>OU342743.1:229254792-229461731 GCA_910589775.1 Avena eriantha | reverse complement strand
TTCCCAAAGACCACACATGGATCCACCAGTGTCATTGCATGTGTGTTCTTCTCACAGACCATACATGGATCCACCCAGTGTCATCGCATGTGTGTTCTTCCCAGTAACCACACATGGATCCACCAGTGTCATGCATGTCTGATCTTTTCATGAACCACAGCTAGAGTTATTGGATGTGTGTTTTTGCTCACAGACACACATGGATCCAGTGTCATTGCATGTGTGTTCTTCCCAAAGACCACACATGGATCACCAGTTGTCATTGCATGTGTGTTCTTTCTCAGAAACCATATCATGAACCACACCCAGTGTCATTGCATGTGTGTTCTTCTCACAGACCACACATGGATCCACCAGTGTCATTGCATGTGTGTTTTTCTCACAGACCATACCACGAACCACACCCAGTGTCATTGCATGTGTGTTCTTCCCATGAACCACACATGGATCCACCAGTGTCATCGCATGTATGCTCTTTTCATGAACCACGGCTAGAGTCATTTCATGTGTGTTCTTCTCACAGACCACATATTACCGGTTGTCATTGTATGTCTGCTCTTCCCATGAACTACAGCTAGAGTCATCGCATGCATGCTCTTTTCATGAACCACAGCTAGAGTCAGCGGATGTGTGTTTTTCTTACCAACCATATCATGAACCACACCCAATGTCATTGCATGTGTGTTCTTCTCACAAACCACACATGGATCCACCGGTGTCATTGCATGTCTGCTCTTCTCATTAACCACGGCTAGACTCATTCCATGTATGTTCTTCTCACAAACCACACATGGATCCACCAGTGTCATTGCATGTGTGTTCTTCCCATGAACCAACCATGGATCCACCAGTGTCATTGTATGTCTGCTCTTCCCATGAACCACAGCTAGAGTCATCGCATGCGTGCTCTTTTCAGAAACCACAGCTAGAGTCTTTGCATGTGTGTTCTTCTCACAAACCATATCATGAACCACACCCAGTGTCATTGCATGTGTGTTCTTCTCACAAACCAGACATGGATCCAGCAGTATCATTGCATGTCTGCTCTTCCCACAGACCACACATGGATCCAACAGTGTCATCGCATGTGTGTTCTTCCCATGAACCACACATGGATCCACCAGTGTCATTGCATGTCTGCTCTTTTCATGAACCACATCTAGAGTCATTGGATGTGTGTTCTTCTCAAAAACCACACATGGATCCAGTGGCATTGCATGTGTTTTCTTCCCAAAGACCACACACGGATCCACTAGTGTCATTGCATGTGTGTTCTTCTCACAAACCATATCATGAACCACACCTAGTGTCATTGCATGTGTGTTCTTCTCACAGACCGCACATGGATCCACCAGTGTCATTGCATGTGTGTTTTTCTCACACACCATATCATGAACCACACCCAGTGTCATTGCATGTGTGTTCTTCCCATGAACCACACATGGATCCACCAATGTCATCACATGTCTGCTCTTCCCACAGACCACACATGGATCCACCAGTGTCATTGCATGTGTGTTCTTCTCATGAACCACACATGGATCCACTAGTGTCATTGCATGTTTGCTCTTTTCATGAACCACAGCTAGAGTCATTGGATGTGTGTTCTTCTCATAGACCACATATCCCCAGTGTCATTGCATGTGTGTTCTTCCCAAAGACCACACATGGATCCACCAGTGTCATTGCATGTGTCTTTTTCCCAAATAGCACTCATGGATCCACCGGTGTCATTGCATGTGTGTTCTTCTCACAAACCATATCATGAACCACACCCAGTGTCATTGCATGTGTGTTCTTCTCACAGACCACACATGGATCCACTAGTGTCATTGCATGTGTGTTCTTCTCACAGACCATATCATGAATCACACCCAGAGTCATTGCATGTGTGTTCTTCTCACGGACCATACATGGATCCACCTAGTGTCATCGCATGTGTGTTCTTCCCATGAACCACACATGGATCCACCAGTGTCATTGCATGTCTGATCTTTTCATGAACCACAGCTAGAGTTATTGGATGTGTGTTCTTCTCACACACCACACATGGATCCAGTGTCATTGCATGTGTGTTCTTCCCAAAGACCACACATGGATCCACCAGTGTCATTGCATGTGTGTTCTTCTCACAAACCATATCATGAACCACACCCAGTGTCATTGCATGTGTGTTCTTCCCACAGACCACACATGGATCCACCAGTGTCATTGCATGTGTGTTCTTCTCATAGACCATATCATGAACCACACCCAGTGTCATTGCATGTGTGTTCTTCCCATGAACCACACATGGATCCACCCGTGTCATTGCATGTCTGCTCTTCCCACAGACCACACATGGACCCACCCAGTGTCATCGCATGTGTGTTCTTCCCATGAAACACACATGGATCCACCAGTGTCATTGCATGTCTGCAATTTTCATGAACCACGGCTAGAGTCATTGTATGTGTGTTCTTCTCACAGACCACACATGCATCCAGTGTCATTGCATGTGTGTTCTTCCCAAAGACCACACATGGATCCACTAGTGTCATTGCATGTGTGTTCTTCCCAAAGACCACACATAGATCCACCAGTGTCATTGCATGTGTGTTCTTCTCACAGACCATATCATGGACCATACCCAGTGTCATTGCATGTGTGTTCTTCCCTTGAACCACACATGGATCCACCGGTGTCATTGCATGTCAGCTCTTTTCATTAAGGACAGCTAGAGTCATTGCATGTGTGTTCTTCTCATAGACCACATATCACCTGTGTCATTGCATGTGTGTTCTTCCCATGAACCACACATGGATCCACCAGTGTCATTGCATGTGTGTTCTTCCCACAGACCACACATGGATCCACCGGTGTCGTTGCATGTGTGTTCTTCCCATGAACCACACATGGATCCACCAGTGTCATTGTATGTCCGCTCTTCCCATGAACCACAGCTAGAGTCATCACATGCGTGCTCTTTTCACAAACCACAGCTAGAGTCATTGCATGTGTGTTCTTCTTACAAACCATATCATGAACCACACCCATTGTCATTGCATGTGTGTTCTTCTCACAAACCACACATGGATCCACCGGTGTCATTGCATGTCTGCTCTTCTCATTAACCACAGCTAGAGTCATTGCATGTCTGTTCTTTTCACAAACCACATATCACCAGAGTCATTGCATGTGTGTTCTTCCCATGAACCACACATGGATCCACCGGTGTCATTGCATCTGTGTTCTTCTCATAAACCACACATGGATCCAACCAGTGTCATTGCATGTGTGTTCTTCACACGAACCACACATGGATCCACCAGTGTCATTGCATGTCTGCTCTTTTCATGAACCATAGCTAGAGTCATTGGATGTGTGTTCTTCTCATAGACCACACATGGATCTAGTGTCATTGCATGTGTGTTCTTCCCAAAGACCACACATGGATCCACCAGTGTCATTGCATGTGTGTTCTTCTCACAAACCATATCATGAACCACACCCAATGTCATTGCATGTGTGTTCTTACCACAAACCACACATGGATCCACCAGTGTCATTGCATGTGTGTTCTTATCACAGACCATATCATGAACCACACCCAGTGTCATTGCATGAGTGTTTTTCCCATGAACCACAGATGGATCCACTGGAGTCATTGCATGTGTGTTCTTCTCACAAACCACACATGGATCCACCCAGTGTCATCGCATGTGTGTTCTTCCCATGAACCACACATGGATCTACCAGTGTCATTGCATGTCTGTTGTTTTCATGAACCACAGCTAGAGTCATTGGATGTGTGTTCTTCTCACAGACCACACATGGATCCAGTGTCATTGCATGTGTGTTCTTCCCAAAGACCACACATGGATCCACCAGTGTCATTGCATGTGTGTTCTTCTCACAAACCATATCATGAACCACAACCAGTGTCATTGCATGTGTGTTCTTCCCAAAGACCACACATGGATCCACCAGTGTCATTGCATGTGTGTTCTTCTCACAGACCATACATGGATCCACCCAGTGTCATCGCATGTGTGTTCTTCCCATGAACCACACATGGATCCACCAGTGTCATTGCATGTCTGATCTTTTCATGAACCACAGCTAGAGTTATTGGATGTGTGTTTTGCTCACAGACCACACATGGATCCAGTGTCATTGCATGTGTGTTCTTCCCAAAGACCACACATGGATCCACCAGTGTCATTGCATGTGTGTTCTTCTCAGAAACCATATCATGAACCACACCCAGTGTCATTGCATGTGTGTTCTTCTCACAGACCACACATGGATCCACCAGTGTCATTGCATGTGTGTTTTTCTCACAGACCATACCACGAACCACACCCAGTGTCATTGCATGTGTGTTCTTCCCATGAACCACACATGGATCCACCAGTGTCATCGCATGTATGCTCTTTTCATGAACCACGGCTAGAGTCATTTCATGTGTGTTCTTCTCACAGACCACATATTACCGGTGTCATTGTATGTCTGCTCTTCCCATGAACTACAGCTAGAGTCATCGCATGCATGCTCTTTTCATGAACCACAGCTAGAGTCAGCGGATGTGTGTTTTTCTTACCAACCATATCATGAACCACACCCAATGTCATTGCATGTGTGTTCTTCTCACAAACCACACATGGATCCACCGGTGTCATTGCATGTCTGCTCTTCTCATTAACCACGGCTAGACTCATTCCATGTATGTTCTTCTCACAAACCACACATGGATCCACCAGTGTCATTGCATGTGTGTTCTTCCCATGAACCAACCATGGATCCACCAGTGTCATTGTATGTCTGCTCTTCCCATGAACCACAGCTAGAGTCATCGCATGCGTGCTCTTTTCAGAAACCACAGCTAGAGTCTTTGCATGTGTGTTCTTCTCACAAACCATATCATGAACCACACCCAGTGTCATTGCATGTGTGTTCTTCTCACAAACCAGACATGGATCCAGCAGTATCATTGCATGTCTGCTCTTCCCACAGACCACACATGGATCCAACAGTGTCATCGCATGTGTGTTCTTCCCATGAACCACACATGGATCCACCAGTGTCATTGCATGTCTGCTCTTTTCATGAACCACATCTAGAGTCATTGGATGTGTGTTCTTCTCAAAAACCACACATGGATCCAGTGGCATTGCATGTGTTTTCTTCCCAAAGACCACACACGGATCCACTAGTGTCATTGCATGTGTGTTCTTCTCACAAACCATATCATGAACCACACCTAGTGTCATTGCATGTGTGTTCTTCTCACAGACCGCACATGGATCCACCAGTGGCATTGCATGTGTGTTTTTCTCACAGACCATATCATGAGCCACACCCAGTGTCATTGCATGTGTGTTCTTCCCATGAACCACACATGGATCCACCAGTGTCATCGCATGTCTGCTCTTCCCACAGACCACACATGGATCCACCAGTGTCATTGCATGTGTGTTCTTCTCATGAACCACACATGGATCCACCAGTGTCATTATATGTTTGCTCTTTTCATGAACCACAGCTAGAGTCATTGGATGTGTGTTCTTCTCATAGACCACATATCCCCAGTGTCATTGCATCTGTGTTCTTCCCAAAGACCACACATGGATCCACCAGTGTCATTGCATGTGTGTTCTACCCAAATACCACTCATGGATCCACCGGTGTCATTGCATGTGTGTTCTTCTCACAAACCATATCATGAACCACACCCAGTGTCATTGCATGTGTGTTCTTCTCACAGACCACACATGGATCCACCGGTGTCATTGCATGTCTGCTCTTCTCATTAACCACAGCTAGATTCATTGCATGTCTGTTCTTTTCACAAACCACATATCACCAGAGTCATTGCATGTGTGTTCTTCCCATGAACCACACATGGATCCACCGGTGTCATTGCATCTGTGTTCTTCTCACAAACCACACATGGATCCACCCAGTGTTATCGCATGTGTGTTCTTCACATGAACCACACATGGATCCACCAGTGTCATTGCATGTCTGCTCTTTTCATGAACCACAGCTAGAGTCATTGGATGTGTGTTCTTCTCTCAGACCACACATGGATCCAGTGTCAGTGCATGTGTGTTCTTCCCAAACACCACACATGGATCCACTGGTGTCGTTGCATGTGTGTTATTCTCACAAACCATATCATGAACCACACCCAGTGTCATTGCATGTGTGTTCTTCTCACAGACCATATCATGAACCACACCCAGAGTCATTGCATGTGTGTTCTTCCCATGAACCACACATGGATCCACCAGTGTCATTGTATGTCTGCTCTTCCCATGAACCACAGCTAGAGTCATCGCATGCGTGCTCTTTTCACAAACCACAGCTAGAGTCATTGAATGTGTGTTCTTCTTACAAACCATATCATGAACCACACCTAGTGTCATTGCATGTGTGTTCTTCTCACAAACCACACATGGATCCACCGGTATCATTGCATGTCTGCTCTTCTCATTAACCACAGCTAGAGTCATTGCATGTGTGTTCTTCTCACAGACCATATCATGAACCACACCCAGAGTCATTGCATGTGTGTTCTTCCCATGAACCACACATGGATCCACCGGAGTCATTTCATGTGTGTTCTTCTCACAAACCACACATGGATCCACCTAGTGTCATCGCATGTGTGTTCTTCCCATGAACCACACATGGATCCACTAGTGTCATTGCATGTCTGCTCTTTTCATGAACCACATCTAGAGTCATTGGATATGTGTTCTTCTCACAGACCATACATGGATCCAGTGTCATTGCATGTGTGTTCTTCCCACAGACCACATATCACCAGTGTCATTGCATGTGTGTTCTTCCCAAAGACCACACATGGATCCACTAGTGTCATTGCATGTGTGTTCTTCCCAAAGACCACACATGGATCCACCGGTGTCGTTGCATGTCTACTCTTCTCACAGACCATATCGTGAACCACACCCAGTGTCATTGCATGTGTGTTCTTCTCACAGACCACACATGGATCCACCAGTGTCATTGCATGTGTGTTCTTCTCACAGACCATATCATGAACCACACCCAGTGTCATTGCATGTGTGTTCTTCTCACAGACCACATATCACCAGTGTCATTGCATGTGTGTTCTTCCCAAACACCACACATGGATCCACCAGTGTCATTGCATGTGTGTTCTTCTCACAAACCATATCATGAACCACACCCAGTGTCATTGCATGTGTGTTCTTCCCATGAACCACACATGGATCCACTAGTTTCATTGTATGTCTGCTCTTCCCATGAACCACGGCTAGAGTCAACGCGTGCGTGCTCTTTTCACAAACCACAGCTAGAGTCATTGCATGTGTGTTCTTCTCACAAACCACATATCACCAGAGTCATTGCATGTGTGTTCTTCCCACAAACCACATATCATCGGTATCATTGCATGTCTGCTCTTCTCATTAACCACAGCTAGATCCACCTGTGTCATTGGATGTATGTTCTTTTCATAAACCGCATATGGATACTAATTAAACTTAGGAGAGCCCTAACCTTAGCGTTAGACCGTGTCTTCTAGAAGGCACACCCTAACACAGTTTTTCTGCTTGTCGATTGTTACATACCGTCCGATCGGGGCTCGGACAATTGGGATGGTTTTCGTGAGATCGATCCGCGAGTAGTCTGTTCTGTGGCATGATTGGCCACGCTTGCTCTGGACGAACTGGCAACACCGGGGGCTCCCCTATAGCGAGTGTCACGACTCACCGGTTGAGCGGGCCATATCCCGGTGTCACGTCCCCATTACTTCTCTTCATCCCCGTACTTCTCTTCCTTCCCCTCGAAGCCACATTCCCCCACTTCACTCCCATCCTGCTGTAGCCGCAAGCCGACGGCGCCGCCATCCCAATCCCCTCTCCGGCAGCCACCACCACCCCCTCCCCTCTCGCCATGGGTTCAAGGGGAGACGATGAGGAAACGCGTTGTGACGACAGGGACTGTGATTTCGATGTGAGTCGTCTCATCTCTATCTCTATCATCCGTGGCCAGTTATCTATTTTTTGAGCCAGATCTACACCGTTTACTCATGCGCGTATGATGTGTTAGGCCAACCAGACGATGTATGACACCGACTATCACGGTTTTAGCGGATGAAGACAGTCCTCTGCTATGTAAACATGGATATGTACCCGCTAAATTTGTAGCGTTCGAAGGACGAAACACAGGCAGGAGGTTTGTACGGTGTCAAGGACATCGTGCAATGATGCGAGGCGGAAGTTGCGGTGTTGTCAAATGGGTAGATCCATAGTGGCCCAAATCAATGCAGAAAACACTAGACAAACTATGGGAAATGACTATTGAGTTTAAAGAATCCGCATTCAGCTCACTTCTTGACAGTGTTGAGATGAAGCTATGGGAACCAGTTGACATGACCAAGCATAAGCGAGATCTCATGGGGGTGGAAGACAAGGTTAGCAAAGTTGAGAAGGAGAGGGACGCGGCGTTGGCCCTGAAGGCTAAAGCAGAGCAAGAACTGACTCAAGCAAGGAAGGATCTTCACAAGGCCAAAGTCCTGCAGTTCACAACTACGAGTATTGACAAGTGCATGAGGAAAGATGCAGAGAAACAATTGAAGCTGTGCAAGGAAGATGCTAAAAGGAAGGAGCAGACGATTCGATCCTTTCTCTCGTAGGAAGATGCGCATAATGCTAAGATTAGGAAGATCAAGGAGATGTGTGTTAACTAGTTCTATTTAGCTTAAGCCCCGTGCCTTTTTTAAGTTGTAATAGTTGTACTATTGGCCCCAGAGTCCTGGGAGTAAAAAAATTGGTCGCCCATTAATCTGTCTTAACGCTGCATTACTTCCTTTTGTCTGACCAATGCCCATTGGATATTCCGCCCGTCGCTTCGGCGTCCTCGTCTACAAATAGGAGGCGCCACAGCTCGTCGATTCGTCACCCATCCCCTCGCCCTCTCCAATCTCCACCATGCCATCCACCCCCTCGCTCCCTCTCCAATCTCCACCGCGCTGCCATGGAGATGCCCTCGCTGAACTTCTGCGAGGCGGGTGATGTTCTCGCACTTCGACATCCTCGCGCCGCCGGCCGTGACGGTGCCCCACGGATGGTGCATCGGCTATGCGGGGGTGCCGGTGGCTCCGCTCCTCTTCCTCGACGAAGCCGTGATGGAGAGTGAAATCGCGCAGCGCCACCTCCAGATGCCTTCATGGAAGAGGGTGCTGCCCCGGTACGCAGCGACCAGCCCGTACTGGCTGGCGCTGTTCAAGAAGGAGCGAAAGGCCAAGATTGGCAACCGCATCGTTTATGGGCGCGTGGTGCACCGGGATCTCCACAACCGAGAAGGGCGGGAGATGTTCTGGTCCGTCCCTGGACAAACCAAGTTCATCATCATCGCCGCCGCTCACCGCGAAGAGGTGCTCCGTCTCGCGTACAATGCGGAAATCGTGGAGGTTCCGTCCGACGAAGACGAGGAAGCCGGCGGCTCGGAGGACAGCGGCAGCGGAAGTGAAATTGTTGACTAGTTGGTTGAATTAATGTAGGATGTGAAATCGCACCTCTGTTTAGAAGAATTTGTGGTTGAATTAATGAAATGCCTCGATTTAGATCTCTGTCTTGATTAATTTGTGGAAGAATTTGTGATTTAGATCAATTTCTGCCTCGATTTAGATCTCTGTCCCGGATTGGGAACGTAACTGTGGACCAAAGACACATTTTCTACTAGTGTATTCTGACACTGGTGGTTTGTTTTAACGTAATCTACGTGGATTGTGCCGCATGCAAATGGCACAACCATAATTTATAAAGTGGAAGCACGTACACCCGGTTACTGGAGATTCGGGAGCTTCGCCAAATGCAGGGGATGCAGGAGCAGAGAGGCGGTGAGATAGACGGGCTAAATATTAGGCCAGAAAGTGGTACCCATTTCCTCCTCATCTGGGCATTATCGGTGAGAACATTGCTGTTTATGTTGCCACGTCGTTGTGCAGCATCTGAAATAAGTTGCTGCTTCGTGGAGTGTGGCAGCTTAAATAATTTATTTATGTGCCACTTACATTCCGTCGTATTTGGAGACCTCCTGCCCCTCAGCAATCGTGGAACCGGTGGATCATTGTTTTCAGATAGTAGTGGCACAATCACAATTTCGGATTCAACTACTGACTCGGGCGTTTCCAAACCCTAAGTCGCGGTACATTTTACTTAGAGAATGTGGGTAGATTGTTTCGCCCAGCAACGTGCCACACACAGAGCGATCAAAATTTAACATGATTACATATATAGGTTCAAGTTCAACACATTATTATGCATCTTCATTGTCAGCAGCCTTCTTCCGCAGCCTGGGTGCCAAGCCTTCACGTCCACTAGCTTCTTCATTTCCTGCCTTCTTCCTCTTCCTCGGTGCCAATTTTCTTAGCTTCATGTACTATGCATCGCCGGGACAATGGGCACCAGAATCGTGTCCAGCATCATCTTTCCACTCGTTTTTTACTTCTTCGGGCAGCAAAATCACTGACCCGGCAGTCATGTTTCTAACCTTGTGGCGCTTCCTATCAAAGAAACAAGACTATTGCATAACTGCCTAATATCTACAGAGTAAATAAAATAAAAATTACAATTCAGCACAAACATGCGAACCCCAGGCGACCTTTGCTTACCAGGAGCTAATTGGGTTCGAGCAACCACCCTGTCCAAGAATAGAAGGGCGACTCCCAGTTGCAGCAGCTTCCACATCCAGTACATGACATTTCAGGTCAAACATGGTAGCCGAAGCATACCTTTTCGTCAACCCAATTAGCTGACTGTCACACTTTATAGGAACCATGATGCCACGTTCATCCATGAAGCTGAACTTTGCTGTCTGCTTCGGCCATAATTCAACATGATTACGCAGAGCAGAAACCATACTAGATATAGTGCAGATCTGTGTAGGCGCTTCTTCCATCATGAAACAATGGCTTCCATACCACTTGCCATTACAGTCGTACTTGTAGAGGACTACCGTAACCAGGTAAGGGGGGTCCGCGCAGATCCCACTTGACAGAAAACTGTGGACAAAATATGTTTGTCAGCGTTGGGCTAACAAACAATTTGAGGTTCAGTAGCCAGCTAGCAGTTGTAATTAGTGCGAATAGCAAAGAGAAGGGTAGCTCACCCGCTTGTAGACATAACTTCTTCTTTCTTGATAGTAGGATCTGCCATCCTCCGAGCTGCTCGGTTCATCAGCGGCGGAGGCGGGATAGAGCCTCGCAACGGCGGCTACGGCATGCGCCATTGGAGCTCGGGATCAGCGACTGGGCGCAGCAACTTGGCGCCGGAAGTCAAATGTCCGAAGGGATCGTCCTGCCTGGAGGGTGGATTCCGACGCCGCCGGTGCTAGGGGAAAGCTGGGAATGGATTTGTGAAATTGTTCAACACATCCGATCCACTTAGCTGCTCGATTTGCCTAAGAGGTTGCCGCGTTGGCGCCCGCGTCACGGACAGATGACCGACATGTGGGTCCCGACCGTCTACTTCACGGGGCGGTTTAACGGAATGTTTGTATTTGGCAGGGGTGAGATGAGTTTGCCTCGAAATGGCCCCTCTCAGTAGTTGGCAGCCCAACTTTTTGAAACGCGGTAATTTCAGGCAACTTAGGTACCGCCATGCGTTGGCCTGCCAACTTTGGTACCGCAGACGAACAAGCCTGACCGAGGGGGTGCCTAGGGCGGCCAGACCACCCCTGGCACGGGCCAGGCTTGGCCACGCGGCCAGGTGGTGTGGCGACCCCTGGCCCCTCTCCATCTCGTATTCCAGCTCCTTGTGTCCCTCGGTGAAAAACTGACTTTGGCTTTTGTCCCGTCCAATTTCGTGAATATTCATTTTCTGACTTTCTTGAAACCAAAAACAACAGAAAACAGGCAACTGGGACTGTGGCTCTTGTTAATAGGTTAGTCCAAGAAACATATAAAAAGTACTCCAAAGTGTGGACAAAACATAAGAAAGTAGATACAACCAAGCATGGAACATCAAAATTATGGATACGTTAGCAACATATGAGTTGCTCATATTTGCAATTTGATGCAGGGGCTAATAAGGACTAGAGAAGTGCACACAGGCGAAGTGGATTTTCGTGTCAGAAATAAAGCAAGAGTTGCTGCATTGTTCGTTGGCGTCATGCTGTTTCACCTTCCGTCAGGATTTATTATGGAGTTAAATAATTGTTATTACATTCCTAGTATGGGTCAAAACAATTTATCACCTTCATGTTTGATGAGGGATGGATATTCATTCGCGAGTACAAACAATGGTTGTGTAATCTCTAAGAATGCTATGTTTGTGGCAGATGCTCCCATTGTGAATGGGTTATTTATTTTAAATCTTGATGATGCATCTGTTTACAATGTTAGTGCTAAAAGGCTTCGACCTAATGATTTGAGTCCTACCTATTTATGGCATTGTCGTTTGGGGCATATAAGCGAAAGCACATGAAGAAGCTCCATGGTGATGATCTTCTAACTTTGTTTGATTTCGAATCATATGAGACATGTCAAGCTTGTTTACTTGGAAAGATGACCAAGACGCCTTTTACGGGTTTTCCCGAGAGAGTGACAGACTTGTTGGAACTCATACATACTGATGTATGTGGACCAATGAGCATGACAGCCAGAGGAGGATATCACTACTTCATTACTTTCACTGATGATTTCAGTAGATATGGCTATGTATACTTGATGAAGCATAAGTCTGAAACTTCTGAAAAGTTCAAAGAGTTTCAGAGTGAGGTAGAGAATCAACATGGCAAGAAAATAAAGGCCTTGCGATCTGATCGTGGAGGTGAATATTTGAGTCACGAGTTTAGCAATCATCTTAAGAGTTGCGGAATTGTTCGACAGCTCACGCCGCCCGGAACGCCTCAAAGAAACGGGGTCTCCGAATAGCGCAATCGAACTCTGTTGGACATGGTTCGATCGATGATGAGCTGGTCGGATTTACCATTATCATTTGGGGGTTATGCTCTAGAAACAACAGCTTTCACACTAAACAGGGTACTGTCTAAATCCGTAGTTAAGACACCATATGAGATGTGGACTGAAAATAATCCCAGTTTGTCTTTTCTAAAGATTTGGGGTTGTGATGCATTTGCCAAGCAACTCCAGTCGGACAAGCTAACACCCAAATTAGATAAATGCATATTCGTGGGATATCCAAGGGAAACCTTAGGGTATTACTTCTACAACCGAGAAGAGGGCAAAGTGTTTGTTGCTCGTAGCGGTGTTTTCCTAGAGAAAGAGTTTCTCACAAAGGGAACGAGTGGAAGGTCGGTGCGACTTGAAGAAGTTCAAGATGAGCCAGTCGGGCATGCTTCTACGAGTGATGCTATTGTAGCAGAACAAGTTGAGGAAGACGTGGCAATAGAAGCACCACAACCATGAAGGTCGGCGAGGCTCCGCGAAGCGCGGGAATTATTATTGTTAGACAATGATGAGCCTGCGACCTATGCAGAAGCGATGGTAGACCCAGACTCTGAGAAATGGCTGATTGCCATGAGATCCGAGATAGAGTCCATGGGAGACAATCAAGTTTGGGACTTGGTTGACCTGCCTGATTGTTTCAAAGCCATCGAGTGCAAATGGATCTATAAGAAGAAGATTGATATGGATGGAAATATTCACATCCATAAAGCTCGACTTGTTGCAAAAGGTTTTCTACAAGTTCAAGGAGTTGACTATGACGAGACTTTCTCGCCCGTAGCGATGCTTAAATCTATATGGATCATTCTAGCCATTGCTGCATATTTCGACTATGAGATATGGCAGATGGACGTCAAGACGGCTTTCTTAAATGGAATCATTACCGAGGACGTGTATATGATGCATCCCGAAGGTTTTGTTGATCCAAACAATGCTAGAAAGGTATGCAAACTTCAAAAGTCTATTTATGGGCTGAAGCAAACATCTCGGAGTTGGAACATTCGATTTGATGAAGTTTTAAAGGAGTTTGGCTTCATCAAAAATGAACAAGAACCTTGTGTGTATAAGAAAAGAAAGTGGGAAATCGCTTGTATTTCTAATCTTATATGTAGATGACATATACTGATTGGAAATGACATTCCTATGCTCAAGTCTGTTAAGACCTCATTGAAAATAGTTTTTCTATGAACGACTTAGGATAAGCGGCATATATTCTGGGTATCAAGATCTATAGAGATAGATCAAGGAGCCTAATTGGATTAAGCCAGAGTACGTACATTGATAAAGTGATGAAACGGTTCAGCATGGAAGAGGCTAAGAAGGGGTTCTTGCCCATGACTCATGGCATTAAACTCAGCAAGACTCAGTGTCCTTCAACCACTGATGAGCGAGAGCGCATGAGTAGGGTTCCATATGCTTCGGCTATTGGATCCATCATGTATGCAATGACATGTACTCGCCCATATGTTTCTATGCTCTAAGTGTTACGAGCAGATACCAGGTTGATCCAAGTGAGAGTCACTAGACAGCGGTAAAGAATATCCTTAAGTACTTGAGAAGGACTAAGGATATGTTCCTAGTTTATGGAGGTGAGGTTGAACTCAGTGTAAAGGGTTACACAGATGCGAGTTACCTTAACGACTCAGATGACTCCAAATCGCAATCATGTTATGTGTTTGTCATGAATGGTGGTGTTGTGAGCTGGAAAAGTTCTAAGCAAGATACAGTGGCCTCCTCTTCAACATAAGCTGAATATATTGCTGCCTCGGAGGCTACAAAGGAAGCTGTTTGGATTAGGAATTTCCTGATCGCTCTTGGTGTGGTTTAGGGCGCGTCCAATCCCATGGACGTTTATTATAACAACAATGGTGCTATTGCACAAGCCAAGGAACCTAGACAACACTAGAAGAACAAACATATTCGCGTGCATTACCATCTGATTCGTGAGTTATTGATGATGGTAGTGTCATGTTATGCAAAATACATATGGACTCAAATGTTGTTGATCCCTTGACAAAGCCACTCCCGCAGCCTGCGCATGAAGCACACACAAGAGTTATAGGTATTAGATACTATCTAGATTGGAAATATGCCCTAGAGGCAATCATAAAGATGATTGTATTTCATATGTATCCATGAATTTTTATAATGTTCCTTGAATATCCATATATATCAGGCAACATGTATTGATTGGCAATTATGTGAATTGTTTATGAAACTCTTTACTTGTATGGTTATCTAATAGTTGTCCCTGGTCGGAGTTCATGTGAGGACACACGTGAATATTAGACTAGCACATCAATTGGTTGATGACTATGTTTCGCAAGTCATAGACATGGAGATGCCAAACCAATGATGTGGACACATGTTATGAACATGGGGTTTGACTGACCCAACTTGAGACTAGCAATAATACTTGCAGCTCTCTCTACATATCGTGTACGTTTTCTCCTTAGACCCGAGATTGTCGCATGTACTTGAGATGTGGATCGACCTACGTTGGGGCTATCAAACACTACTCCATAACTGGGTAGTTATAAAGGTAGCTTTCGGGTTTGTCCTGATACATGTTGCAAGGCATTGGTCAATCAAGATGGGATTTGCCCCTCTCTACTTGAGAGAGATATCTCTGGGCCCCTCGAGTGACCGGATCTAGAAATGCATGGCCGTGTTACATATGGTTAAGAGTTAACCTAGTAAAGGGATTCTGAATCATAGTATCGAGAAAGAGAGGTCAGCTTGAAGCTAGACCAAATATCATAGGGCAAAGGGAAAGACATGTACTCAACCTTGTAATGGTTCGTCCGAATGATCTTTATATGCGTTTAGGAGTTAGCACGTCTTGCTAGAGGTGTTGGAGATATGCCCAAGAGGCAATAATAAAAGTGATTATTATTATATCTTTGTGTTTATGATGAATGTTTACATCCCATGCTATAATTGTATTATTAGGAAACACTAATACATGTGTGTTTTGTAAACATATAAGAGTCACTAGTAAGCCTCTTGTTGAACTAGCTTGTTGATTAATTGATGATCATGGTTTCCTGATCATGGACATTAGGATGTGATTAATAACAAGGTTATATCATTAGGAGAATGATGTGATGGACACACACCCATAGTAAGCGTAGCATAAGATCAAGTCATTAAGTTTGTTTTGCTGTAAGCTTTTAAATACATAGTAACCTATTCCTTCGACCATGAGGTTATGTTAATCACCATCACCGGATGGATACTTTGATGACATCAAACGCCGCTTCGTAACTGGGTGGTTACAAAAGTGTCATTGGGTATTCTGAAAGTATGTGTTGAAGCGCATGAACCAAGATTGGGATTTGTCCATCCATATGACGGATAGATATGCTCTGGGCCCTCTCGGTGGAATGTCATCTAGTTAGCTTGCAAGCATGTGACTAGGTCACAAGGGATGACATATCACGGAACGAGTAAAGAGTACTTATCAGTAACGAGGTAGAACTAGGTATGGAGATACCAACGATCAAACCTCGGATAAGTATAGTATCGCGAGACAAAGGGAATTAGTTTCGTATGTAAATGGTTCAATCGATCGCAAAGTCATCGTTGAGTATGTGGGAGCCATTATGGATCTCCAGGTCCCGCTTATGGTTATTGATAGGAGATGTGTCTCTATCATGTCTACATATTCACGAACCGTAGGGTGACACACTTAAGGTTCGAAGTTGTTTTAAGTAGATATGGAATATGCGTTGGAGACCGAATGTTGTTCGGAGTCTCGGATTGGATTCGGGACATCACGAGGAGATCCGGAATGGTCCGGAGAATAAGATTCATATATAGGAGATCATTTTATGAGTTAGGAAATGTTCCGGAGTGTTTGTATGAGGATTCTAGAAGGTTTCGGAATGTTCCGGAAGGTTCTAGAAGATATCTTGGAGTTTGCTTGAAAATCAAGATAGGGATCAAGGAGTCCTGGTGGGTCAAGATACGGATTCGTGGGGGAGGAGGACTCCTCCCCCCACCTCCAATCCGCTGGCCTAGAGAGGGAGGGGAGTCCTACAAGGACTCCCCCTCCCTAGGCGCCTCCCCTCTTTAAATAGAGGGGCAGGGGCGCCCCCTCCTCCCCTGCTCCCATAACGTCCAATCTCTGCCGCCTCTCTCCTCCACCTTCTTCTGCACAGGCATAGGCGAAGCCCTGCAGAATTCTCTACTCCACCACCACCACCACGCCGCCGTGCTGCTGGGATTCCGTGGAGAAGATCTACTACCTCCGCTGCTCGCTGGAACGGGGAGAGGAAGGTCTGCTTCGACTCCGCACGTGTGACCGTCTGCGGAAGCGCTGCCGAAACGTGGCGCCGGAAGGATCGTCTAGTTGACCAACGGCGGAAGCGCTGCTGGAACGCGACGCCGGAAGGATCGTCTGCTTGACCGACGGCGGAAGCGCTGCTAGAACGCGATGCCGGAAGGATCATCCACACGATCTTGAGATCGGCAAGTGATCGACTACATCAACCACGAGATCTAATCTCGTTAACGCTTTCGGATCTACGAGGGTTAGTTCCTACCTATCTCGTTGCTCATGTCTAATAGATTAGATCTTGGCTTTTATCAAGATTAGATCTAGGTTTTGTTCGTTCTTGCGGTAGAATTTTTTTGTTTTCCATGCTACGAACCCCATCAAGAGGCCGCTACCAACTATTGACAGTAAGTTTGCTTGTGTCATGTCTATACGTGTATGAACCTATAGGGTCACACACTTTAGGGGCTAGAAGCCTAATGAGGATTGGATCTGAATTAGACCAGGCTTAGGCTGCTAATGGGTTGCTAATGTAGAAGCCCACCAGGAATGTCTATATAAGAGAGAGTGAGGCGAGCTGAATAGGATTGAGCATTCCACCCAGCCGCCACTCCTCTTTTGTCTGCCTTGCACGTGCGGACCTAGCAGTCTGTCGTGTGACCTTCCACTCCGAACATGTGGATACCTCGGAGGTGCTGCAGCTGTAACACTTGGACGAGCCGTGCATAGGGGAGCCGCTCGTAGGACGAGGAGGAGGAGACGTAGAACATCTACATTGCCATGACGTGCTTCATCGAGTTCCGCAACTGCATGTCTAGTGGTAATCCCGTGATCTATGACAATAGTATTCCTAGTTGACGCGGTAGAAAATTTTGATTTTACGCTAGTGTAGCCTACCCGTAACCCTACAAAAACAATAGTAAAAAGTGATGAAATTTGGAGCTATCAGGGGCCACGGTCGTGGGAGAGGGTAGCGACGCCAGGATGAGAGCGGCCCCTTGGCGGCCTCCTTGGTGTCCCGCTTCTTCTTCTTTCCTTTGCTGGTGCTCTTGCCGGAGTTGCAGGCGTTGGGTAGAGGGTCGTGTCAGGGTTACGCGCATGATGATTTTTGCGCTTCATGTCCTGAAGCTGCAGCAGGGAGTGGCACTGTGAGAAGGTGATCCTAGGCATGAGGGAGATCATTCGGTGGTGTCTTTGTACTGCTCGGAGAGGCCGTTGAGACGGTGCACCACCGTCTAAGCATCTGCAACCGGTGCACCAAGATCTGCAAGGCCGTCAGAGAGAGATTTGACCTTTTTCAAGTAGTCGGCGGTCAAGGTCATCTCGCCGATGCTGAGGTCGCCCAGCTCGCCCGTGAGGTGGAGTTGGCGATTGATCTTGTGATCGTTGAAGAGGTCGTTGATGTTGTTCCAGAAATCGACAACGAGAGGGTCATCGCCGGCGTCATGACGACATCGAGGATGCTGAGGGAAACATGTTGAAAGAACATTTCATGTTTTCCTATGTTTTGCATGTTAGATAAAAATACTATGGAGACTTTTCATGTGTGCTAAGTGTGCAGGAAGTTTTGAGGGGGGCCAGATAATCCGGCCTACCTCATCTCTCAAGGAAGCCAAGGCGCGTCGCTTGGTACCCGATCGGATTTTCTCCTGGAAAATCCGAACTGGGGCGGTTTTTCCTCCCCAGGCCGGATAATCCGGGTGTCGCATGGGCCGGATAATCCGGCCCCCAATTTTCGAGCAAAAGGAGCCAAGGCGCGTCGCTCGGTATCCGATCGGATTTTCTACCGGAAAATCTGAACTGGGGCGGTTTTTCTTCCCTAGGCCGGATAATCTGGCCTTCGCATAGGGCCGGATAATCCGGCCCCCAGAAGTTGATCAAGGGCAAGCTCGGCGCGTCGCTCTAATAGGGGGGCAGATTATCTGCCGGATATTCCGAGTCTGGGGCGGTGTTTCCCCAGACCGGATAATCCGGCCCTCACTTGGGCCAGATAATCCGGCCCCCAAAGATTGCAACGACTGGTTTCTGAAGGGGGGTATAAATATCCCTTCTTCCCCAACGTTCAGATCTCTTGATTCATTCGAATTTGACCAGACCTTGTGCAAGAGCTCTAAATCTCGATCTCCCACTTCAACCACCCGAAGGTCTTGATCTTTGGTGGAATTGAAGGATGAGAAGTTCATCATCATCATCAAGAATCAAGCGCTTCAACTCCTCTCCATTCACTTGGAGAAATCCTTGATCTAGTATTCTTGTCAATACCTAGATCTTGTTTATTGTATTTGATAAGTTTGTTTTTGTGGCAGCTTGTTGTCATTTCGGGAGCCTCCAAGTTGTTGTGGAGTTGTTGCCCCGCTAGTTGTGTAAAGGCGCCGGTGCCCGCCTCGAAGGGTATCTATAGTGGAAGGTGGAGCAGGCCTGTTGTGGCGAGATCCATCGGAGAACAGGGTGAGGCCTTTTGTGGCGTGGTGGTCTTAGTACCGCCCACCCCTCCAACGCAG
This sequence comes from Avena eriantha, assembly GCA_910589775.1. NCBI lineage: Eukaryota > Viridiplantae > Streptophyta > Magnoliopsida > Poales > Poaceae > Avena > Avena eriantha. The sequence continues at coordinate 229,442,008 of OU342743.1, read as the reverse complement.
ACGTACTTCCCTTAACAAGGAAGGAACTGCGGGCAAACAAATCCTGTGTCTCCGTGTGCTTCACTTCGGTTTACTCGTTCCTCTTCCACTCGCTCTTTACCCGCTAGTAGATAGGTTTGCATATAGGGAAATTCCACCCAATAGTCTATCTAGAGAATTTACCCTTTGTGCTAAGCCTAAAATTGAAAAAGAATTAAAAATTGGTGTAGCACCTATTCACCCCCCCTCTAGGTGCCCATACGATCCATTTCAATTAGTATCAGAGCCCCGACTCTTAATTCGGGCTTAACCGCCTAAGAGTAGTATGGGTACCAAGGATGGTGGAAATGAGGTTGTGGATAAGGTCACAATGGATGATCTCAAGTCGTTGGAAACAACCTTGTGGAAATCCTTTGAGGCCAAGATGGAGGAGATGAATCAAATGATTGCCCGCCTTACATCATCCATAGCCCCATCTCCATCCTCCTCTAAGGCTCCCACACCATCATCTAAGGAAAAGGGTAACACCGGATCCAAGGATGATGATGTGGAAGGTGAAAAACTAAATGGCTCCACCTCCAAAAAGGGAAATGGTAAGGAGGAATATAGTGAGGTTCGCCACGTATATTCCCCCGACCCACCTATCCCTCATCCTCATATAAACAATAGGGGTGATCCACCCAAGCTCACTGCATCCTCTTTTAACCAATGGCAATTCCTAATGAAATCTCATGTTTGCAGCTCCTCTATTGAATTGTGGAGGATTATTGAAGAAGGTCTTCATATTGGAGATCAAACCAATCTAACGAGAAGGGAAGTTGTGGATAGCCAGTTGAATGCCACCGCTCTCCACATGATACAGCTGGGTGTGGGTACCAAGGACATGCCACACATTGAACATCTCAACACAGCTAAAGATGTGTGGGATGCTCTTACGGACCTTTTCGTTGGAAACGAAAGCATGAGAAGAAACATGTATGATGCTCTTAGTAATGAAGCTGAGGGATTCTACATGTTGGATGGTGAAAACCATGAGGACATGTATAGAAGACTCAAGGGCATCACAACAACATTTCGGAAGCATGGGGCCACTCACATTGATGATGCATGGATAAAAAGAAAATATGTGAGTGCCTTAATGCCTTTCGAGCCAACGGAGAGCCTGCAAGGTAGACACAACTATCATCAAATGACATCCAACGAAGTCATGCAAGAAATGGCGTCATTCAAAGTGGCGGTAAAGAATGCTGAAGATGCCCGTGCTCGGGCCATTGGGATGCAAAAGGGTGCCAATGTGGCTCTCAAAGCCAATGTTGTTGAGCAAGAGGAAGATGAAGGAGCTTTTGAGGGGGTATCCATGGACTGCCCCGATGAGGTCAAACGTGCTCATGGTGAGTACATGGCATTCTATGCAAGAAACTTTTGGAAGGACCCTGCCAAAGCCAAGTCTGACCTTGAGCGCAAGAACGGGTCAAATGGAAGAAGAGAAAGTGGCCCAAGATTGAGAACTTGCTTCAACTGTGGAGATAGAATGCACTTTGTTGCCGAGTGTCCTTATCAAAATATAGAAGACAATGGTGGCAGGCTCATTCTTAAAGAGAAATCTAAAGCTCCTAAGAAGAAGCCGTTTATTAAGAAGAATGGCCCTTTCAAGAAGCAACCCAAGATTGTCCTTGTAGCTCAAGAGGAATACTCCTCCGCAAGTGAAGATGAAGAGGATGATGATAGTTCCCGTGAAGTGGCTGCTATAGCCACCACATCAACTCCCTCCTCTCTCTTCGACTCGCCGAACGAGAATGCCATCAACAACAACGCCACTTGCCTAATGGCAAGAGGATCCGAGGTATCAACTTCTAGCTCTTCATTTCCTAAGAGTAACATAATTTTGGATATGGATGATCATGACAGTCTTGTAATGAAAGAATAAGTTATTGCCTTGGATACTTTTTTCACTAACCTACAAGGTGAGCACAAACTCTATTTTTATGCTCTTATGAGTTAACTTGCTCAAGCTGAAGATCTCCTTGAAGAAAAGGGCAGAATTGAAAGAGAAGATGCCTTGGAGATAGCTTCTTTGAAGAATGCCTTGGAAGAGGAAGAGGAAGCTCGAGTTTCTTTGGAAGAAAGACTCGAATCCCTTGAAAGGTCACAAGAAGAAGCTGTAGCTCAGCTCATTAAAGAACGTGACCATGCTCTTGCCAAGGTAAAGAAACTAAAGAAAGAAAAGATTGATTTTGGGGTTGTTCATGCTAGACTTTTGGAGAAGTTTGATAATCTTGAAAGTTCTCACAAGGCATTGAAGAGTGATCATTCTACTCTAAATGTGTCTCATGACCAGCTCCAAACTCAATTGAAACGGTATGATGTGCCAAGTACCTCCTCTTCATCCTTTGGAAAAGAGGATCTTGCGAGAAGTTCTCAACACAAAGGTAAAGGGGTTATTGATGAGATACTGAGCAGGCAAAGGACAAACAATAGTAAAGAAGGTCTTGGTTACATACCCAAGATAAAGAGCAAGAAAAACAAGAAGAAGAAGAAGAAGAACAAGACTGCTCAATCGAAGACTAGCAACATTACCAATGACAAGACTAATTATGATGGTTTTGCAGGGATCAACAATCCTAACTTTGAACTATATTGTGATTGTTATGGTGATGTTTATGCTAGTTATGTAGGGCCTTATGATTGTTACATTCCTTGGTCTATTTGGGTTCCCAAGACCCTTGTTACTAACATGAGAGGACCCATTGAAAAATGGGTACCTAAAACCAAGAAGTAATTTTCTTGCAGGGCTATGCTTCCGGTGGTTCTAAATGGGTACTCGATAGCGGTTATACGAGTCATATGACCGGAAGCAAGGAGATCATCACGGAGATGCGGCCAAACCTTGATCACATTACCGTCTCCTATGGTGACAAGTCAAAATCTGAGGTATTGGGTCTCGGAAAAGTTGTGGTGGCTCACGATATCTCTCTCGTGGACGTCATGCTTGTTGAGACCCTCGGGTATAACTTACTTTCAGTTCGTGCCCTTGGTAAGATGGGCTTTGCAGTTTACATTGATGCTGATTTAGTGGTACTCTTGTGGAGCAAGTCTCCAAAAGTCGCTTTCGTGGGATATGTCGAAAACGACCTGTACGTGGTGGAATTTTCGGGGAAAACCACTACAGGCCCGATGTGTCTTTTCGGAAAGGCTGACGCGGGTTGGCTATGGCATCGCCGACTAGCCCACGTCAATATGAGAACTTTTCAAAGTCTCCACAAGGGTGGCCACATTCTTGGACTAAAAGAAAATGTCTCTTTTGCCAAAGATCGTGTTTGCAGGGCGTGTGTTGAAGGGAAAATGCATGATTCACCTCATCGAAGGAAAACCATTATCTCTTCAAAAAGGATTTTGGAGCTCCTTCATGTGGACCTCTTCGGACCTCCATCTCATGCAAGCCTCGGTGGGAAGAAGTATTGTCTAGTGATTGTTGATGATTACTCAAGATACACTTGGGTTTATTTCTTCAAGTTGAAGAGTGAAACTCAACAAACTGTCATCAACTTCGCCAACGAGGTTCAACGTCAACACAACGTCCCCATTCTGGCTATAAGGAGTGATAACGGCTCGGAGTTCAAGAACTACACCTTAAATGAGTTCCTAAGTGAAGAGGGGATAAGACATCAATATTCCGTTGCATACACCCCTCAACAAAATGGTGTAGCCGAGAGGAAGAATCGAACTCTAATGGACATGGCAAGATCAATGTTAGCCGAATTTAAATCTCCATATAACTTCTGGGCTGAAGCAATCTCTACTGCTTGTCATTCTTCCAACCGTTTATACCTCCGCAAGATCTTGGACAAGACTCCGTATGAAATACTTATCGGTAACAAGCCAAACATCTCATACTTTCGGGTATTCGGGTGTAAGTGTTTCTTTCTTATTAAAGGAGTTCGTTTATCTAAGTTTGAATCTAAGGCTTTAGAAGGTATTTTTGTTGGTTATGGTGCCGAATCCCACACTTATAGAGTCTACAATAAGCTCTCTGGAACTGTTGTAGAATCTTGTAGTGTGGTGTTCGAGGAAAATGACGGTTCCCGTGCGGAGCAAGTTGGTGTTTGTGATGCAGATGTTGAAATACCCCAAGATGCCATAAGAAGAATGGGCGTGGGATTCTTCCGCCCCATTGAGGAACCCCTTGTGGCGGACCGGGAAGGACAATGCTCTACTCATATAGAACCCTCATCTACACATACTCAACATGATCCAACCACGGGGGCAACTTCTACACCATCGCCAGCAACTGCTGAAGGTCAAGATGTTCCAGAAAGCTCCAAGCCGAATTTTCCGGTTGGCACCGGATTATCCGGCCACCCCGCTACAGTTGACCATGTTGCTCCTGCTGGTGAAGATTTTAGCGTAAGCTCCAGGCCAGATTTTCCGGCTAGCGCCGGATTATTCGGCCCCTCACTAGTTCAAGCAAGTCCCAGGCCTCCTGAAGAAGTTGCGGCAAGTACTCCAAGGCCAGATTATCCGGCCTCTCCATCGGCCGGATTATCCAGCCCTGACTCTCTAGTTCTGTAGCCTCCTGTTACGGCTACGGATTCACCTCAAGGACATGCGTCTCCACCACCTGCTACTGATGTTCCAGTTACTGATCAAGGAAGAGAAAATGCTTCCAATGAAGACTCAAGTGATGAATCTCCTCCTCCAAGAGACAACAAACTTATTGAACTTTGTCGCAAGGCTCGGGCTGATCGTAACCTTGAGTTGAGGGGTCACACTCTCGATAAGGTTGTTGGTGATCTTCGACGAAGGGTTTCTACAAGAAGAGAATTGGCCAGTTTTGGTGAGCATCAAGCTCATATCTCCATGGTGGAACCTAAGAAGGTCTTTGAAGCTCTTGAAGACCCAAAATGGGTTGTTGCTATGCATGAAGAATTGAATAATTTCGAGCACAACAAAGTCTGAAAACTAGTGGAGAAACCCAAAGAGTGTCGCAATGTTATCGGCACCAAGTGGATTTTCAAGAACAAGCAAGATGAGAATGGCATTGTTGTGAGGAACAGGCATCGACTTCGGCGAGACCTATGCTCCTGTGGCTCGCCTTGAGTCCATCCGTATCCTTCTTGCTTATGCTGCACATAACAATTTTAAGTTGCAGCAAATGGATGTCAAGAGTGCCTTCCTTAACGGTCCTCTACATGAGTTGGTATACGTAAAGCAACCCCCGGGGTTTGAGGATCCTAACTTTTCGAACCATGTCTACAAACTCGATAAGGCACTCTATGGCCTTAAACAAGCCCCGCGTGCGTGGTATGAGCACCTTAAAGAGCTTTTGCTAGATCGTGGCTTCGAAGTTGGGCAAATCGACCCCACTCTTTTTACTAAGAAGGTTAAGGGGGAGCTCTTCGTATGCCAACTATATGTAGACGATATCATCTTTGGTTCTACTAACAAAGCTTTTAACGATGAAATTTCAAAGCTTATGACTGACAGGTTTGAGATGTCTATGATGGGGGAATTATGGTTCTTTCTTGGATTCGAGATCAAACAACTTAGAGAAGGAACCTTTATTAATCAAGCAAAGTACATCCAAGACATGCTCAAGAGATTCAAGATGACGGATCTAAATGGTGTCGCCACTCCGATGCAAACAAAGTGTCATCTTGAACTTAACCCTTATGGTAAAGATGTGGACCAAAAGGTATACCGGTCCATGATTGGCTCTCTTCTTTACCTCCGCGCATCTAGACCCGATATTGTGTTGAGTGTGGGAGTGTGTGCAAGGTATCAAGCAGCTCCTAAAGAAAGCCACTTAGTGGCGGTCAAGAGGATCTTTCGATATTTGGTTCATTCCCCCAACTTTGGTCTCTGGTATCCCAAGGGCTCCAATTTCTCTTTATGTGGTTATACTGACTCAGATTGGGTTGGTGATAAGGATGATCGGAAATCCACTTCTAGAGCTTGTCAATTCTTGGGAAGATCTCTTGTATGTTGGTCCTCCAAAAAGCAGAATTGTATATCTCTCTCCACCGCCGAAGCTGAATATGTTGCTGCTGCCAGCGCTTGTACTCAATTATTGTGGATGAGGCAAACTTTAAAGGAATACGGTGTTAATTGTGACAAAGTGCCTCTTTTATGTGATAATTAAAGTGCAATCAAAATTGCGTACAATCTCGTTCAGCACACAAGGACGAAGCATATTGAGATTCGGAATCATTTTATTCGAGACCATGTTGCTCCCGGCGATATTGATTTATCCTTTGTGAGCACGAAGAACCAACTGGCGGATATTTTTACAAAGCCACTTGATGAAGTAAGATTCTGCTATTTGAGGAATGAGCTAAATATCATTGATTCCGGGAGCTTGTCTTGATTACCCATGCACCCACTCGTACATCTCAATCCTTGTTTGGTCTAGGTGTGGGCATGGATATAGGGGGAGTGTGGTCCTAACTCACTGGGCTAACCCCCCCCCCCCCATAATGCCAAAAGCAAGATAAATCATTTCTCTTAATATCATTTTGTGATATGTGAGCTTATTGATGAGTATTGGTCGTGAACCCAAGATATATCTTCGCGGTGTCACACCATACACTCCAACAAGGTGGCTTCGACCACTGCCCTCTCCCTTGAGGAGAATTGGATCTTTTTGGTTGTTATTTGCTCTCTCATGTTCTTATGGGAATCACACTCAATCTTGGCTTTTATTTGATTTGGACTTTGCAATTTTGAGTGTCTAGTACCATATCAGTTTGGCTCTCCTAATCCTAAGCCTTCCCTACCCCTAAGCCATCTATTCTTGCACACAAGTCCCTTGTACACCTTGTGGGGGTGTTGTTTGGGGATGCGCGGGCCTGGTTCTGTGTATAACAGAATCCCAGAATTTAGGCCGGATAATCCGGCCCTGGCGGATTTCATCTTAAAGGGCAGGGCTTGGGGGCTCTAACACCCTCGAATCGGCCCTATGCAAGTTTTAGCCATTTCCGCCAAACCCGCATAGAAACGATTCAAGGACGCCCACCAGGCACTTTCGTGTGGGTAGAAAACGAAGTAATACCATTACACAACAGTCCTCGATGGGACCCACAAAACAGATATATATACAACAGCGACTCCATGAGTCAAGAATAAAGATATAATATACAAAGATCCAAATCACCTCAAAACGATAGAGCGTCCGACTACAGACAAGATGCAAATGGGGCTAAGAGCCCTAAAGAATAACCAATGCCGTCCATAACCCTGCCCAGGCCAAGCCAGAAGGGTAACCCTGCTAACGACGTCGATCTCAAACCTGCTAAAACAAAAGGGGTGCCGACAAAGGGCAAAGGAAAAAGAGGAGCGTCAGTACTGAGGCCAGTACACGGCGAGGCTAGAATTCGGCAGCTCTCGCCTACACAGGTATGGTGGACTGAAGCGGCAGCGCAGCGGCACTAAACAACCTATAGAGACTCGGTATCACTGCCGGCTATTAGAGAGGGGTAAGAAAGACCTATTCGGCTCCTACCTAATACTAACACCAAACATACCCATCCTGATATTTCCCCCTCGAGACCAAACGAGGAAGTCAGACCAAGGAACTCACACAGTTGGCAGTTTTACTCATACCATTATAGTTGCAGCATTTACTAGTCAGATATATAGCATGAGTCATCCTGATAGCATAAGTAGTGGGCAGTTTTAGTTAACATTCCGTTGTAGTTGGAACATTTACTAGTCAGATATAATTGTCCCGAGGAATCGAAAAACCCAGCAGTGGTTCGCACTTTTATCACATTCCATTGGAGTTGCAATACTTACTAGGCAGATATAACAAGACACAAGGAACCCCAGCTCCACCAATTGTTGGCATTTTTAATATCCATTCCGTTGTATTTGAATCTGATTACTAGTCACATATTAAGTCAAATTTATAGCACTACTTTAGTTATGCTTGTCTATGATCAAGATACTGTGCTCCAAGTCGTCCATAACCGCGGACACGGCTTTCAGAAAGTTTTATCCTGCAGGGGTGCACAAATCGCAACACACACTCGATCAACCTCGGAAAAACCAACTCAAAACCCAACGAGGCATTCACGACAAAGCGATTACAGGATTCATAAAATATTTCAGGGGGCCACCCCATTAAGCTACCCGCAACGAAGTTGGCCGACTCCGAGACGGACCCAAGGTTTGCGTCAATCGCTGTAAACGACTGGGAACCCAAAAATGTGACTGGGCTTGTCGATACCACGAAAACACTCCACATCCAAAACAGTACAGGTGCTCCACGCACAATCTTAATAAACAGTAACATGGCATAAGTACAGGATAGTAAATAAAACCCCAAACTAGTTTGTGACCCCAAGAAATAAGAAATGAATCAAGCTCTGGCTAAGGGGGATTCATAGACTCTCCCGGATGTGGATAGTGCGAATAGTTAAGAAACAGGTATCAAGTACTCAGGGCCTACGGTACACAAGTGGACAGGAAAAACCAAATAGCATACATTGTCCACCGGTGCCTCTTCATTAGTTATCCCAACAATTTAATAGTTATATTTAGAGTCATGATCATCTCCACCATAAACATCTGCCAGCATTCCAACAAATATGGTACTCGACAACACGAGATCGAACCTGAGCAAGCAACTACGACTCGCAAGGCCAGCTATCTACCAAACAACAGGTATTAGGAGGTGTCCATGGCAATATAGAGGCTGCACGGGATATATCTGGTATGAAACACTAAAGCATCGCGTCACAGGTAGCAATAGATCAACAGGAGGAAATAAAGACTATAAATGCAAAATAGGTAGAAAGGGGGAGAATGCTCGCCTGGGAAACACTGCCGGCGGTTCATATCTGGAGAACTTGTCGATACTCGCATCAACTCATCGGCCTAATCCGCGAAGAAGCAAACACTAGAAGAAACACCGGATGTAATATTTAATACTACGGCAGAAGATCCGGCATGCTTATGATATGATGCATGGCATGTCACAGATATGGTGCAATTAGGCAATATTAAGCGGAACCGGGGTCCCGATAATTAATTAGAAGATTCATGTTGTTTAGGCACCCCGCAATTTAAATGTTGATTAAACAAGGCAAAACATGGCATTGGTTCGCTGCGCAAATTTAAATGGAGCGGAAAAACCCTAGTCGTAATCCAGAATACTCGAGGGTCCTATTATGTGGAAAAATCAAGACTATCAATGTTCGATATGATGGTAGATGCAAACAGGTATATGGATGACGTATTCGTGTTTCTCACATTTTTTTTGATAGACTTACATATATAAAACAGTTTACTTCGGAATACGGTTTAAGAGACATGGATTATGCAAGTTTATGTACTTATAAAGGAATTAAAGAAATTGGCAATTTTACTTATCCCGGAATCCAATCTGAGTGTATATGTATTCCTCTCCTTTTTCCGAACACATTTCATATATAAAACGTTTTATTTTGAATTACCATTTACAAAATATGGTTTGTGTAATTTACAAATGTTTACAAATGCATTTAAATAGTTGACACAATTTTGACTACTCAAAGAGGCAAACAGAGTTCAGATTTGAATTACATATTATGAGATATGATTTAGGTAAGATTTGCACAATTTACGGAAACAAATATTTTACCCAGGGGTGGGAATCGAAACCACAACCTGTGAGTTAAATACACCGAGCTGACCAACTCAGTCTGCGGTTCAAAAAGAAGACGATATTGAACATGTCATTCTAAAGATTGCAGCGTGGGATCTGATTATATAAAAAGAAAGAAAAAGATTATAACTGCTGGCTGGGGATCAAATCGGTTTTGATAGTGCAGTGTCAAGGAAACGAACCACGTTGCTGCACGACCAAAAACCAAATGAACTAGGCTGCACTCCTGAAGTTTTGAGCAAGCCTCAGTTGCTGCAGGTGGCCGGCCGGCGAGCACGGACCTGGCGGTTCAGCGGGCGCGCGAGGGTGCAGGGGTACTTATCCGGATGAGAACGATGGCCCAGTTCGAACTGTGCGGCCGCGGAGACAAAGGGGCACCAGAAACATCGCTGGCGACGAGCACCTGCAGTAGAACATGGCCGTCATCGTCGACAGCATGATTGGAAAAGGGAGGGAGACCATAGAGGGGTACTTGGGAACGCCGGGCTCACCAGGACCGTTTAGATGTGGTCGAAGAGGACGGACGTGCCTAGGAACAACGGACATCGGCGTGGATCTGCCATGGGCTCCGGCAGGGTGACGATGAGGAAGCAGCTCCAGCACATCTGGCTTCTCCTAACAGGGCTTGTTCGATGCGGATGACAGCGGCGGTGCTCCTCCTACGACCAGCTGCTCCGGGCGATGACTAGAACGGCGGCACGAAGCGGCGGCCATGGCAAGCGGAGGAAGGGGAAAAGATCTGGGGCTAGGGTTCATAGGAGGGGTGTGATGTGGATTAAAAGGGGAAAAAGGAGGCTCAGCGCTGGGTTGTTGAACGCGCGGCTGATATCGACCAAGAGGACGAGCTCATGCTGCGTGCGTGAAGGCAAGAAGAGGACAAACAGGAGCTCTCCATCGATGCATCAAGTACAGGGCAGCTGCTCTACCAAACTGAAGATGTTTCCTTGTAGCTTCCAGAACTGAACCAAACGTGCACTGTTTTGCCTAGAATTTAAAATGAAGCCCGAATTGAAAAGCAACTGAAACATATGGAACATGGAGAGATTTAGAAGGCCAGGAACTAGCAGATCAAGGTGGATCCGATATGGGGCAATGCAAGAGGAGAAGAAGGAATCGAGAAGAATTTGCGAAAAGACACAAATAGGATTTTCTTTTTATTGTTTTGATTTCTTTTAAATTCCTTTTCAGATTGCAATTTAAAGGGGACTGTTTGAATTCTTTTCTAGAGGCGAGGTAGAATTTGAAATAGATTTTGAACACCTGCAGAAAGTTTTGTAGCAAAACAGAATACAGTTTGATTACTTATATAAAATTGTTTGTAGGTACTATAATTGAGAGGATGAGACATATAGAAAAATATTCCAACATGGATTATTTTAAGTCGCAACTTTAGTTGAACAAAAATATTGCCATGTCGTTTACTAGAGATGGATGCAATTAAAGAAAGAAAGATAGATTGGTATGCAATATTTGCCAAAGGCAACAAGATACATATGAATCGACAAAAGGAAGAGATATATATGGATAACAAGAATATGAAGATGAAAGATTAAGAGAGATAGATATAGACTAAATGGAAGATTATAAGAGATGACAACAAGCAATATGTGCAAGCTTGCAAAGACAAAGGTGGCCATATTAAGAAAAAGGTAGGTACAAGTTACAAATTATTATGATGAACATTATGCATGAGCAAGAATAACATGGTGCATGAACAAGATGATGTGATGCATGACATGATGATGCACAAAGTAAAATAACAGGCAATTTCTAGTTTTTGGGTTTTTTTTTCCTGGGATGCTACAGGGGAAGGGCTCATATCGAGCAGCACTTCTCCCCCAGCCCTCTCCTCCTCCACAGCCGCCGCCTGCCGCCCCTCACCCTCCCCGGAGCCTCTCCGGCCACCGGATCTTCTTCTTCGCGCCTCCGGGTACCTTCTCCTCCGCGTTCTTCCTCCAATGAGTGAGGGTAACTCCCTCTCTCCCCATCTTTGGCTAGATGTGTATCTTGTTGGGTGGAACATTGTCTAGAAGGATGTGTTTTCGCATAGAAATCGTAGTCTTGCAGTTTCTAGGCCCGATCTACTTCTTTGCATGCAATCTAGGTGAAATCGAAAATTTCTGCCAGGGCCGGATTATCCGCCCCTGGCCAGGCCGGATAATCCGGCCTGACAGATTCAATTCTGCTTCAGTTCCACTATGTGTATGCATTGAGTAGTTTTGTCCTATGAACTTTTTGACTACTTTTTCCATGCTCTCTCCTGGACTTGTGTGTATGCTTATCCCCTTGCCATCGCCCTTATTCTCCTCACAGGTGGTTCCGGTGTTTCCAACACCTACACGCGCCGTCCTCGCGCCAAGTACTTTCGGGACGACGGTCAAGGTAACCTAGTGGACAAAGTTGAATTGAGGAGAAGGAAGAACGAAGAGAGGCAAATGGCTGAACAATCCAAGAGGACTAGGAAGGGGGTGTCCAAGAGGAAGGGCAAGGAGCCCAAGATCAACTACAGGGCTTTGGATGCAGTCTCCTTTTCCGCCATCCATCACCGTGACTTGTTTGCTGAGCTGCCTCGTGATGTTGAGCTGGGGGATACCCATTTTTGGTGTGCAGAACAGAAGGGGATTTATGAAGACATCTATGCCAGGCTGAACATTAGGCCTATGCACCCACTGGTACTTGCTGATGCTTTGGAGAAGGCGCATCTTGTGGATGCGATGTATGTGGCTGAGAGGATGGGGCTGCACCATCTCATGTCTCTCCAGTGCTCCTTTGACTCTGAGGTGGTGAAGCAGTTCTTCTCCACTTTGGTGATTTGTGCGGATGAGCGTCGCACTATGAAGTGGATGACTCATGATAGGCCAATGGCTGCTGATTTTCACGTGTTTGCTGAGGTTCTGGGGTACTCCTTCCGCAGCAGGGATAGAGCCAGTGGCCACCGCATCATCACTCAGTTGAGCCCAATAAGGATGCAGCTCTCTCTCCGTGCACTATGGACAATGGCATTGTCGGTACTATGGCTGGTCTTGCTCCCATATATGCTGCGTTGGTGGGTCTCTTCCATGACTCCATTACTCTGAGTGGGGGCAACAATGACAGCATCCGTGGTCACCTTGTTCAGCTACTTCAATTTTCTCATGAGGTTGCCTCCTGCGAGGACGAGTCAATGTAGTACAAGCTGGATGTCATGGACTTCATCTACCATGAGCTGTGTGATGCTATGTTCAACCGTCTGTCCATTCCCTATGCGCCCTACATTATGATGCCCATCCGCCACCTGCTTCCTGCTGAGGAGTTCCACATTGACTCGGTGCACAAGGCCAAGAAGATATACAACAAGGTTCGGAAGACTTCTCACCCCTCCTCTGCTCCTGAGGTCCTCATGAGGGATGCTCGCAGGCCCCCTGTGCCTCCCGTGGCCCGTGAGATCAAGCAGCTGAACTGGTTCCAGCGTCACATTCTCTGCATGGGCGTGGACACGCGCAAGGGTCAGTACGAGGCATACAAGCAGCGCCATGAGTTGGCTCACTCCCAGCAGCTCATTCTCCACCACGTGTCCGGCTCTTCGGGTGCTCCTACGGCTCCTACACCTCCCACTCTGTATGCTCGGTGGAACTCTTCCTCCGGGCTGAACTATGGTGAGCTGGAGCGTCACTTGTTCCCCTCTGCGCCCGCTGCTGATGAAGATGAGGAAGGTGACACTGAGGAACTTGAAGATGAGGATGAGGAAGAGAATGAAGAAGAGGACGAGGACGAGGACTACGATGAGTGATCCCATGGGGCGCTAGCATCGCTCTTCTCCCTTTTTGGTGTCTTGATGCCAAAGGGGGAGAAGTAGTTCTATTAGGTTGTCCGTGGATTTGCATGGGTCGGGCATAAGCACTTGCACTTTTCTATTCGTTATTTCCTGCTTATGCCCATTTAGCGTTGAACTTTAAGTTCGTGATTTGGTTGTTTGAGACTCTTTGTGGTTGTCTGGATTATGCTATGCCTATGGACTTCATATCATGGATTATGCTTATGGATCTATCTACTCATATCCTATTGCTGGAGGTATATCACGGAAGGCGCACTCATGTTGGTTATCCGGTAATAATTGTGATTTATGTCAAGGATGCCTATTCTCTACTTCGGTGGTATGTGTTTTTGCTCACATGTCTATGGAATAGATTCACCTATTTGTGTGCATTTGTATTCCAGTGCAAAACTCTATTATGCACACATTGAGGGGGAGTCTCTTTCATAAGTTATCTCTGTCCGTCTTGTGTCTTTCTCCTGCAAATCCTGGTATTGTCATCTAACACCAAAAATGGGGAGATTGAAAGAACATTTCATGTTTTCCTATGTTTTGCGTGTTAGATAACAATACTATGGATACTTTTCATGTGTGCTAAGTGTGCAGGAAGATTTGAGGGGGGCCGGATAATCCGCCCCACCAAGGGCCGGATAATCCGACCTACCTCATCTCTCAAGGAAGCCAAGGCGCGTCGCTCGGTACCCGGTCGGATTTTCTCCCGGAAAATCCGAACTGGGGCGGTTTTCCTCCCCAGGCCGGATAATCCGGGTGTCGCATGGGCCGGATAATCCGGCCCCCAGTTTTCGAGCAAAAGGAGCCAAGGCGCGTCGCTCGGTATCCGGTCGGATTTTCTACCGGAAAATCCGAACTGGGGCGGTTTTTCTTCCCCAGGCCGGATAATCCGGCCCCCAGAAGTTGATCAAGGGCAAGCTCGGCGCGTCGCTCTGATTGGGGGCGGATCATCTGCCGGATATTCTGAGTCTTGGGCGGTGTTTCCCTAGACCGGATAATCCGGCCCTCACTTGGGCCGGATAATCCGGCCCCCAAAGATTGCAACGGCTGGTTTTTAAGGGGGGGGGTATAAATATCCCTTCTTCCCCAACGTTCAGATCTCTTGATTCATTCAAATTTGACCAGACCTTGTGCAAGAGCTCTAAATCTCGATCTCCCATTTCAACCACCCGAAGGTCTTGATCTTTGGTGGAATTGAAAGAGGAGAAGTTCATCATCATCATCAAGAATCAAGCGCTTCAACTCCTCTCCATTCACTTGGAGAAATCATTGATCTAGTATTCTTGTCAATACCTAGATCTTGTTTATTGTATTTGATAAGTTTGTTTTTGTGGCAGCTTGTTGTCATTTCGGGAGCCTCCAAGTTGTTGTGGAGTTTTTGCCCCGCTAGTTGTGTAAAGGCGCCGGTGCCCGCCTCGAAGGGTACCTATAGTGGAAGGTGGATCAGGCCTATTGTGGCGAGATCCATCGGAGAACAGGGTGAGGCCTTTTGTGGCGTGGTGGTCTTAGTACCGCCCACCCCCCAACGCATACGTACTTCCCTTAACAAGGAAGGAACTGCGGTCAAAAAATCCTGTGTCTCTGCGTGCTTCACTTCGGTTTACTCGTTCCTCTTCCACTCGCTCTTTACTCGCTAGTAGATAGGTTTGCATATAGGGAAATTCCACCCAATAGTCTATCTAGAGAATTTACCCTTTTGTGCTAAGCCTAAAATTGAAAAAGAATTAAAAATTGGTATAGCACCTATTCACCTCCCCTCTAGGTGCCCATACGATCCATTTCACATATCCGTAGAGTGAGGAGACGACTGTGGCGTCGACGAGCGACCACTCCGGTGTCGGCGCAACTAGGGCGTCGACGTCGAGGTGATCGAGAAGGACGTACTTTCTGACAGCGACACATAAGAAGGTGCTCCACTAGCAATGCCCCCGGTGTCAAGCGCGATCTCGATAGGGACGTGCCCCTTGATGGAGTGGAGGCTGACGACTTGGGCATGCAACGAGGTTAGGGAGAAAGACCCTGCGCTCGAGCCGGAAGCGGCGTCGAGGGCCTACTTGGCCTTGGCGGCCTCGGACTCCTGCTCCATGACCTCCTTGACGACAACCTTAGAGGCATCGTTGTCGCATAGCGACATGGTGGCAGGGGCACTAGGGTTTGGTGGTCTTGACGACGGCGGAAGAGAGAGGGGCGATGCAGGTTAGGGTTTTGCTCTGATACCATGTAAGATAGGAGAAATCACACGTTGTGGTGTCTTGTATTGATCAATATGTAAGAGATTACAAGGCTGGAGTTCGTGTCCTACAATAACATGAACATATACAGGACTACACATATACAACCGTATGTCTATACAAATACAATACGATTATATATTATGACAGAGAAGTGCGATTTTATAGAAAAATCTATACCTAATAATAAAAGGAGTGTTTCTCTTTTTGTCCGTCGTAATGCGCTTTGGTCCATTGTCAAAGGCGCCTTCCTACTAGCACCGCTTCTGTGACTCCTTAGTTGACTTGATTCAATTATACATAAGCATAGACGTTCAATACTTTTTCGGCTTTTGTCCGTTCGGCTATGAGTTTGTGTTCGAAACGTTTTAAGCGTCTGGACGCACGCACGAGTCCTATTCTTCTACGCGGCTCCCAATGTTGCATGGGTGCGGTCACCAAAACAATAGAGAAACCGATGTTGTATTGTTCCCCTAATCCAAATCTAAATAGTAGAAAAATTACACGTTGTGCTTATTCATATATACGACGCCTAGAATTGTTATGTATGCAGTACTACATGTTATATGCGGGTCTATTATTTAACGATGATACGGCTTCCGCTGCAGGCACAACCACGTGGGTTTGAGCCGCATAGGAGGGACGATGAAGCGCCGTAGCTGCGGGACAAAAAAAGGGAGAAGCGCGCCAAACGCAACGACGTTCAAAATCAATTGGCTATGTACATCATGCTGTCCGCCGATGCACACCCCGTAATCCCAATATTCTCCATGTCGACCCTGCAGCACCTCCATCTCGACACACCGCCGTCTTCGTGCCCCCACGCGATGCCCACAATGATCTCCCCGTTCGGCCCTTCTCTTGCGTTGCAGCATGGTGGCCATAACTAGCGTGGCAAAGCTCAGCCTGACAGTGTTGTATCTGACGCATCACATGGTGCTTTCCATTGAGAAGGAGAACACATCCGGCAGTCAACATATAATTATCCCTAGCTAGATGACGACATTGAAACACACGTAAAGCCCAGATTGATGCATTATCTGGAAGGCGCCTTCCTACCTGCACCGCTTCCGTGACTCCTTAGTTGACTTGATTCAATTATACGTAAGCATAGACGTTTAATACTTTTTCGGCTTTCGTCCGGTCGGCTATGAGTTTGTGTTCGAAACGTTTTAAGCGTCTGGACGCATTCACGAGTCCTATTCTCCTACGCGGCTCCCAATGTTGCATGGGCGCGGTCACCAAAACAATAGAGAAACTAACGTTGTATTGTTCCCCTAATCCAAATCCAAATAGTAGAAAAATTACACGTTGTGCTTATCCATATATACGACGCCTAGAATTGTTACGTATGTAGTACTACATGTTATGTGCGGGTCTATTACTTAACGATGATACGGCTTCCGCTGCAGGCACATCCACGTGGGTCTGAGCCGCATAGGAGGGACGATGAAGCGCCGCAGCTGCGGGACAAAAAATGGGAGAAGCGCGCCAAACGACCACGACTCCCCTGATTCCGCTGGATGTCAACGACGTTCAAAATCAATTGGCTATGTACATCGTGCTGTCCGCCGATGCACACCCCGTAATCCCAATGTTCTCCCTGTCGACCCTGCAACACCTCTATCTCGACACATCGCCGTCTTCGTGCCCCCACGCGATGCCCACAATGATCTCCCCGTTCGGTCGTTCTCTCGCGTTGCAGCATGGTGGCCATAACTAGCGTGGCAAAGCTCAGCTTGGCAGAGTTGTATCTGACGCATCACATGGTGCTTTCCATTGAGAAGGAGAACACATGCGGCAGTCAATATATAATTATCCCTAGCTAGATGACGACATTGAAACTCACGTGAAGCCCAGATTGATGCACTATCTGGAATTTGATTGCATGTATAACTAAGAAGGCATGGATGAAGCACCGTTTTTGTATTGTGTTTTTTTTTATTAGGACATAAAAATTTTGGGAAATAAAAGAGGCTATTTTCAGATATTGATTTGGACCAAAGAGGAATTGATTATTTGGCCTTTATTTATTTCTATTTTTCTAGCTTTCGAATAAATTTTAGAAATGGAAAAGGAAGAAGGATATGGTTCCTAGGATTTTAAAACGGTTAACACTTGAAAATCTTAGAAAACTGAGGCTAAGGTTATGCCGGTTTGCAAATTTTAGGTTATGCCAATAACTTTTATCCGAAATTGATTATTTTCTCCCGTCGCAACGCACGGGCATATTTGCTAGTAAAGTATAAAATACACTAAAAGTGTCTATATTACTAACGAGCTTTACCATTTCATTTTATTGTACTCCTACCGTACAAAATACAATAAGAAGCGCAGTTACTCTTGATTATTATTTTGTGAAACCATGAAAAAACAGTTCAAAACATTGAAAAAAAGAACTAAGAAAAATGGAAAAAACGGAGAAAGAAGAAAATTGGGAAACGGCCGTACAGAAGCCCAGCACGACTCTGCTCGCCAGGGGCGCTCACTCGAACAGTGTACAGTAAAAAACGGCAGCCTCCAAAATGCCGTCACCCACCGCCGGCCGTCTCTCCGGCCTCCTTCGGCGCTGTGCCGCCGCAAAGACACTACCCACCGGACAGCAGCTCCACGCGCAGGCTCTCGTTGGTGGCCATCTCCCCCAGGTCACCCTGGAGACCGACCTGGTCCTGCTGTATTGTCGCTGCGCCGCGCTCCCTTGCGCCCGCAAGGTGTTCGACGCGATGCCTTCTCCGTCCATGCACGCCTACAACATCCTCCTTGCTGCCTCCCCGCCCCGCTTAGCTCTTGAACTTCTCTCTGGCCTCCTCGGTGCTGGGTTCCGCCCTGACAGCTATGCTGTCCCTGCGGCGCTTCGGGCGTGCGCCGAGCTCCAGGACCAGCATCTTGGTGCCGCGCTCCACGGATTTGCCGTCCGGCTAGGATTCCTTGCCAATGTTGTTGTCTCCAGCGCACTTCTGGACATGTATGCGAAGGCTGGTCTCCTGGTCAATGCGGTGAGGGTGTTTGACGAGATGCCAGAGAGAGACTCTGTTGTGTGGAATTGCATGGTCACCGCTTGTGCAAGGGCAGGGGTGGCAGCGAAAACCCTGGAGCTCTTCAGGAGAGCTCACGTGGAGGCGGTGAACATGGCGAGAGATCTGCGGGCTGTGCCGAGTGTGCTGAGTATCTGTGGGAAGGAAGGGGAGCTGATGAAGGGGAGAGAAGTACATGGTAGGATGGTCCGATGCCTTGCATTCGATTCGGATGTCCCAATTGGGAACGCGTTGATCGACATGTATGCAAAGTGTGGGCATGTAGGCGCGTCCCAAGCGGTGTTTGCAGGCATGCAGGAGAGGAATGTGGTGAGCTGGTCAACATTGATATCTTGCTATGGTGTCCATGGCAAGGGAAAAGAGGCATTGCGAGTCTACAAGAGGATGCTGTCTGAGAGAGTGAAGCCAAATTGCATCACGTTCACGTCGGTTCTTTCGAGTTGCAGCCACTCAGGGCTCGTGACTGATGGCCAGATGATCTTTGAGTCAATGAGTAGGTTCCATGGCATAGAGCCCACTGCTGAGCACTATGCATGTATGGTTGATCTCTTGGGGCGTGCTGGAGCCATTGAAGAAGCTATAGGGTTTATAAAGAAGATGCCTATGGAACCTTGTGCTAGTGTATGGGGAGCTCTACTCTCTGCTTGTGCCATGCATAATAATGTTGATATTGGAGAAATTGCAGCCTATAGGCTTTTTGAGTTAGAAAAAGGCAATGCTAGTAATTATATCACTCTCTGTGGAATTTATGACGCAGTTGGTCAGCCTGATGGTGTTGCAGGATTGAGATCAAGGATGAAGGAACTTGGCATGGTGAAGACACCTGGGTGCAGCTGGGTTGATGTAAAGGGAAGAGCTCAGGCCTTTTACCAAGGCAGCATCCCGCATCATTTGAGGCGAGAAATGCTTTGGATTTTTGATCGGTTACTCAAGGATATGAGGAATTCAGAATCTGAAGATGAGCAGGCGCACCAGAATAATGTGCCAAATTTTCACAAAGTTTTCTCGAAAAAAAAGTTGGTATGCACAAGGCCTTTACTGCCACAATCAAATTTGTTGAGGATAAATCATGCTTCATTTGAGAAATGTTATTTATCATGGCAAGTAAGGAATTCTGCTCAATGTGGAGATTCCTGGCCTTGAATATATCTATGACCAATGTCTGGACCAATATGCTGCAAAAATGTAGTGGCACATGGGTGAGACTGACACTGGTTCTTCAGTTTCAGGCTCTGCTCTTAAGTGACTTCAACGATTGTACTACACATGTCTGATCCCACCTGATTGTTCAACCTATGAATCAAATCAAAGTGTTTCTAAAATATGAGGTAAAAGCAGATGGAGTGAGAAAGGGATGTGCTGGGATGCAAGAAAAACAGCAGTTGGAAAGAATGAGCATTATTTAGGTGTTTCGTCTACTTTGAAGTTGATAAGGCATCTAAACTGAAGGTAATATACTGCTTCCTTTTTATGGTTTTGAATGCCTGTTGGAATTCTATAGTCTGCACTGAATCTACTGCCACCTGACAGAATATATGGACATCTGAAACATGCAGTATTTTTATGGTACATAAAGAAGGTAAATGGCAGTCGGAACTCGAAAGAGAAGCACCTCATGTCAACCAAAAAAAGAACAGCCACTACTATAGGAGACAGCTAACATACTGATTAGGCCCATAGACAGTAGCAGGAAATAATTTTACTTGGATGCAACTCGATGAAGGCACCAACAACCACCATCAGAAGCTGTGCAAAGTGTTATTTTCTCGAAGCGCATACACGAGTTCTTCTGCCTGGTTATGTTATTAGTAGCGAAATTGTAAGCTAATCAATGGCCCATTGCTCAGATCCTTTCTGTAAAAAGTTCAATCCTCAATGATCCAATTACCACAACTTCTTTTGTCTCCGATGATGGACAAACAAATGAAGAAACTATCCTACCTATTCATGCACCTCATTGCTTTGACAATGGTTGTATCACTCAGTTGTCTGGCATGATTTAACAGTCATGTGAAAATACACAGCACTATTGTACACCTCATAAAATATTTCCATTTGTGTATATAACACCATTAGGGTGCCTTTCTTATTTGCATATTTTTTTACATAGGTATAATAGTATAGCACTAGAGTCTTATTGCTAGTGGGCTAGGGATTCATGGTTCATCTTTACAGTCAAGATGAGGAATTCCAGTGTGGCTAGACAGAGTCACACACAATATACTCCCTCCGTCGAGAAATAACTGACTTAGGTTTGTCTAAAGTTGAATGTATCTAGACACGTTTTAGTGTATGGGTACATTCGTATCTAGACAAACTCAAGTCAGTTGTTTCTGGACGGAGGGAGTATTATATACTGGTGGTAGATTGGTATTGCTTTGTTTGTATTCCGTGCGGCGGTCCAAATGAAGATGCTGCTGTTGTCGTTTCCATCTAAATTAGCATTGGAGAACAGTCTTGTGTTGATGGTAATCCTTTGTCACCCTGCTAAAACAATTGTCAATGCAAAAGGTGTCGAGGTGATCACCTGGCACCTCCAAATGAAGATGCTGCTGTTGTCGTTTCCATCTAAATTAGCATTGGAGAACAGTCTTGTGTTGATGGTAATCCTTTGTCACCCTGCTAAAACAATTGTCAATGCAAAAGGTGTCGAGGTGATCACCTGGCACCTCGTTGCTACCGTCCAGATTCACTCCATGACAACAGTTTGGGACTGCCCAAGAAAAATATTTTTACTGTCAGCCTTGGGCCCTTGGGGAGCAAAAGGACATCAAGCTTCCAACTGAGGCGGCTACTATGTTGATCCGTGCCTTTTTCAGATTTTAAACTGCCATTAATGCATTCTTTATGGCTTCCAATGCAGATTAGGCTGAATTCTTTACTCTTGATGCAGTTCTACTTTCTTGGACACTGTTCGAGCAGAATTTGTTCATAAAACAACTCTGATTAAGGTAAGGAACTGCCCCCTGCCGACCAGAACCTGCCGGTACTTGAGCTCAGCATAGCATGGGTCCAGGTAACTTTCGTACAAGTTTGTTCTATTGTCTTAATATAAAATATATGGATAAAGGTGGTGACTTAGTTTTTTTTTTTCAAGAAGATTCCCAGC
This sequence comes from Avena eriantha, assembly GCA_910589775.1. Taxonomy (NCBI): domain Eukaryota; kingdom Viridiplantae; phylum Streptophyta; class Magnoliopsida; order Poales; family Poaceae; genus Avena; species Avena eriantha. The sequence goes on along the minus strand of OU342743.1, from coordinate 229,420,206 downwards.
AAATCATACCAGCATTCCATTAGTAACAATAATTTAAAGGAAGTACCGGAGTACAACAAGAATCATGTCACTTAGCCAGCAAGATAGTGAACCTTTTAGCATTCATTTGGCGTGGACTGATGGAATAATTTAGACAGAATTATACTTGCAAATTGTCCTTTTAGCATTCATTTGGCCTGGACTGGCGGAATAATTTAGACAGAATTACAATTGCAAATTGTACACTGTCCACCAAACTAACTACACCGGCATACCTACTTGTACACATTGCCCTGTGTTCCAGACTTCCAGGAACGCAGTCTGATAAGCAGATAAAGGATGATAAAGACCATACTTGCTACCATTTCTTTCTTTTCTGCTCTTTTTGAAAGAAGAATAAGGAACTTATTGATCATATAAATACATCCTCGAGAGCTTATCTACTGTAGCAAGATTGACAAATCCTACACTACTTTTTTTTCTATCTTCAGCTGGTTTTCCAGTTTTCCCTTAGTTAATGGATGGATGGGTTGTGTTTGGGAGCCTCTGTCCAAGCACAAACGACTGAAATAGTCCAAGAGCTCGGTCTGGCTGCGCAAATGGCACCATGTGAGCCGCGCCCCGCACTGTTGCAAAGGCCAGCATATTGCCATACTCTGTTGCCCAGCCTCCAACCTTGAAAATCAAAGGGCAAAATATGTTTCATTGTTTAGTTAACGTTTCAAAGGCTTGTGTTCATGTTCTATGTCAGCTAATTTGACAAATAGTAATTCAACTTGTATTCATAGCAAAGAAAGTATACCTGGCCTCTGCGGAACCAAGTGCTGTACGGAACTGTGACAGGCAAGCCCATTGTATGAGCTAGCTCCCTCACAAGGGTTCGGGAGCCCAAGAGGGGCACCACAGAGTCTTGATCGCCGCTGTAACGTTAATTGATCATGTCATAACAAATTACATATTGATGAGCCAAATTATCTGAAATGCCAATGAAGAAGTCACATACCTGAATACCCAAAGTGGTATCTTGTGTTCCACGATTCTCTGAAGTAGTGGCAAGATGTCGATGTTGCCATCCTTACTGGTGTAGTTCAGCACACTGGCACATGATTTTAACGATCCACGTGAGTTTCAGTTGCAAAGATGACCAGTTCATTAACTTCCGACTCTCTTTTGGTTGAACATATTTACCAAATGGACCAACCAACGTAAAATAGAAGGCAGAAGTTGCAATAGAAGCACTTACTCACTGCACATGCCCCAGCCATAAGGTAGATGTGTTCTGTTAGCATGAAGAGCATGCTGTACTTCTGGAAGATTGAAGTAGAAGAACCTTTCATATGTCATGCAAACATCCACTCCTATGCTGATTTTGGTCACCTAAGTTGCAGAAAAAACTAGTCATGGAAAGGAATCAAAGATTATGAAGTAAATTGCCATGTACTATGAGGAGCAAGCATATACATATTTGCGCATCCGTAGCTCCTGCTTCACAATTGATGGGTAACAGACGTCGAGAATAACATCATAGTTGTTAATATAATCCCCAACAACAGCATTTGCCTCCGTAAGGGCCTCATTGCACGACTTGCTCTCATTGTTGTTGTTACCGAAGGTGTAATCCTCAAAGTCACAACCCTTGTTTATAGCGAGAAATATTTCATCGGAGATCATACCATGAGACCAGAAGTACTCGTATGTCGCAGGGGCATCCCTGTCAAGCTTGAGTAGAGGATTCCCAATCTACGCAAGATAATCTCCGAGGTAAGAAATAGTAACTAGAACAGAGTTGATTCAAAAAAGCCTATGCTTGACTACTCACCGCTACTCCCTTGATATTGAACTTAAAACCCTTTGATCTCTCGTTGTGCGTGAGAAGAACATCTGTGAGTTGCGGTATATAATGCCCTGCATTATTGTCAGTACAAAATCAGTCACCACAGAAGAGTAACTGAAACGCGAATTTGTATAGTAGAACTTGAAAATACTTGCTAACCTGCGTAGCTCTCTCCAGAAAGAAATAAGCTTCTTGATCTGTACTCGGGGAACTTTTTATACCATCCCAACAGAAACTTGTACATATCGCTAGCTACATAATAGTTGAAGAAACATACATTTAGATCGACATGTTCAGGCTAACCAGTATCCTGCTGTGATGTGCACAAGATCGCGACAATTTACCTGTCTTTGCATCTCCAGTATTGTAGTCTGATGAAGTGTTGGAGTAGGACCATCCAACTCCAGCGGGTGATTCCACAAATAGAAGATTGGACACTGCAAAATTACAAGCATAAAACAACACAGTAAGAGTTAGCAACATCTACGCACATATTTTCCACTGAAACGTGTGATGGGAGAGGCAGTAGGCAAAAGCTTAACCTTTATTCCATGACTTCTTGTTTAATCTTAGCCCTCTACCATCTCCCCTTGGATAAAATGGGCCGAGTTCTGTAAACGCGCCGCCTCCAACAGAAGAACAGCCAGGACCTGAAGATCAGATTGGTTTTGATTATAATCAGTGCAAATTTAGCAATCACATTTGGTTATTTTAGATGAAAAAAAAACTCAGTAAGTATAGCTAGTGTACCAATCACATTTGGTTATGTACTGCTAGGTACTACTACTGTTATACAAACAAGCATTATTGTCAGTGTGTGCATGGAATGACCACATGATGCATCACATGTTTTTAGCATCACATGTTTTTGAAATCCTGAAGGACCACAACACACAAAGCCCAATGAGGCAAGGCTCCAGTCCAGGGGAACATGGTGACCTTCAACGATACCATGTTTCTATACTTACAAATTGATTTGTTTTAAGTTTTTTTTTATTCATTGGTAGGTGTGTAGCAGATGACGATTGGCAAATAGGAGGAAGTTGTCTGTGTTTCCAGTTCAGGAAACAGTGGCTGTCATCATAGGACCCCTGCTGGATGAACATGCATCCAACGTGGAACAAAGTACAGAAGATAAGGGAGAAAAAATGGTAGAGCATGAGATGACTTCCAAGTACATGATGGCTGGCAGATTAACTTCACCGCTCCAGTCAGGTCACCGATGGAACAGTGCTATTATTAGCCAGGACAATTCCAACAGCACAATTTTTATTTTTTTTGAACTCTCCAACAGCACAATTTCTTCACAACTGTTTAGGGATCTCGGAATAATTTCTAGAAATTCTAGGGATCCAAAACATGAAAAACAGGAGTCAAAAGGTAGTACTATATCAAGTAGTATCAACCAACAAAATCCAGAGGTCGTCTAAAAATATCCGGATAAACTAAGATAATATTTTATTCTAAAAAATACTAGTGTATAAGATAAAATGCATCAAGATGCAAGACAGTAACAGATGAGCTGCTGCAGCATCCTAATTCCCAACCGCTAAAGTCCAGGGCTAATCAACCATGCACATGGAGGACGCAAATTTCTACCAGACAGCAGTGCATGCCACTGTTCTCTCCCGAATCCAGCAAGAAAACTCAGATGCAAAACATTAAAAAATCACCACCTGAAGCAAAACAACACAAGAACCACTACCCAAAAACCATCGCCGTTCAACAAACTGGCCAAAAAACAAATAAAAACCGCTGGAGAGATGAGAAGGAGACAGTCCAAGAACAGAGCACGCTGCATTGCAGAGAAGAAGCGGCAGTAGCCACTAGCCAGTAGGCACAGACCTCCGTTGAGCCAGAGCGTGAGCGGCTTGCCGGCGGCGTCATCCTGCGCCTCGGTGAAGTAGTAGAAGAGGCTCCTGCCGGCCTTTTCGTCCACGTCCACGTACCCGGCGAACTGCCTGAACCCCACCGTGGGCTGGCCGGGCAGCCGCGTCACCAAATCTTCCGCCGGGAACGCGACCACGCAGCTGCTCAGGGCGCATCCGACCATCGCCACCGCCAGCGCTGCGGCTCGCCAGGAACCCGCCATTGTCGCGAGAACCCCGAGAACCACCGGAATTGGGAGCGACGGAGGAAGGGATGGAGGAAGGAAGAGTGGGTTGGGTTCTTGAGTTGGGAGTTTGGGGGATATATACTGGGGGGCACGTAGCTTTTCCGCTCGTGGCGTGGTTACAGCGCGGATTTTTAGTTCGTAGGTTGTTACGTGTTTAGTGCGCTGGATTCCGTCGTTTCTTGTTTTTTCCGGTGATCTTTCTACTAAATGATTTCTGAGTTTAAGAGATGACATATCCGGTCTGTCCAAAAATGTTTAAATCGCTTGACTCGAGTTTTAAAAGTAACCACGGCGACGAACCTGGACTACCCCTGAGTCCAAATTAAGTTGTTGTCAAGAGCTGGCTGTATTGATAGTCTCTGCGGTGATGTCAATGTATACCTTGTTTCGTCTCATGGCATATGTACGTTTTTTGTCCTTCTCATTTTGGTTTTTGTGATGTGTGCCATCAAACTTTTCCAGAATCTCTACCCATTCAGTTACGGCGATGTTCAACAGCACCCAAGAATAGTCTTTCAACCGGTATTTCTGGATAATCTTCTGCACGAATTATTGTGGGCTGGACAGAAACAGCAGAAACTTTCCGAAATCAGAAATTGATTGTAGCTTATGATATCTACTATCTGTAACACGTAATCCAAAATTTTGTTAACTACCAGATCGTGCCCAGCTAAGACTTGTAGTATCATACACGAGAACTTCACCCAATTCAGTATTTTTTGACTAACGTAGGAATCGCCAACAACGTCGACATCGAGCATGAGACTCAGCAACTAGCTATATCACTGATGAACGCACTCGCTAGCTATCTTCGTTTGCATCGGAATGGAATTTTCCCATGTTGCCAGACTAGCTAGCATGTGAAATCTTGTTCGTTGACACGGAAGAGGGTAGCAAGCAGCAAGGCGAATGACCTGGGATGAAAATAGCTAGCTAGCCGTTGGAGGGAGGCCCAGGAAGTGATAAGAAGCCATTTACTCCCATGCAGTTGTTGGGTCGGTCGCCATTCATTCAAGCCCTGGCTGGCGCCCCGAGCGTGCGTCACCCATTACTCTCAGCCAGGCTCCTGGCATGTCATGCCATGGCACGGCCGCTCCTAGTCCTTGCTTGGCTTATTCATTCATGACGGCAGACAGATAGCCCTGGATCTGGCCGTGGGAGTGAGCCAATCAGAGGATGGACTGTCGCCATGCGAGTCTGACATTAAGCAAGGGGGTCCTTTGCGCGCCCTGCCAACCGTGTTTGCCAACGACGACAAGTTTGTGGTCAACTTATCCGTCGTCTAACAGCATAGCATGTGAGGTGAGGTCCTGTCTGTTAAGAATATAATACACGCTTAGTCTTTTTCATCAGTTCGGATTTTTGGTCTAGATGACTAGTGCATCAATTCAATATGGTATCAGAGCTAAGAGGTCTCAAGTTTAAGACCCTGCTCACGCAGTTTACAAAAAAGATTCTGCGGCTGCACCGAACCCACGCTAAGGACTAAAATAGTCTAGACGCGAGGGGGAGTGTTAAGAATATAATACACGCCTAACCCTTTCCATCAGTTCGGACTTTTGGTCTATATGGCTAGTGCATCAATTCAATAATGTCTAGCTTGTACGGCTCGCGCGTGTAGAGGCTGAACGGAATTTGTCTGAGAAAAAAATACAAGGGTCCAAATCGGACAATAAAATCCCCAACGGAATATTGTTTCAGCAGAAAGTTGAAGTGTACGGTGTACATCACCCCCCTACTTTTTAACTCGGCCGTGGATGGCTTGGCGGAGATCTTGGAGAAAGCCAAGACCGCCAGCGGAAATCCAATTCGGCTCACGCGTGCAAATGAACCCATTGTGTGAAAACACATTTGAAAATGTCAAAAAATTCTGAAAAATATATTTGCATGTATAATCGAACATTATATGTTTGTACACAAATTTTTAGATGAAAAGAACATTTTAGGTGTCCCATGTAAAAAAGACAAATTTCAGTGTCCCAACGTGTCTATTAACGAACATGTTTTTTGTATTTTTTATACAATCCACATAAAATGTTCATTTTATCTGAAAACTTGTGTACGGACATACAAGTCCGAATGTATATGCGAAATTTTCATTCAGATTTTTTTGACAATTCAAATTTTATTTTTAATATGTTTTTCATAATAGGCGCATTTGCATCTAGGAGCCAAAACACCACCTCCAGACCGCCAACCATATTTCAGGTGTGTAGGGGAACTTATGCCACGAGGAGGGGTTACACACCCTCAATACGCGGACGACACGATGATCATGATAGAAGAACGTGACTCGGCCATTGCCAATCTCAAGTTCCTCTTCCGCTTTCAAGAAATGTCGGGCTCTAGGATTAACTTTGACAAGAGTGAGGTTGTCGCACTAGGGTTCTCTCCCGAGGATCAGCAGAGGATAGCCGACAACCTCAATTGCCGACTAAGACCTTATTCTCCATCACATATTTGGGGATGCCGATCCGTGACACGAGTATCCTTATCAAAGATTTGGAACCGCTTGTGAGCAAACTTAGATCGAAGGCTGAACCATGCGTCGACAACAACAAGACTATTCTGATGGACTTGCCTTTGCAGCCTCCTTATGTATACGATGGATCTTTATTTTCTCCAGGAAGGTGTCCACAATTCCTTTCATAAGTAGTTTTGATGCTTCTTCTCGCAGGACCCTAAGGTTCATAAAAAATATCACATGGTTAAATGGACCGATATTTGCGCCCCTAAGGAGATTGGGGGCATAGGGATTTTAGCTTCCCACCACTTCAATAAGGCGCTTATGTTAAAATGGGTTTGGCAGATTTTGAGAGACGACGGAGGACTATGGTTATAGCTGATCAAGGCTAAATACCCGAGAGGATGCCCATTCCTAGATTGTGATCACAGGGATGGCTCCCAATCCTAGCACTCCATCCAGGAAATTAAGAATGATATCTGGTTAGGGATCACCTTCTCCATAGGGAATGGAAAAGGTACCCTGTTTTGGCCAAACCCATGGCCGAGGGAACGCCCATGCGGGAGGTGTACTCTAGCCTTTTTGTGATTAGCTCTGAACCATCGCTTAGGGTAGCCACCGCGGTTCAGGAGGGGACATGGAACATCTCGTTCCCTAGAACCTTCAGCCTAGAGGAAACCGAAGCATGGTTAGTATGGTGACATAGTACATCACTGCATGTTGTAGTGTACAAGTCGTTGATATAACACTTACAAAAGTCCTCTTCCACAAATATTACATTCCTCAGAATGGTACAACAAAAATATTGTTGAACCAATTTCTCATTTATTCATCCCTCATGAATAAATGAGAAATTGGTTCAACTAAAAGTGTACAAAAGCTTCAGGATCCTCCTCGGTCCAATGATGATTCACAACACGATGAAAATTCAAATGTAACTAGATAAGCTTTCTAATCAATGGTAATACTAAGCTTAGAAACATTAGAGCTGGCAACTTATTGGAGAAGTTTCACTATTGCTAGCTCAACTACCTGCGTGCTTTAGTGGATTCTATATCTACATCTCTATTGCCTTCTGCTATTCTGATACCATGTTGTTGATTTCTACCTCTGTGTCGATCTTTTGGTCTTAACAATCTAAGCAAGGGTTTAAGAAGGATAGATTGAGTATGAGCATACTCAAAAATTCTATGGTGGTTGTCCGATGCTCTATTTATAGCCGTAGATCTATGATCAATGGCTCGTGCAGGTTTTTGAAAATGGTTTTTAGGAAAGGTAAGTTTTAGATTTTAGAAATTCAAGTCTGTTAGTATTCACGGGCTGTCTGAACTTCGTGGATTTTTTTTCCATGTTGCGATCGTAAGCCTTTCCCAGGATAGGGAGTAACATGTCACGTTTATGCACTCTCGAGAGGTGCGCTACTTTTCGAACAAACGTTCTTGGTCTTATTGCTCTCATCCATACTTCCATGGGTATGGCGACGGTTACCAAGTTTATTTGAGTCATGTCGAGTACCCCTCTATGACCACACTGCCCATCCATTGTAACAAATTTTGCCCGAGAGACCTACATTCAATTACCATCCCTTGTAATATACTAGGTCGTTATTCCACAACACGTAATATAGACGTTACGGGATCCTACCCGCTGGTCTCCACTTTGGATCATATCCCGACTAAGTATACGAGGACATAGGAAAGGAAGAAGGTACTTATGACTCGCTCACCCCATAACAAGATTTGTGGTTAGCGTGGTTTTGTACAGCACAAGAATGACTGACTAATTTGGTTGTTAATCCTAACTTTCCTCGTACAATGGAATGTCCACTAAATGATCTTTCAACCATATTTCCATTCATGATTCCACCACCCACCAGTTTCAATTTATTTCATTTAGAAAATGATGTTTCTTTTGAATGTAGATGATAAAGTTTTGAAAACATTTTGAAAACTATTTCAAAGGGCATGCAAGATTGAACTCGCAAAAGGGTATACAAGTCTGGTCTCACAAGGTTTATGCAAGCATGAACTTGCCTGGTAATTGCAAGATAATGCAGCTCGAAAGTTTGACTTGACCCTAGACCTCGGATATAAATCAAATAATGCTCTAATGCAACTATATGCAATGCATTCCTTGGTGTATTTTATTTGATTCCATTTGATTTGAATTTCCTTGTGAAAGGGAAAAGGATGTCGCCTAGAGGGGAGGTGAATAGGCTTTTAATTACGGTTTAGACTCTAATAAATACGGAATAAAACTAACATTTAATTTATCAAAGCACAAAACCTGAAACCACTAGGTTCAACTAAGTGCACCAACAACCTATGCTAAGTAAGGCAAGAAACAAGGTGATAACAAGATATAATACTTCAAGCACGAAGGCTATCACAATGTAAATTGCATAAGTAAAGGGGTCGGTTGAGAAATAACCGATGGACGTGGAGACGATGATTTTATCTCGAAGTTCACTTCCAAAGAAGCTACGCCTCTGTTGGAGAGATGCGATGGCGCAATGCTCTTCGAACGCCACAAATGGCTCACCTAGAGGTGTGGTGGCTCGATGCTTACCCAACGTCACACAAGGCCTCACCCAAAGATGCGAAGGCACGCAACTCACCGATGCCACAACAAGCTCACCCTGTTCTCCTATGAGCTTACCATAAAGGCTTACTAATGATCCACTATGGGACACTTGAGGGCGATCACCGAACCCATACAAGTTTGGGGCAAACTCCACAACTCAATTGGAGGGCTTCCAAGAATCACCACAAAGGCCTCGACCTTGAGGAATCTCCACAACTCAATTGGACCACACAAGTGTCTAGGGTTCCAAGAACCCAAGAGTAACAAGCCCAAGAGCTTGAACTCGCCGAATATACATGGAGAACTCAAATCTATGCACAAAATGCAAGAGGCAAGTCCTTCATTCTTAAATTCCACCAAAGCTACAAAATCTATTGGGGAAATAAGAGAGGAAGAACACAAGAGGAGAACACAAAACTCTCCAAGATCTAGATCCCAAGGATTCCTTCACAAAGAAGGGATTTGGTTTGGTGGGGTTGTAGATCTAGATCTCCTCTCTCAAATCTCTCAAAAAGATGCACAAATCATATGAGGGAGAAGGGGAGAGGACAAGCTCTTCAAGGTCAACAATGGAGGAGAGAGAGAGAAACAGACCAAAACAGCTAGTGCCCACGAAGGGGAAGAGGAGCCCCTTTTAAAGGCCCCCCAGATCTTACCATTTGGGTCAAGTCGCGCCTGGCCAGCAGTACCAGTGAGCCACCGGAAGTTCCGGCCAGCCCGGTTCCAAAGGCTCAAAAAGTGTTGAAAAGACCTAGTTGTACAGGGCGGAAGTTCCCCCGACCTAGACCGAAACTTCCGTCCAGTACTACCGGTCCACTACCAGCCAAGTACCGACAAATAGATGTGACCAAACAGAAATCTTACTGCGGGGTGCACAAGGCTGAGCGGGAGTGAGCTAGTACTTCCGCCGATAGTACCAGCGACAAAATATGCCCGAGCGGTTACCGGCCCAAGTTCCGGTAAAAATGCATAAAAAATAGAATGGGTGTTGGGGGTGTTTGAAAGGTTCTGTAGTAGAAAACAAAATTTTTCTAACTATGCGAACACTAATACCAGGATCTATACTATGTAGACATAAGTAACGGAAAGAGAGAGATGGTGTTCATGCCCTTAAAGACCGATGTACGCCTTACGTAGGTAGGCGTATGCTAATGAAGACGAGTAACACCTCAAGTGTGGTACCTCAGAAGTTCGTCACACGTCTGGTGTAGGCGACGTCTCCTGGACTCCAATCCAGCCGAGCAGCGTAAGAAGTAGATGTCGGATCAAGGATCACATGACGGTAGTGTGAAGGTGGAGAACTCACAACCCAAGAGGTCCTCTCCAATATTACTGAGAAGTCCTCGATGGATGTGAGAGAGAGAGAATGGAAGAATGGGATGATTCCAAAGGGGAGGGGAAGACCCCTATATATAGTAGGAGGAGGGGTGAACCACCCAGGGGCCAGACGGTGTGGGACTAATGCCCACACCCGCTGACCACCTAGGGGTAGCCACCAGCCCTAGGTGGGCCCGACTTGGGCGGCCCACTAAGCCTAGGCCGGCTGGCCCCCTCTCCCTAGGCGCCTTGCCCCTTAGGCCTCCCCTTCGGGTAAGGCCCATTAGCAATGGGCTGCCTTTAATAATAAAATAAAATATATATTTAATATTAATTCTCCAATTAACATTCAAATACACATATTATTATATTCCTTCACTCCAGAACACCTTCCAGACCCCTTCCGATCTACATCGGATGTTACCCAGAACTATTACAGTTTCTCTTTCTCTATTTCTCCTACGATACCACATCTACCCTAAGTGTCCCCACCCTTAAGCGTGACATCCTTCGGTTCGGAAACACTCCGAACATGATTGAGACCATTCTCACACCAGTGATCAACACAGGGACCTGGATGGCCATGTGACCCCCGTGCATTTCACAATTGCTCGAACCGTGAAATAGTCGTTTCCCATTCCCTTCGTCATTTTGATACCTAATTCATTCGAGACTTGATCTTCGATATCCCCATATCTTAGTTCGGTCTCGTTACCGATGAACTTGTTTACTCGTTACCATGTAGTTGCATTCTGTGACCAAGTCACATGCTTGCAAGCTTCGTTAATGCAACGTCACCGAGATAGCCACATGTATCTATCTGTTACATGGATTGACAAATTCTGGTCTTGATATGTACTCCTCTACGTGTCCCTTTGGAAAACCTGAGTGACACCTTTTTGATCATCTTTTTACGAGATGATACATGATACCATGAAAGCTTCCTCCAGAATGGTGATTTGCATTACCTCACAGTCTAAGGATGAGATTGCGAGGTTTTCTGTGTTTATCATCAATGGTGAATTTTGTAATTAGATCTCATTAAGATACAATTATCGGATGTTTGTCTGTCACATCGTTCAACTAATGACATGACCTCATTGTCAATTGGCATAAATGCCCATGATCTTGAAACCAAGATCATCCTCATGACCAATGAACTAGTTCGCTAGAGATAACTAGAGACACAGTTTGTTTACATACCACACGTGTATTAATACAGTTATAGCACAGTATGAAACATATTATGAACATATAGGAGATATATCAAACAGTACACTTTATTATTTTCCTCTAGGACATAACTCCTTCAGTCTCCCACTTGCACTAGACTACAAATAAGTCTAGTTTACAATAGGCAGGAACCTAACACCGATGGCATCTCAGTGTTGTTCGTGCTTGACTTGTAGGAGAGCTTTAGTCAAAGGATCTGCCACATTCAGGTATGTGTGTGCTTTGCAAATCTTGATTTCACCTTCGTCAACATTCTACTGGATGATGTGAAACTGAAGCTTGACGTGTTTGGCTATAGAATGAGTCCTTGGTTCCTTTGCGTTTGCAATAGTGCCCGTGTTGTCACAATAGATCATCACGGGGTCTTGCGCACTTGGAATAACTCCTAGTTCGATGATGAAATTCCTTAGCCAAACATCTTCATTCGCCGCTTCTGCTGTAGCGATGTATTCATACTCCATTGAAGACCGCGCCACCATCGGCTGCTTCTCGCTCTTCTAGCTTACCACCCCACCTTCACTAGGAACACAAATCCTGTTTGAGACTTCGAGTCATCATGATCTAAGTTCTATCTAGCATCCACGTAACTAGTTACGTTTAGAGCGTCATCACTCCTTCATAGACTAGGAACATATCCTTCATTCTCTTGAGATACTTCAGGATATTCTTAGGAGTTATCTAGTGATCTGATCCTGGATTACTTTGGTATCGGCTCATCAGACTAAGAGCCAATGCCACATCAGGTCGAGTACTTAGCATTGCATACATGATAGATCCCATGGCTGAAGCATAGGGAACGTAAGACATCCTTTCTCTAGCAGCATCAGTTGCTGGACATTGAGTCAAACTCATTGTGCAATTCTTCATCACTGGCACATAACCCTTTTTGGCATTTTCCATTTTGAGCCTTTTCAAAATCTTTTCGATGTAAGTACTTTGACTTAATGCAATTAGGCTCCTTGATCTATCTCTATAGATCTTGATTCCTAATATGTATGCAGCTTCACCTAAGTCCTTCATGGAAAATTGACTACTCAAATATTCTTTCATGCTTTTCATAAGATCCACATCGTTTCCCATGAGTAATATGTCATCCACATATACTACTAGAAAATCCACTGAGCTCCCACCCAATTTCTTGTAAACATAGAACTCTTGTTGATTTTGGATGAATCCAAAACTCTTGATCACTTTATCAAAATGTTGGTTCCAACTCCGAGATGCTTGCTTCAATCCATAAATGGATCGTTGAAGTTTGCACACCTCTCCAGCATCCTTAGGATCAACAAAACCTTCTGGTTGCATCATATACAGCTCTTCATCGATGTATCCATTGAGGAACATGGTTTTGACATCCATCTGCCATATTTCATAGTTGAAATGAGCAGCAATTGCTAGTACAATCCGGACAATTTTAAGCATCACTACGGGCAAGTTCATCGTCGTCAACTCCTTGAATTTGTGGAAAACCCTTTGCGACAAGTCGAGCTTTGTGAATGGTAACATTACCATTCACATCTGTCTTTTTCTTAAAGATCAATTTATTATCCACGGCCTTGTGGCCTTCCAGAAGATCTACCAAGGTTCAAACTTGGTTTTCATACATGGATCCTATTACAGATTTCATGGCTTCCAGCCATTTTTGGAATCAGCACTATCCATTGTCTCTTCATAGTTTGTAGGTTCTTCCTATTCATCTAGTATGACATACATCACAAGGCTACTGTACCAATCAGGGACGGTAGACTTGCAAACCGCAGGAGTTTCGATGTTGTTGTTTTGATCATCATCATTAGGCTCGTCTTCCATGTTAGAGAGCGGTTTCAGAACGGCTTTCGTTGTGCTACTCAGGATTTGGAGAGAAGGTTCAACAACTTCATCTAACTCAATTTTCCTTCCACTAACTCCTTTAGCGAGAAACTCATTCTCAAGAAAGGTGCCGTTTTCGCGACAAACGTTTTGCCTTTGGCTTGGTTGTAGAAGGTATACCCAACTATTTCCCTTGGATATCCTACGAAGATACATTTTTCTGCCTTTGGTTCAAGTTTGCCAGGCTGCAGTTTCTTGATGTAAGCCCCATATCCCCAAACTTTTAGAAATGACAACATTGGCTTCTTGCCATACCATATCTCATATGGGGTTGTCTCCACAGATTTGGACGGTGTTCTGTTTAAAATAAAAGCGGTGATTTCTAACTCATATCCCCAAAACGACACAGACAAATCAGTTAAAGACATCATGGACCACACACTATCCAACAGAGTACGGTTACGCCATTCCGACACACCGTTACACTGTGGTGTTCCGGCTGGCATAAGCTGTGGGATGATCTCACAGTCCTTCAAGTGCATGTTAAACTCATAACTCAAATACTCGCCTCCCTGATCCGATCGAAGATGCTTGATTTTCTTATTAAGTTGATTCTCTACTTCTTTCTGAAATTCCTTGAACTTTTCAAAGGTTTTAGATTTGTGCTTCATTAAGTAGATATATCCATATCAACTTAAGCCATCAGTAAAGGTAATAAAATAATGATAACCATTGCATGTTGAGATGCTCATTGGTACACATACATCCGTATGTATGATTCCCAGTAGGTCTGCAGCTCTCTCCATTATGCCGGATAAGGGTGTCCTAGTCATCTTGCCCATAAGGCATGGCTCACATGTATCGAGGGATTCAAAATCCAACAATTCAAGAAGCCCATCTGAATGGAGCTTTTTCATGCGCTTTACGCCAATGTGACCAAGACGGCAATGCAACATAAACATGGAATTATCATAATTATGCTTACAATGATTAGCATCAACATTATGGATGTGACTATTGCAATCAAGATCCAGTAAGAATAAACCATTATACACATGTGCATGAGCATAGAAAATATCATTCATATAAATAGAACAACCATTTGTTGCAGATTTAAACGAATCATGATCTTACAACAAGCAAGATCCACTCACTATATTCATACTCAATGCGGGTACATAATAGCATTTATTCAAAACTAAAATCAATCCTGACAGTTGACGTAGATGTAAAGTGCCGACGACCATCACTCGACTCTCGAACCGTTGCTGATGCACATCGTCACCTCGTCCTTCCTCTGGCACCTCTTACTCTACAGTGCCTGCTGAGAGTTACAAATGTGAGCAACAGAAACGGTATAAAATACCCAGGTGTTACTCCTAGCACTAGTAAGAAAAACATCAATAATATGTATATAACATATACCTTTGTCCTTGGTGGCTATCTTGCCGGCTTTCTTGTCTTCAAGGGACTTGGGGCAGTTGCGTTTCCAGTGCCCATCCCCTTTGCAGTAGTAGCACGTGGTGCCGGGCTTAGGGCTAGGCTTGGCAGTCTTAGAGGTGCTGGCAAAGAAATTGCCATCCTTCTTAGGCTTATTGCCCTTGCATTTTCCCTTTTTCCCCGGCTTCTTAAAATTGGTGGTATTATTGACCATCAACACCGTGTGCTCCTTCTTGATATCTACCTCAGCTGTTTTGATCATGGCGAACACTTTAGTAAGGGTCTTAGTCATCCCTTGCATGTTTTAGTTCATCACAAAGATATTATAGCTAGGGGCAACGAGTGCAGCACCCTATCAATCGCAAGCTCCTCCGGGATTTTACAATCTAGGGCGTTCAAACGCTTAACATAGCCAGACATTTTGACTACGTGCTCACTAATACTGTTGTGCTCTTCCATCTTGGCAGAGAAGAAGAGCTCAGAAGCATCATACCTCTCTGCACAAGCATGCGGAGCAAAGACAGGCTTGAGATCTTCAATGATCTCAAAAGCATTCATCTTCTGAAAATGCTTTTGAAGCTCCGACTCTGGCATAGAGCATTCCACTTTGGATGAGGGAGAAATCATCCGCCTTGGACTGCCAAACATTCTTTTCTGTTGGGGTTCCGTGTATGAAAACAATAAATTTCACCCTACGCCTATTAACCCCTGAAGCTGCCAGGACCTATCTATTAGTAATATAGTAACGGGAGGGGCTTTTCGCGAACTTACCCTTGAAGACCGAAAAGCGTTGTCAACGCTCAGGAGAGCGTGGTTGATGTAGACAAGCCGAAGCCAACCTCAAGGTCGTGATGAAGTCCTTGTGCTCCTTTGGCTGCAACGACTTGAGTGCCTCAAGTGCGACACCTCGCGGGGAGTTACACACGTCCGGTGCCTGACAATGACTCCCGCTTCCCTGATCTAGAAGAAGTTGCAGAAGTAGAGCTCCCGGATCCGAATCCCGTAGCGCGACGGCGCTCCGTGGTGAAGATGTCTCCCGTTCGCGCAGTCCAGACTTGGGACCATGGTCATGAGAGAGAGAGGGGGAGGGTGAAAATATCAATTAGAGGTCCTCCCAAAAGTGAGAAGACCTTTATTGATTATTGGTGTATTTTATTTGGCCAAATACCCCCACTATATATAGGGGGAGGGGAGGTACTACCTCCCTCAAAGTCCTGGGGTGGGACTAAAGGAGAGGAGGGGGAGGGGTGGCACCGCCGGCCACCCCCATGGGCCCCGCGCGGGAGGGATGGCCCACTAGGGCGCCGGCCACCCCCTTGGCCCCTTCTCCCTCTCTCCTTTCCCTAATGGGCCCGCTCCCCTCTGGGAATTGGCCCATTAAGCATTTGACCATTTAATTGGTTTTTCTCTTTATTAAATAATTATGAATAAATGATTAAATCAATATTTAACATTCATTCACATATTATTCAACCTCCATGGCTATGGAACACCTTCCACCTCTACTCCGGACATCCTCCGGACTTACCGAAACCCTTCCGGTTTTCTCTCTACTATTCTTTGGTGAATCCACCGATCCTATAAACACTCTCTAAGCATCATCAAGCCCTTAAGCGTGATACCCCACGGTTCGGGAACACTCCAGACATGGTCAGGACACTCCCGCACCAATGATCGACAGAGGGACCTGGATGGCCATGTGACCCCTGTGCGTTCCACGAAGATCTTTCGCCATTTGAACCGGGACAGTCATGTATTATTTCCTTTGTCTCTCGATACTTGCATTACCCGAGATCTGATCAATGACATCACCATGTCGTGTTCAATCTCGTTACCGAACAACGCTACTTAACTCGTTCCGACAAGTGATATCCTCGTGATCAAATCACACGCTGCGCAGCTATTGGATATAACTTCTCCGAGTGGGCCCTTGAGTGTCTTCCCGTCACATGGACGGACAAATCCCGCTCTCGACATATATTGCCTCTACGGTTTACTCCGAGTACCTGAACACACCTTTATAACCACTGTATTACCAAGTGGCGCTTGATGCTATCTAAGCACTCTCGGGAGACAGTGATTGATATAGCCTCACGGTCTAAGGAATAGTCTATGAGGATCCATTTCTAATCATCGTAACTTGAACTTCGTGACATGATCGGGTCATGATGTTTAGGTTGGGTATTGGTTCATCATCTCATTCTCGGAATGAGATGACTCCATTTCCAACTGGCATAAATGCCACATGATCAGGAAACATGATCATCTATTGACCAATGAACCAGTGACTAGAGTTTCACTGGGAACCCCTGGTTGTTTGTATATCACACGTGTATTGATGTTTCCACTCAATACAGTTATAGCATGATATAAAACTTAATCATAAACTATATGAAATATGATAATAGTCCTTATAACTTTTTGTCTCTAGGGCATATTTCCAACAGTCTCCCACTTGCACTAGAGTACAAATACACTAGCTGCATTTGTTCTCAATCATTGGCACCATATATCCGGTACCCTGAACAAGCTTGATCATGGAAGAGGTTGAGTCTTGGGTCTGTACTTTACAATCCCAAATCCTTTGCAACTTACTAATGTCACCTTGATTGACATTAATACTTTATCATCACATGATAACATCTGTGTGTATGCATCGTCGCTATGGCAGCAGAACGAGGCCTGATTCCAGGAGCCTATAGTGACTTTAGATCAACCTCGAGGGCTTTCTCATGGGCACTGTGCCCTGGGACACATCATTCTATGTTAAAAGCGAACTAGCCCCGCCATAACATATATACAACACTATAGATGGTACCCTTATCTATTGTTATAAATGTATTCATCGAAACACTAGTGCACTCTGTGCAACTTTCGATGTCTTTGTTCACCTCGCTTCCTACTTGACTTTAATCGGTATCTACATGAGTTTCCAACATATTCCCTTATAACATAACCCTTTATGTTTTAAGATATGTCATCCTTTATGGATTTGGAAAACATGTCTACAGTTCTCTATTAGACACTGCGGACAAACTTAACTCAACATTCCGTGATTCAAACTTGATCAGTTTTAAACGTTCCTTATTTGGATCATATATTATGCTAAGTTATCATCATGGTTTACTAAGATAGAACCTATGTCTCAACATAGTGGATGATGATCATCCTTTTCTTTCTTTCAACCATTGATGTTCAACTTAATACTATTCCTAATTTGAGTTGTTAAGGATCAGTTCCTTCGTTAACTTCTATTCTGAAACCCCTTTCAGAATCCCTTAAGGAATACTTCATAATATCATAATACGCCTATTATCAACTTCTACATCTTATAAATCATTATTTATAAGTATTTGCGCTTTTATTCTTAACACACATAAGAATCACTATATAATCTCCCACTCAAAAATATGTCAATCACATATTGTTTTAGGAAGACTTTCATAGCTCCCACTCAATTTTATGCAAATTGCATATCTACTCACTATTTTGAACATCTTCAAATCCTTTGATCAAATATCAAATTTGGAGTTTTACTATGAGATACTAGTACTTCTACTAGTTTCAAATCCACTAGACATTTAGCACACTTGAATCAAATTCATTTGAATTTGTCCAATACTTGACAAATTGTGCTTTTGTCATTCACCCCCTTTTCCACTATGGCTTTGCAGTCATTTGGAAAAATTCAAGCAACTCCTTTTACTTGTGAGATTCAGCAACGAATTGCTTTCTAATCTCAAGTGAATTTTGCTTTTAGGATTTCTCATAATTCTAACCATTATTTCCTTAGTAGTTCGTAGGTATGTCATATTCCAAGAATCATGAAAATGATTCACAAATGTTTCCATAAGAGATATGGATTACATTTTGAATCCTACTTCTTATAGTGAAAACACTAGTGGGGAAAACGCAATGATCAATATCATTGATTCTTTCCTTCTATGAAGAGAATCGTTCGGGAATGTTGTCCCTCGCGCTTCTCAACACTCTGATGCAGGGATATGAATCCTCATCGTGTTTTTCACTAACTTCCATTTGCTCCATAATCGAGAAATATCACTAAAAGTGAGCTTTCTCAAGAATGCACCAAAATCCAAGCAATACGAATTTTGCTTCTCTTTTGGTTTCAGCTATGGATTTCGTATTCAAAGTTTCCAATGAATACGCTACAAGGGCTTATTCGCTATTGTTTTGATTATATCGAATAACCCCAAAAACTTTCACGAATTCAAATGGTTCACTACATTCTAATTGAGTGCTAACTATTTCTAACTAATGGTCTCTACATCTACACTACAAAGATTTATTTGGTGCCTTCTATTCACCCACTTTGATATCTAATATCACATTGTGATGCTTTGCATTTTGACATTTCAAAACACTTTGCATTTCACAATTTATTTTATGCCATTCTTATAAAGTCGAATTTCATTACTATTGATCAAATCGTAGTAATTAGATTCTCTTTTATATTTGTACCCTTTGTTGATGAAACACTTTGATCATATCAAATAATTTCATATTCATGTTTCCTTTGGTAAACTGCTTTACACATTTAAACAATCATACAATGATAATTACCATTTTCGTTAAAACACAATACATTGAATATGTATTTACTTTTAACAATTCATCAAACACTTTGTATTCAAGTAATACTCGGTGTTCAAGTTATATTGTCGAACTCAGGCATGATTTATATGTAATAAGAAATCGAATGTCTTTCACATATTATCAACATAACTTTGAATTTAAACAATGGTTTTCATTCCGTAATGAAATATCATTTAAGTTGGGTATTTTAAGGCATTTTTAATATTTTATAAATGTTCAAGCATTATCAATTAGTTTCAAACGAACAAGGATGATTCACAAGTAATCAAACAAGATATGAACACAAACAGAAATCATTCATAAAAGTAGAACAACTGTTTGTTACAAACTGATATGAATAACCATATCACAAAGTGTGAGACACACTAAAGAAGTTCATAATCTATTGATTACAATAATCATCCTAATACACAAACTAAATGATAAATGTTGAGGGAGAGTGTCGTCGGCCATCATCATCATGCTCGCCATCAACACGCAACGTCACCTCCTCTCCAGGAAGCACCTCTCATGCAGAAGGACCTGTTTTCAGTAAAACAGAACAAGTATCAAATATACTTAACACTGCAAATGTGTTTGCAAGATTATGACAATTATAAAACTGTATATCAAATATATACCTTTGTCATCGATGACGT
Organism: Avena eriantha; assembly: GCA_910589775.1. Lineage (NCBI taxonomy): Eukaryota > Viridiplantae > Streptophyta > Magnoliopsida > Poales > Poaceae > Avena > Avena eriantha. The sequence continues at coordinate 229,400,176 of OU342743.1, read as the reverse complement.
CTCCGGTGATTGGTTCAACCTTTACGTTCCTGAAACGTAATATGAACTCCTGGAAATCCAATGTTTCCGTATCATCACTCGTGATGCTACTCTGGACATGTCCTTCGTAGCTGGGAGGCAACGATCGAAGAAGTACGCCTATCACAAATGGATCATCCATCCAGTAATCCACGAAGTGAACCAGTCTCATGTGTGCATCAAACATGCGCTCCAAGTGACCCTTCAGACATGTATGCTCCTCCATCTGTATGGAAAGGAACTCTCCAAGCAGCTCGTGCTTCCACATGCGCACATGGCCTATGAACTCTACTCTCAGCTGATCCCCCATTGAATATGGATCAAGATCACCCATGAGCGGATGGAGTTCATCTGCCATCCCGTAACGCATTATTATCTAAATGTAGGTGGACATCTCTTGACGATAGTAGCGGTCTGCCAGATCTTGTGGGGTCTCATAGTAGTCTGGCTCAGTCAAATCCATCGTGCGACGTATGTAGTCTACCACATGATTCCTAGTAAGGAGATCATTCAGGCGCACAAGCCAACTAGGAAAGTTGGATCCATGAAGTCTAAGTTTCTCACCCTTTACCCATTCCATTGTCAACAGGAAAGGTGCCATCTACATTTATAATTGCCAAAGGAATTTAGACTAAGTTGATGGGTTTGTAGCATGGAAAACAAAAAAATTCTACCGCAAGAACGAACAAAACCCAGATCTAATCTAGATAAAAGCCAAGATCTAATCTATTAGACATGTGCAACGAGATAGATAGGAACTAACCCTCGTAGATCCGAAAGCGTTAACGAGATTAGATCTCGTGGTTGATGTAGTCGATCACTTGCCGATCTCAAGATCGTGTGGACGATCCTTCTGGCGTCGCTTTCCGGCAGCGCTTCCGCAGTCGGTCAAGTGGACGATCCTTCCGACGCCGCATTTCGGCAGCGCTTCCGCAGTCGGTCACACGTGCGGAGTCGAAGCAGACCTTCCTATCCTCGTTCCAGCGAGCAGCGGAGGTAGTAGATCTTCTCCACGGAATCCCAGCAGCACGACGGCGTGGTGGTGGTGGTGGTGTAGAGAATTCTGCAGGGCTTCGCCTAAGCTAGAGCAGAGGGAAGGAGGAGGAGAGACGCAACTAGGGTTTGGAGTGGAAGGGGGCAAGGGGGTGGCGCCTCCACCCCCTCTATTTATGGGAGGGAGGCGCCATGGGGAGGTGGAGTCCTTGTAGGACTCCCCTCTCCCTTGGCTGGGGGATCAAGGAGGTGGGGGGAGAGTCCTACTCCCCCACGAATCCTTGTCTTACCCCACAAGGATTCCTTGATCCTTTCTTGGTTTTCAAGTAAACTCCAAGAAATCTTCCAGAACCTTCCGGAACATTCCGAAACCTTCTAGAATCCCCATACAAATACTCCGGAACATTTCCTAACTTAGAAAATGATCCCCAATATATGAATCTTATTCTCCGGACAATTTCGGAGCTCCTCGTGACGTCCCGAATCCAATCCGAGACTTCGAACAACATTCGGTCTCCAACGCACATTCCATATCTACTTAAAACAACTTCGAACCTTAAGTGTGTCACCCTACGGTTCGTGAATATGCAGACATGATGGAGACACCTCTCCGATCAATAACCATCAGCGGGATCTGGAGATCCATAACGGCTCCCACATACTCAACGATGACTTTGTGATCGATAGAACCATTAACATACAAAACCAATTCCCTTTGTCACGCGATACTCTACTTATCCGAGGTTTGATCGTTGGTATCTCCATACCTAGTTCTACCTCGTTACTGATAAGTACTCTTTACTCGTTCCATGTTATGTCATCCCTTGTGACCCAGTCACATGCTTGCAAGCTAATTAGATGACATTCCACCGAGAGGGCCCAGAGCATATCTATCTGTCATATGGATGGACAAATCCCAATCTTGGTCCATGCGCTTCAACACATACTTTCAGAATACCCAATAACACCTTTATGACCACCCAGTTACGAAGCGGTGTTTGATGTCATCAAAGTACCCATCCGGTGATGGTGATTAACATAACCTCATGGTCGAAGGATTAGGTTACTATGTATTTCAAAGCTTATAGCAAACGAACTTAATGACTTGATCTTATGCTATGCTTACTACGGGTGTGTGTCCATCACATCATTCTCCTAATGATATAACCTTGTTATTAATCACATCCTAATGTCCATGATCAGGAAACCATGATCATCAATTAATCAACAAGCTAGCTCAACAAGAGGCTTACTAGGGACTCTCTTATGTTTACAAAACACACAAGTATTAATGTTTCCGGTTAATACAATTATAGCATGGAATGTAAACATTTATCATAAACATAAAGATATAATAATAACCACTTTTATTATTGCCTCTTGGGCATATCTCCAACATAAGTTTATAATTAAATGAGTTAATAATAACTCTACTCAGAAACACCTATCCCCACAAGGGTTCCTAGTGATAACACGGCCCCTATCAGCCACATCTCCCCCGATCGTCACGGCCATCAATGTGGGTTCAAGGGTGGACGCTAAACATCGATCACATCATTCATGCGACTCGTGCTCGATCTTTCGATCATCCGTGTTCCGAGGCCACGCTTCTATGACGTGCTAGGCTCGCCAACTCAACCTTAGTGTATTCGCTGTGCAACATGGCTTACACCCACTGTATGCGAACGTAGATATGTCTGACACCTAGGCCTGTACCCTGGATCGCCTCATACCGAAGAACTTTCTTGGTGGTGCACACTAAGGGGGAACACAATTGTTGGTAATTTTAACAGGGATCATCTTATTAGGCTACCGTCGAGTATCTAATACTAGCACACAATAAGATATACAAACAATAATATTGAATGTAAATGCGATGTGATATGGTCCTTCATGTCGTGATCTCCATCCGTCATCACCGGGTTCCGGCGCCGTAGACACCAGGGTACCGGTGTCATTCCGGCATGGTAGTCCATCACCTCCGTGACTATCTACTACTACGTAACAAAAGGTAATCACTTTACCTTTGCCACAACCATATCACAAAGCAACGCCCCCTGCAAAACAAATTCAAATGCATCTACTTTATCTTTGCATGTTTTACGTGGCTGAATGGGCTTTCGTACAAGAACCGTTCTTACCTACAAACTTTTAGCACAACGCCGATCAAGTAGTAGTCTCTACTACACCCCTTTCGGGGCCCTCCGTTGCAAATGGCATACCAACTAATGCGAGAGAGACATACACCCCCCTAAGCCACTTTATACGGTACACGCCGTATGTCAAGCGTGGACCAGTCTCGCGAATGAACGCGTAAAGTCGGTTGGAGGCCGCTTCATCAAGCATTACTACGGTATACACAAGTAGACGTGGGAGGGTAACAACTAAAAGATCAATGCCCACACGCTACATCTCGTGTGTTCTACCCGTACTAGCATTACTACGCATAAACCTGGCTCTGATACCACTGTTGGGGTTCCGCGTATGAAAACAATAAATTTTACCCTACGTCCCTGAACTCCTGAAGCTGCCAGGACCTATCTATTAGTAATACAGTAACGGGAGGGGCTTTTTGCAAACTTACCCTTGAAGACCGAAAAGCGTTGTCAACGCTCAGGAGAGCATGGTTGATGTAGACGAGCCGAAGCCGACCTCAAGGTCGTGATGAAGTCCTTGCGCTCCTTTGGCTCCCACGACTTGAGTGCCTCAAGTGCGACACCTCCCGGGGAGTTACACACGTCCGGTGCCTGACGATGACTCCCGCTTCCCCGATCCAGCAGCAGTTGCGGAAGTAGAGCTCCCGGATCCGAATCCCACAGCGCGACGGCGCTCCACGGTGAAGATGTCTCCCGTTTGCGCAGTCCAGACTTGGGACCACGGTCATGAGAGAGAGAGAGGGGGAGGGAGAAAATATCAATTAGAGGTCCTCCCAAAAGTGAGAAGACCTTTATTGATTATTGGTGTATTTTATTTGGCGAAATACCCCCACTATATATAGGGGGAGGGGAGGTACTACCTCCCTCAAAGTCCCGGGGTAGGACTAAAGGAGAGGAGGGGGCGAGGGGTGGCACCGCCGTCCACCCCCATGGGCCCCGCGCGGGGGGGCTGTCCCTTTAGGGCGCCGGCCACCCTCTTGGCCTCTTCTCCCTCTCTCCTTTCCCTAATGGGCCCTCTCCCCTCCGGGAATTGGCCCATTAAGCCTTTGACCATTTAATTGATTTTTCTCTTTATTAAATAATTATGAATAAATGATTGAATCAATATTTAACATTCATTCACATATTATTCAACCTTCATGGCTATGGAACACCTTCCACCTCCACTCTGGACATCCTCCGGACTTACCGAAACCCTTCCGGTTTTCTCTCTACTATTCTTTGGTGATTCCACCGATCCTATAAACACTCTCTAACCATCATCAAGCCCTTAAGCGTGATACCCCATGGTTCGGGAACACTACAGACATGGTCGGGACACTCCCGCACCAATGATCGACAGAGGGACCTAGATGGCCATGTGACCCCTATGCGTTCCACGAAGATCTTTCGTCGTTTGAACCGGGACAGTCGTGTCTTATTCCCTTTGTCTCTTGATACTTGCATTGCCCGAGATCTGATCAATGACATCACCATGTCGTGTTCAATCTCGTTACCGAATAAAGCTACTTAACTCGTTCCGACAAGTGATATCCCCGTGATCAAATCACACGATGCGCAGCTATTGGATATAACTTCTCCGAGTGGGCCCTTGAGTATCTTCCCGTCACATGGACAGAAAAATCCCGCTCTTGATATATATTGCCTCTACGGTTTCCTCCGAGTACCTGAACACACCTTTATAACCACTGTATTACCAAGTGGCGCTTGATGCTATCTAAGCACTCTCGGGAGACAGTGATTGATATAGCCTCACGGTCTAAGGAATAGTCTACGAGGATCCATTTCTAATCATCGTAACTTGAACTTCGTGACATGATCGGGTCGTGATGTTTAGGTTGGGTATTGGTTCATCATCTCATTCTCGGAATGAGATAACTCCATTTCCAACTGGCATAAATGCCACATGATCAGGAAACATGATCATCTATTGACCAATGAACCAATGACTAGATTTTCACTGGGAACCCCTGGTTGTTTGTATATCACACGTGTATTAATGTTTCCACTCAATACAGTTATAGCATGATATAAAACTTAATCATAAACGATATGAAATATGATAATAGTCCTTATAACTATTTGTCTCTAGGTCATATTTCCAACATTTTCATCATGGGATGCGGAATCTGCAGGCTTAGCTGGAAGCTTAGCCTCGATGACATAGGTCAAGTTGTAGGGGACTAGGAGGATCCTAATATTGCGGAACCATGTGGTGAAGTTGGTTCCATCAGTTTTCAGCTTGTCCTTCTCGAGGAAAGTGGTAAGGTTGAAGGTGGGTGGGCGAGACATCTACAATGGATTTACAAAGTGTTTATACCATGTTCATAATAATGAGTTCAAGTTTTAAACTATACTACCATACTTAAAACAAAAAGAACTCCAACTCAAACGAACATCCCTCCATTCGTTTAGTGATCACATGACCCCAATTCACTACTCCACCCCCGATCGTCATGGCCGGCAAAGTAGCTTCAAAGGTGGACATTCCCTAATGTTGATCACATTAACCATGTGATTCATTCTCGACCTTTCAGTCTCTTGTATTCCGAGGCCATGTCTACACATGTTAGGCTCGCCATTTCTAACTTGTGTGTATTCGCAATGCAAAATGGCTTACACCCTCTGTATGCGAACGTAGATATGTCTGATACCCGATCATCACTGCTTGCCTCATACCAAAGAAATTTCTTGGTGGTGCACACACACAAGGGGAATACGATAATTGGAATACCGTGAGGGATTATCTTACTGTGCTACCATCGAATATATTATCATACTAGCATAATAAGTAATACTTCATAAAGTAAAGTGTTATGACGTGGTTATAGCATCTTGATCACCATCAATAGCTTCAATGGAAGTTTCACAAACTTGTCATTACCATGTCTCAACACATGCCCCTATGCAGCAATAAAGATAGACGCTTCTATATTATCTATTGCAAGTTTTATGCGGCTTTAGGGCTTTCGCGGTAGAACCCCTTCCCACCTACGAACGTGGAGCCACAACATGGATTCAATGATTTTCGTTTTACTTCCCTTTTCAGGGCCCTCCAATGTTGATGCCATATCAACTACCGTAGAGAGACAGACACCCCCTAAGCCATTTTTATTGTGGACCAGTCTCGTGAATCACCACGTGAGCTCAGTTGGGGGTCGCTTCATCAAACAGTGCTGCGATATGAACAAGAACATAAAAGAGGGTAGAAACTAGAGAATCAATGCCCATATATTGCTATGTGTTCTATCCGTACGACATGTCTATCTAGAGACCTGCTCTGATACCACTAGAAGGTTCCGTAGCAAAAACCATTTTTTTCTAACTATGCAAACACTAATACTAGGATCTATACTATGTAGACATAAGTAACAAAAAGAGAGAGATGGTGTTCATACCCTTGAAGACCGATGAACGCCTTACACATGTAGGCATATGTTGATGAAGACGAGAAGCACCTTAAGTGTGGTGCCTCCGAAGTTCGTCACACATCCAGTGTAGGCGACGTCTCTTGGACTCTGATCCAGCCAAGAGCAGAAGAAGTAGATGCCAGATCGAGAATCACATGATGGTAGTGTGAAGGTGGAGAACTCACAACCCAAGAGGTCCTGTCCAATATTATGGAGAAGTCCTTGGTGGATGTGAGAGAGAGAATGGGAGAATGGGATGATTCCAAAGGGAAGTGGAAAACCCCTATATATAGTAGGAGGAGGGTGCACCACCCAGGGGCCAGGTGGTGTGGGACTAATGCCCACATCCACCGTCCACCTAGGGGAAGCCACCGGCCCTAGGTGGGCCCCACTTGGGTGGCCCAGTAAGCCTAGGCCGGCTGGCCCCCTCTCCCTAGGCGCCTTGCCCCTTGGGCCTCCCCCTCAGGTAAGGCCCATTAGCAATGGGTTGCCTTTAATAATAAAATAAAAAATATATTTAATATTAATTCTCCAATTAACATTCAAATACACATATTATTATATTCCTTCACTCCAGAACACCTTCCGGACCCCTTCCGGTCTACATCGGATGTTACCCGGAACTATTTCGGTTTCTCTTTCTCTATTTCTCCTACGATAACGCATCTACCCTAAGCTTTCCCACCCTTAAGCGTGACATCCTTCGGTTTGGAAACACTCCGGACATGATTGAGATCACTCTCACATCAATGATCAACAGAGGGACCTGAATGGCCATGTGACCCCCGTGCGTTTCATGAATCTTACTGCTCGAACCGTGAAATAGTCGTTTCCCATTCCCTTTGTCATTTGATACCTAATTCATCCAAGACTTGATCTTCGATATCCCCATATCTTAGTTGGGTCGTTACCGATGAACTTGTTTACTCGTTCCCATGTCGTTGCATTCCGTGACCAAGTCATATGCTTGCAAGCTTCGTTAATGCAACGTCACCGAGATGGCCACATGTATGTATCTGTTACATGGATTGACAAATCCTGGTCTTGATATGTACTCCTCTACTCGTTCCTTTGGAAAACCTGAGTGGCACCTTTTTGATCACCCTTCTACGAGATGATACTTGATACCATCAAAGCTTCCTCCAGAATGGTGATTTGCATTACCTCACAGTCTAAGGATCAGGTTGCGAGGTTTTCTATGTTTATCATCGATGGTGAACTTTATAACTAGATCTCATTAAGATACAATTGTTGGATGTTTGTCTATCACATCATTCAACTAATGACATGACCTCATTGTTAATTGGTATAAATGCCCATGATCTTGAAACCCAGCTCATCCTCATGACCAATGAACTAGTTCGCTAGAGATAACTAGATACACGGTTTGTTTACATACCAAATATGTATTAACATTTCATATTAATACAGTTATAGCACAGTATGAAACATATTGTGAACATATAGGAGATATATAAAACAATACACTTCATTATTTGCCTCTAGGGCATAATTCCTTTAGTGTTCCCAGGCTCACAGGAACTAGACCGGTACTACCAGTGCCAAAAGTGGCCTAGCGGTACTTCCGGTGAAGCAGCGGTAGTCCGGTCAGGGAAACTCTACAACCAAAACTGCCATAACTTGTGCATCCAAACTCCAAAAAAGATGAAACAAATTTGTTGGAAATATAATAACGTGTAGAATCCAATTTTGTTCAAAATATTGGATATCACCAAGGGAGAAAATATCAAGCATATATATGTGAGATATCTCCCAAGGTGTTGAGCCAAAAAACCCGCAAGATCAAAAATGCAATAAGATATTCAAGGGAAAACGTTTTTGATGAACTAGAGCTTGTTATGAATATAACAACAAGCTCTAGATCCTCTCATGTATAAGATCCAAACAACAACGAAGAAATATGATGCTACGGATGCTAAGGCTTGAGCTCTCAAATGAATGAGCTACTCACTCGAGATCCCCTCTTGATAGTATGGCTGTCTATCCTAAACCTAGTCTCCCAACACTACAAGAGACCGGTAAAAAACCTATCAAGATCATACCTTTGCCTCGAACATTCCACTTAAGCTTGATGTAGACAGTCTTGTCTTTCCCAAGATGGAACATCTTTCTTGATTGCTCTTTCTCGAGCTTTGCTTGACGAAGACTTGTGAATTGCTCCCCATACTCCATGGGTAAGCCTCTTCTTTGAACTTGTCTTCATCACTCCATGATCACCGAGGATGGAAAGCTTCAAGCATGTGATCTTCTAGAGATGGCGCATCTTAAGCTTGCACTTCATTTCTTGATGATGTCTTGAAGATAGCCATGGGGAACTCCATCTTCTTATTCAAGGCACTCTTGATCTTCTTCTTCATCTTCTTCTTCATTTTCTTCATCATCATCATCATCTTATTCTTATCCGTCTTCTTTTTCTACATGATTCCAATAGGCACAAAGCCCTTGGATATTGCTTCTTCTTCATCTCTTCATTTTCAACCTTAAAACCAGTACATAAGCGATGCCAATAGACAAATCCTACAAGTGAAACTCAATTTAAATATTAATCCATAGAGATTATCATTAATTACCAAAACCATACATGGGGCACACGTGCGTTTTCGCCTTATCTTTCAGTGCTCCCCCTTTTAGGGTATTATAAGGATTTTCCTTGGTATTATTATTTTCTTTTAGAGTTCACAATTCAAGTATGAATTTCACTTTAGGATTTTTATACTTCTAAGAAAATTATCTGTATATATTAATTTAGAATTTTATTGGCATTTCTTGAATTATTTAAGTCCTTTTAGTAATTATTTCCCAAATTTTTCTATTTTCAGACCACACAAAAGTATTGTAAAAATACGACAAAAATACTTTTTGGATTTCTTCGATTATTCTACACACAAATATTTTTTTACTTTATTTTTCAAGTTTCTATGTGGGAGTTACTTTTAGATTTTCCCCCTAATTGTAAAACTATTAAATTACCCCTAAGGGCTTGGGCCCCCTGGTTAAACCTAATAGGTCAAAAGCAGCCCCGGACCCAGTCCAAACAGACCGTGTCGCTCCCTCTCTCTCTCACTCACTTGTGTCTCTCTCATGCTCCCGCGACTCTGTAGCGACCGCGCCACTGCCGGCGTCGTCCTGGCAATTTCGTCCATCTCCATCGTTGCGCCTCCACTCAAACTTCTCCCCGTGCTCGCCTCTCTCTTTCTGCCAACTATATTCTTATTTCCCTCTCTCTACTATGCTTGTGCAACCCTAATTCCTAACTAGGGTTTTAGTGTTCATGTCACCGCGCTCTCCGCCGCAACTCCGATTCTCCCTCTCTGTCGAGATGGTGTTGGAGGTTGCCCCTAATATTTCCCCTTTGCTGGCGTAGCCGGTGCAAGTCAAGATGCCCTCCTGATGGTACTCCCTGTGCTTCTAGTCGCCACGACTTCCTATTCTTCCTCTTCTCGCTCAATGGTGAGATGGGATCCCACTTTCCCAATGTAAATCCCCTTACTCCCTTCTTTTTCTACCTCTAGGCTTGCTAGTGCTAGTATTGTTGATGGTTTCTAGGGTTTCTTCCTCTGCTATGGTTCAATATTGTAGTTCTAGGGTTTCTACTTGGTTCTAGATTGTTCTAGTAGATTCTAGGTTAAGTGTAGTTTCACTAGTGCTTGTGGTAATTCGTTGTACTAGGTTTAGGTTTCTATCAATTTACTGAACTTGTATAGTTGACACTGTCTTCAGTATAGGGTGTCAATATTCAGTTAGCAAGTGTTGTTCTCTGTGAGTGACTGCTAGTGTAGCTATGTTCCTAAGATAAGCATCTAATTATTCATGCACTAGTGTTCAACCTTAGTTATTATTGTCTTAGTCGATATCCTCACTCAAGTTTGTTTTAATAGTTTAAGTGAATCTCTTGTTTAATGTCTTGTTTAATGGTTTGTTCTTGAGATTTTAACTCAAGTTTTACTTATGTAAGTGTGTTGTTCAATGTTTAGTTAACTTCTTCTTATGTAGGTTCACTTATTGTTTGTAGAATCCCTGTTCTGTATCTACGTTTTCTTCCTTAGGTTCATCTTAGGATCTTATCTAGGGAAGAAAGGTTAGGTATGGAAATTGTGTTCTAGTGGTTGATTCAAGTGTTTAGTTTCTAATGCCTGTGCCAGTGTTTAAGGTAGGCTTACTTGTGGTGTTCTTCACTTAGTGAAGATTACATGTTGCGGCCCCTTAAGTGCAATAGGTGTGCTACTAATTTCTCTCTCTGTCCTTAACCCTTGGATCACATTGGATCCCTAACTACTATGCTTCTATCCTAGGGTTTAACTACAAAGCTTTGAAGATTCGTAAAATTGCTTGATGGAGATCTACTACTACTGTTGTAGCCTTCTCCTTCCCGTTCTTGGTGTTATTACTCTTCTCCTAGCTTCCTCTCTCTCTAATTCGAGTGTGTGTGTTTTTGGTCTGAGCTAGACCAGTGAGTTGTGAGCTCTGGGGTCTCAGGTAACCAACTATTTATAGTGCTCTAAGACCACTTCGCTGATGACAGCACAACCATGCTTTGTAGCCTATTTTATGTGCATGTGGCACCAATGCTTTTGGTGGTCAACCCCATACTAGTTTTGGACTATCTGGGTTTACTAGATTTTGTATATGAATGTTCCATTTGTATGCACATATACATAGCATCTACATATTCCATTTTGGACATGTCGGTTTGGTATTTTTCCTATCCATTCTTGGACATTGACAAGTGTAATTACTGTTATTTATTTAATTTATTGGGTACATTTTCCTTGTGACTTATTCATATTCTCTGTGGTTGATTATGTTCAATAGATGGTTCTCTACAGTTTGAATGGATGAACTGTTTGCTGTCCAACCATTTAGATTTCTAGAGTTCACATGTTCTTACTCATAAGCTTGAGGTGATTTCTTTGGTTGAAGTGTTCCAATTCAAGTTTAGTGATGTTTCGTGGTTTATTTTTGGCAGTTGTTCAACCTGGGTTTCCTAGATGATCTATTAATTCTTAAATACTTGACCTACTTTTCTGTTTCTTGGTTCTCTATCAAGTAATTATGCAAGATGATAATGATCTAAGGTCTTGTCTACTGGGTCACATTTGAGCTTGTCCCTTCTATTGTTTGCTGTGATTCTTAATTGCCCTAAAACCTAAGGATCAGGGTTCAAGACTAGTTCCTGAACTTTGTTGTTGAATTCTATAACAAAAGGATCCACTACTGTGGATCTAACGTTCTAATCCCTAACCATCCCCTTTATTTTGATGTTTTTCTTGTAGGGTTTGAATCAAGTTAAGGATGATCAAGAGAAGATGAGAACAATAGATAGGTCTAAATAGGTTCCCATTTTTGATGTAGTTTGTAATTAGGGTTTTTCTTTCTGTTTTGTTTTGTAATTTGTAACAGATCATGTACTCATATATGCGATGAATAAAGATCCATTTCTTTCATATGATCATGCGTTCTTTTAAATTCTGAATTATTGTTTATATGTTTGTGTGATATTTGAACTTTGAATTCAAGTTTGATTTAGGAAAACCTCAGTTTTGAACTCATCCAAATATTTTAAAACCTCAACTAAACTTGGTTCAATTCCTAGTGACCATTTGGTTATAAAAACCTCACTCGAGCCAAATTCAAATGAAAATTTTGAATTTTTCAAGTTGACCTTCAATTTATAAATGCATGCAATGCAAACGAACATTTCACATATCTACCCTTTTCCTATTATATTTTCCTGGGTTGTTACATTTAGAGCTTAAACAGTCACTTGTCGACCGCACTCTTAGACGTGCTAGATAGTGCGTCTTGGTGCCTAACCCCTTCGGGGGTCTTCATGGTCAGCTCCGCGTACTGCGTCCTCTTTAGAGGGATGACTCTACCTTGGACCAAGCCTTTTTGTAGGCCCCTATACCCCTAAAGGCGAAGGATTTTCTATGGCAATAGTTATGTGATCGTCTTCCCTCCGGGGTAGAAGTTGTGAAATGACATGAGCCAAGGGATGGGTTATGTCCATTATGTGGGATCCCCGATGAGTCGGGAACCCACATAATGTTCACCTGTCCCATGGCTCGGTTTTTATGGAATTTCACTAGAGAAGCCCTGGGCAGGAGTGGCAGGCCTAGGATCTCGGTGAATTTCTAGAAACACAGGCAAACCGAGCCAGAAAGGGTTGCCGCTTTTCTGGTTGATGTTTGTGTGTTGTCTTGGTCCTTTTGGACCACTCGCAATAAGATGGTTATTGAGAAGATTCTTCCGCGATGTGCTTCTCACCCGGTTTTCAAATTTCTAGCGTTTTTGCAGATCTAGTACCCGCTCTGTAGACAGCGGGACAAAGCAAAACTTGGCGTTCTCCTTCGACACCTACTGGACATGGCTCACCGGATCTCCACTCCGTCCAGCCGATGAGCACCTAGTGCCTTTTTTTTGATTTTGTCGCTTTTGAGAGCCTATTTCCTCTCTCTTTACATTTGGGCTTATTTATTCCCTAGCAGATTCCTTTCTTTTATGTTCGAACCCTGTAACGCTGTGTTGATGGTTGCTTTATTTATAAAGCACGGTGAAAGCCTGTTTCGAGGTATACATCATGGATATTTGCTTTGCTCTCTAATGATGCTGGAATTTTGTTTGTTTTCGTTACACTACTTATAATGATTAAATGTTTATGGGCCAACATACCCTTTTTTCTGAGATGGAAGGACCATGCATGATATTGCTTTCTCTGAACGTGTAGCGGTAAGGGAACAATATGCACCCATACCTAATCTTCACGATAAAGATTATGTGGAGGCTCTCTCGTACCCACTTATTGTGCTCTTCTTATCCCACATGCCTATTCTTACATAAAGTATATTTGCTATGTTTTTCTTGGTTTCTACTTGAGTACCTAATGGTCCAGACCGTCTCTTTTCTGTACGCTTCTACTTGTCTTCTACAGCTCACTAATCCATTATATAGCATGGGCACCTAAAATTGGCCGGAAGTAATCCATGATAGATTAAACATGGCATCTTGCATGTCCGGTCTTAAAGCAATTAGGATTCCGGTAGTCATCTCCATGAAGCATAAACATCACTCCCTCCGTTCGGAAATATAAGACGTTTTAGCTTTGTGAATCGAATGTATTTAGACATCTTTTAGTGTATAGATTCGTAGAGGTTTGGAGTGAATCTATACACTAAAAGATGTCTAGATACATTCGTTTCACAAAACTAGAATGTCTTATATTTCCGAACAGAGGGAGTACTAAATCAACCATAGCTACTCCAGACGGCTAGTTTGGTCATAGATTAGGACAGTGTATTTCCCAGACGGTTTGGGCTTAACTCCGATGATCCCCACAAAAGAAGAAAACAACCTCCATTGACCTATCAAAGACTGGTGTTCTGCATATCGCACCATCTACTGCCGATCCAAGAAAGACATGGAGGGAATTTCCTATGTTTCACCCAGAGCATCTCTAGTTTCGGCCGATATGCGGTATCAAGACCGAATTTCTAGATAAAACGGGGCTGACCCGTATTTTTTCGGTTTTCCGCAGAAAGACCCCTTCCGTCCAGTATATATTCGGAGCAGGAGGGCTCGGATGTGGTAAACTCTTTCTCCCCATTTCGCACGCGCGGAACCCCCATCCCACCCCCGACCTCGCTCCGGTCACAGCGCGTTGCTCAAATGGGTCAGGCCAATTTGCTTTCCCTTTCCCTTTTTCACGTGGACGAGTTATTCCTATGCTTTTTTGGGTTTTCCATTCTGGTTAGGATTTTGTGTGATTTAGTTCGGTCTTTTATTTTATTTTTTCGTTATGATTTTGAAAAGAAATCAGATTTCGATAAATGTTCTGGTTTCAAAAAACTTCATATTTTGAAATTTTCAAAATGTTTAATTTTTTTAAAAAATGTTCAGATTTGAAAATATCCAGATGTTGAAAAGAAAAAATTAAAAATGACCAGTTTTATCCTTTTTTTTGAAACAGTAATAAATAAGAAAAAATAAACAAAGACAAACTTACCTGTTATCACAGCCGCATTGGGAACACTTGCGGGACGTACACAGAGGACTCTGAGAATTTTGCCAGCGAAATGTTAGCTGCTTTTCTGTTTCTGCTTCTTTTGTTCAGTGATGAAAGGAAAAACAAGTGTGCTCTCGACTACGAAAATCTCGCATTCTCGCTCCATCACACATGGGACACAGAGGACGCTTTTCTGTTTCTGCTCCTTTTTTTATTCAGTGAAAGGAAAAAACGACTGTGTCTGAATTTCAACACAATCCGGTTGATCTGTGCCATCCAACAGAACACAGACGACCCCGGACGTGAGCTAGACCATGCCGCAGACACGGCGTGCACAGCCGCACACAAGTCGTGGGCTCGTGCTCTGTTTGTCTGGAAAAACCTAAATCAACGGCTATATTATTCAGTAGAAAGTACTGTAAGTACGTTTCTTTGCACTGGAAAAGCTGAGCTTCATCTTCTACTATGGCGCGCATGCAGACGAGTTGGGACGGTAGCGTGTGTGCAGTCTTCAGTTGATTTGCAGCTAAGCTACTACTGTACACCTCGCTGGCTTCCACCTACCGGAACCGGAGCTCTGCCGGCCTGGTGGTGGCGCTCAGCTCGACCGGCACCATGCGGAATCTGAGGAGGCGGAAGGCATCGCGTGCACGCATGACACAGAGCGTAGTGGAATTGATCCACCATTGCTCCTTCCTACCCTACAGCATGCACCATGCTGGAGATGGACCCTGCTGCGCCTATAACCTCTAGCCTTAATAAGAAGTGTTCTTGTACTGAAGCCCATTACGGCATTCTGCTAATTTCAGATTACAGCCACCATCTAGCTCAGCATAAGATACAACATGCACATATTATGGCAATAACAATAGTACAAGTATGATCCATCCAGAAGGAGAAACGTTAACACAGATCAAATGTGCCGATAGCATTGTATGATTAAATAAAGAGGTTTTCCCAATAATATTTGGTCCCAAAGGAGGAGGATAAGTAATTGGTCCAGCCATTCTGCAGTTATTGACCGGTAATGGAGGACTACAAACTGAATTCAATCAAATGCACTTAATATAACGATGTCTTAGATATCTGAACGAATGGAAACGTTTGTAGAGTCTGTATCACGCGGAATATAACAGTGTGTCTTGACTGTATGCATAAACTGTATTACCAGCATAGCATCAATAATAATCTTTAAACTTCCTCATAACTCGCCACAGGTGAACAGTTTACTTGATGTTGTCTTGCCACATGACCTACTCTGCAATTTTTGGATCCCTTTTCCTGCAGAGAAGTAGAAAGTCGAAATAAGATCACAATTTAATTAGCAAACAGGAAACAAAGAACAAGCAGGATATACATACTCTTGGTACGAATGGATATCCTTGCGGATGTACTCTAGGTTCTCTAGCTCCTCTGGATCGAACAAGGCATCCTTGAAACGAAATCGTCAGATAGAGAAACAGTTCGGTATATCACTTGCATGGCCACAAACATGAAAAGTAATAATTCCATAAACTTCGAAATGGATGACCCACCAGCTTGCTCAAATCTTCACCTAGTTCTTTGATCACGAGAAAACAGTATACAAAGTAAAGGACATATATACCACAGTCATCCCCACTTTGCTGTGGCACCTGCAATGTTGTGTAAGTACTATTAGAAAAGGAAATTCAAAAAGTTGAGAAGCAAACTTCCAGATATTAAGAAAGATATATACCTCGGGAAACTCAAGCTCGACTTGGTTTATGAACTGCTCGGACTCCTCCCGCTCTTCATTTTTTAAAATATCAACAACGAATCTGGTATACCAACAATAAAGGGCTAATAAATCCAGGAGATTTTGAACGCATTATAAGGCTACATAAATATAAATCATAACATTTATATGACCATGGGTGTGTGTGCGCGCGCATCTATGTTATACTCGGTGTTTCTCAAAATAAAAAGAAAGGCCTAAGGAGGGTTTCAAACGTTAATTCCAGCAAATACACAGTGTTGGGCTGACCATACAGATTAAAATTACATCATGTTTTTAAAATTTTAATATATGGATAATATGCTATAGAAAAATACTCAAACATGTTATCAGCCAGATCATCATGTTTATAACAATTCTCGAGGCTTAGGAAGGGAGAAAATAAAGGGACCAAACCTGTTGATGGTTGTTCGCAGCCTCGTCTGCTCTGTCGCTTTAAGTGAATCCAGCAGCAGCATACGCGGTCCTTTCTCAGTACCCAAGTAGCTTGTCTCACCAAAATTGCACAACACAAGGAGCCTCCACCGACCCCTATAGTCATGGTCTCAAGGAAGTGAATATGCGGTATATACCATGACAACCATATAAGTGGTTCCACAAGATAACAATGAGAGTAACCTACCAACCAACAACAGGGACAAATACATATCGTCTTGAGAATATTTTTTTAGCTTTTATCCATCTGAGGATATTTGATTTATCAATCCCGTTCATGTACATATTAAACCAGAGTGAATCAAAATATGCATAATCACTCTTATTTTCCGGATCTATGCACGTCCAAAGGTCCCTGCACATAGAGTAGTAGCAAAAACAATAAGAACAATAAACTAATCAAATAAAATAGAAGTAACAGAAAAAAGAAGAATGCGGGACATACTTCATGCACAATTCAAAAATTTCAGTGTCCAACTTGTCTTTATTTATTTTCTGCCTTCCGCTATAGGTAAGGCGGCTGAACCTTTTCTTCGGGGGGAGGTGAGATGAGGGCAATGCATTATTCAAGCTCTGTGATGTCTTTGCTTTCGGTCCGCTGCCTGTTTTAGAGAGCATGTTTTGGTAGATTATATAGGGAATGTAAAAATAACTTTGAGGTTAGGATACCCACACATTACATACTAAGCCTCATCTGATTGTTATCGTTAAAAAAATATATATGTAACTAACTCTACAAAAAAATAGCACTGATAAACAACTTGATTATTGATGAATCAGCTTCCGACTGCCACAATTAATAATCCCAGTAACGAAATGCAAGGAATTTGAAAACTAACAATTTTCTTAATCAAGTTGAAAAGCCAGCAATCTTTTCATTTACAACATCCAATGTATGAGATAGGGAAGCAACCTAGAATTTGATCATGCGGTGCTCTATGGAACGTAATCTATGAATCAACAGAAAGCTATGTGGTCATATCTTTTAGCAACATGCATGAGCTAATAATTTATCCACCTTGATAGGTTGTGCGAACAAACTTAAGCCACCTTGAAGGAATTGCCCAGAGATAGTTCAGACTTTTTCTAGGGTAAAGACCCATCATCTGAGAATGAGCGACGACGATTCTTCTTCATTGTTCCCTTCCTCTAGGCATCGATATGGTCGAATCTCCATAGCAGCCCGAGTGTTGCCAATGGTCATGGTTGTTTTTGCTGCGCTGGTCACTTTGGTTGGACCTTTTTCTTTTCTTTTTTTCCTTTTTATGTCTTTTTGGCTCGCTGCGTGGATTGTCAATATCTTGATTAGTTCTTGATATTACGTTATTGCCGGGGTCTGATGTAATTGGATATCTATCTTCTTGATACTAATATGTTTCATTTCTCAAGAATATATTCTATATGCGACACATGCGTTAAAAACAAAATTGCAGGGGCTAGCGATGTATTTTACTTCTCATTAAAATATTAATCCATGCAAGGACAAGACAACGAAATTGAGCAATTAATATGTAATCACTATTGTGCTTATATATAATGCATATCAAAAAACGAATAAACCATCGAAATGCTGCAAAGGGGATACTACAACTATAATAATGCTTATTCATATCCAGATATACTACTGCCTTTTGATTTATATAGATATACTCATTAATCTTAAAGCTCAAGTGCTTAAGCCTTCTAGAACTCCAAGGACATGCAATATACAGAGACCTAATACAACGAGATCTGAGGGGTCCGTGATCCTAGAAACCATGTCCACTCTAAACAATCATGTGTATATATAATCCAAAGAGGGAGTAGACAACTAACAGAACCAACACAAAAATAAAAAAAGAACAAAATAAGCAGCTATTGGTTTCCAAGAATTTTCATTTGAGAGAAATTAAATAAGGAGCAAGCAACAACAACCTAACATGAACAAAACAAGGAGTGTCCTCTAGTTTTTTTTGCTTTGTTTCGGAAAGGGGATAAAGACCCCAGCCTCTACATCGATTGATGCATATGGGAGTAGCCTCTAACTAGGCAAGCAACGATCTACCTAACCATAGATCACCATCTAATATCAACAAAGATCAAAGATGATATCACTAGGCACGCCCATGACCCGCCACCACCGTAAAGAGCAGATCAAGCGGAGGGAAAGGGAAGCAACCGTATGCTTACCATCGATGTTGTCGCCGTCTTCGTCACTGACGCGGTCGACGACCTCCCTGTCGCGGCCGGTGTTGCGGGACATGGTGGCGGATCCTCCTCCCAGGGGTCCGGAATGGATCAGATTGCCCGGATTTGGTTGCGTTGGAGATTTACAAATAGGCGACGGCGAGTTCAGATATGGGAAGTGCTAAGGAATGGGGGACGCCTCTCCGTTGTGGGGTTTGCTATTGCGTTGACTTCCTTTTATGGAGAGAAGAGAACGCGCTTGGTTTTGCATGTGCTGTGTAAAAGTGTCTGATTTCTTGGTTGGACACCGGGCCTTGTGGGATATCGTCGGTAACTGGCGTGGACCGGGACCAAACGGGTTGACAGGTCTGCGTCAGATGCTACACTTTTTTTGATGAAAACTTCACGTGGTTAATTAACACACCACACAATGCGGTAAAAAAAGAGTAAATTACACTGCGGCAATTGTGCGAGAAGTTCAAAAATCCACCAACTTATGGTAGATTGGCAAAAATCTACATACATTATGCTCGTGGGTTGCAATGTGCACTGACGCAGAGATTTAGCCAGACTAACTGGATTTCTGACAAGTGGAGCCCACTGTCAGGCTATGATGTGGCACAACTGTTATGGTTAGGATAGAAATGCTACAAGGATTATAAATTCTAGGTCTTTTTACAAAACTCCCTCCCTCAGAAAAAATAGAGAAAAGTGGGAAGAGGCCTCCCTCTACCTCTGCCGCACTCTTCCATGCGCAAACCACGGACCAGACGGCTGGCTGGCCAGAATTCGTAGCCGCCCATATTTCGAAGTTTCTACCCCATATTTACATGTGTGATTTCCCCGTACTTTTCAAAGTAACAATGCGATTTTCTGAGGTGTATTAAAATTGGGTCCCGATGTACCTAGATCATGTTAGATGATTTCTTGGGCAGGCTACAACTTCCGTACATCTGTAGGATTCTGGTCTAGGGATTTTCTGCGATGGTGTTGACAAGGAGGCGGCGACACTGCAAAGGAATAAGAATGTCTGACTCCTCAGTTGGATCCAGTTTGGGGCAGTGGGTGTTCTTCAAGTCATCTAAGGATTGAGAGTCATCTTGGCTGATGGATTTGCAGAGTCTATTTTTACCTTGCCCCTTTCGACGGTTTTCTAAGCCATTTTGTGGTCCAGGCATAAACAGCTAGAGCACCTACAATGCTAGGTGTTCAAGGAGGTGCTTAGAAAAATTAACCGGTTTTTATTAAGCACCGGTGCTTGTCTATACTAGATAGATGCCTAACTAGGCACCTCTCCTGTACAAATAAGCACTGATACTTATGTGGGTGCTTGGTTTATTTTGCTAAGCACCACCCTTAGCACCTTGCATTGTACATGCCCTAATACTACGTCGGCTAATACTACGTCGGCATCTGGTCCAACCACGTCGGCACTACGGTCTCATCGAAATGCAATGTGGTCTTCAAATGAAAGCACCAAGCAAAAAATGACACCGCTGATCGAAAAAAAACAGATTGGCCGCTAAAGTTCTCGAGCACTCTCCTGGAATTTGAAAGTTCAACGAAAGTTTGAATAAAGATGGCGAAATTTAGGCTAATTTACATATTATGTCAGCTTTGGACATATACCCGAATTTTGACTACAGTAGGCTAAGAAAAACTTAAAACACATCGAAAATACTAAATAAACTTCGGATATATACGACGAGCGGCGCGCCTTGATAGGCGCGTGGCCTGCCGCTCGACCTGCTCATGCAGACGCCGGATGCGCCCGGCCTCCTCCCGCTCCTAGTCCGCCCTGAACCAGGCGCACGCGTCGGGGGCCTGCATCGGTGGCACGTCGTTGAGAGACGCTTCCAATGCCATTTTCAGGAGGAACTCGTCCTCGTCGACCGCACTGCCAAGTCCACCGGCTCCAACTTCGGCTCGCACAACTTCGGCCTCAATAGCCGAAGGTGGCC
This sequence comes from Avena eriantha, assembly GCA_910589775.1. NCBI lineage: Eukaryota > Viridiplantae > Streptophyta > Magnoliopsida > Poales > Poaceae > Avena > Avena eriantha. The sequence goes on along the minus strand of OU342743.1, from coordinate 229,379,258 downwards.
GCTTGTGGCGACGACGCACGGTGTTCATTGATGATGATGCCGCGTGAACGTGCCCGCGTCAGCGAGCGCATCGGTGACTCCGCCTCCCGCTTCACCTACCAGAGTGCGCCAGTGAGTTCGTTGGCACCGAGCCAGATGAGCGAGACGCCGACGCCGAGAACGAAGACGGCCCGCGGGCCATCCTTCTTGGCATCCAGGTGCCCCCTCCCACCCCAACCCCACGTTGACGGGAGAAGGACGGCGGCGAGCGCGGAGGATAGCCCAGCCGTGGGCTATCCCTGGCGCTGATGTGCTCGAGGACGGCGGCGAGTGTGCGGCCGGGTGCGCTCCACCACCTTCACCGTCATGCGCCATTGTATCGCGCCGGCGGCGCTCCTCCGCCCTCGTAGGTGGCCAGCTCCTGCTCTTGGCGGTCGATGAAGAACTACTCCTAGTGGGCGAGGTTACCCGGATCCTTGGTGAGCTTGGAGTTTTCCATGGCGCCGATGACCGCCTGGATCTCGTTGACCAGCTCGTGGCCCTCTGGCACCGGCGGCACGGGCACGCCGCTCGCGTTGAGCTTCCACGTCGGCGGGCAGCGTCCGACGACATCGGGTAGCTGGCATCGTGGAGTTGGCGGGCCTCCCATGTCTGCAGATATCGCCAGCCAAAACCGTTCACTGCCGCCTGGATAGCGCTCCGCCATCGAAGTCATCGAGCTCTTCTCGAAACTTGGAGCTTTGGGGTTGGGAGAAAGGGAGGCGGAGTGAGTGCTCTGGGAACGGCGAGAGCATCGGCATTTATAGCCAATGGGGAAAGTGCGCCGATGGCGGGAGGGGTGTAGCGGCGAGAGTGGGAAAAGGATAAGCGGCGGGAAGGTGGACGGTCCTTCGCAGGAGTCGAGGCGATGGGATGAGGATGAACTGCTTCAGTCTCTGACAGGACGGGACCACCAGCCCAGATTTTTTTTCCTGCCGATTTAGCTTCATCCGGCGTTCCTAGTCCACACCCGGCTCCCCACTTCAGCCTGGAAATGCAGGATGTAATTTGGACCGAATCCGGCGAAAACTTGATTCCTGAGAACGTGACTGGATGATTTTTCGCCGTCCGGATGAAAAAGTCAGTAGGCCCTCCAAATGTGAGCGGAGATGCTCTGACCTACTATACACCTCGTGGCTTCCACCTACCGAACCGGAGCTCAGCTCGACCAGCATCATGCGGAATCTGAGGTGGAAGGCATCGCGTGCAGTTCCAATCTCTCACCCTAATAAGAAGTGTTCTTGTACTGAAGCAGCTCGTTACGGCATTCTGCTAATTTCAGATTACAGCCACCATCTACCTCCACGCAGGCACATACATATGGCAATAACCAATAACAATGGCACTCCACTATTATCCATCCAGAAGGAGAAATGTTAACATAGATTAAATGTGCCGATAGAACTGCATCTGCATGATTAAATAAAGAGGTTCTCCCAGTAATATTTGGTCCCAAAGGAGGAGGATAACCGACTGGTCAACCCATTCCGAAGTTACTGACCGGTAATGGAGGACTACAAACTGAATTCGATCAAATGCACTTAGTATAACAGTGTCTTAAATAACTGAACGAAGGAAACGTTTGTAGAGTCTGTATCACGGAATATATAGGTGATGCTGGCTATCACTGAAGCTTTCTGCTTCGACAGGTAGCATCTTCGTCTTGACTGTATGCATAAACTGTATTACCACCATTGCATCGATAATCTTTAACCTTCCTCATAATTTGCAGTCTTGCCACAGGACCTACTCCGCAATTTTTGGATCCCTTTTCCTGCAGAGAAGTAAAAAGACAAATAAGATCATAATTTAATTAGCAAATAGAAAATAAAGAACAAGCAGGATATACATACTCTCGGTGCGAATGAATATCCTTGCGGATGCGCTCTAGGTTCTCTAGCTCCTCTGGATCAAACAAGGCATCCTTATACCAAAACCGTCAGATAAAGAAACAGTCAGTATATCACTTGCAAGGCCACAAACATGAAAACTAATAATTCCATGAAGTATGAAATGGGTGACGCACCAGCTTGCTCAAATCTTCACCCAGCTCTTTGATCACGATAAAACAGTATGCAAAGTAAAGGACATATATACCACAGTCATCCCCACTTTGCTGTGGCACCTGCAATATTGTGTAAGTACTATTAGAAAAGGAAATTCAAAAAGTTGAGAAGCAAACTTCCAGATATTAAGCAAGATATATACCTCAGGAAACTCAAGCTTGACTTTGTTTATGAACCGCTCGGACTCCTCCCGCTCTTCATTTTTTAAAATGTCAACAATGAATCTGTTATACCAGCAATAAAGGGCAAATGAATCTAGGAGATTTTGAACGTAGTATAAGGCTATATAAATATAAATCATAACAAACGTGTTAATTCCAGCAAATACACCTTGTTGGGCAGACCATACAGATTAAAATTATATCATGTTTTTAATTAAAATTGTGTATAGGGATAATATGCTATAGAAAAATATGTAAACAAGTTATCAGCCAGATCATCATGTTTATAACAATTCTCAAGGCTTAGGAAGGTAGAAAATAAAGGGACCAAACCTGTTGATGATTGTTCGCAGCCTCGTCGGCCCTGTCGCTTTAAGTGAATCCAGCAGCAGCATACGCGGTCCTTTCTCAGTACCCAAGTAGCTTGTCTCACCAAAATTGCACAACTCAAGGAGGCTCCAGTGACCCCTATAGTCAGGGTCTCAAGGAAGTGAATATGTGGTATATATCGTGACAACCATATAAGTGATTCCACAAGATAACAAGGAGAGTAACCTACCAACCAACAATAGGGACAAATACATATCGCCTTGAGAATATTTTCTTAGCTTTTATCCATCTGAGGAGATTTGATTTATCAATCCCGTTTGTGTACATATTAAACCAGAATGAATCAAAATATGCATAATCGCTCTTCTTTTTTGGATCTATGCACGTCCAAAGGTCCCTACACATAGAGTAGTAACAAAAAAATAAGAACAATAACCTAATAAAAATAAAATAGAAAGTAAGAGGAAAAGAAGAATGTGGGACATACTCCATGCACAATTCAAAAATTTCTGTGTCCAACTCTTCTTTATTTATTTTCTTCCTTCGACTATAGGAAAGGCGGCTGAACCTTTTCTTCGGGGGGAGGTGAGATGAGGGCAATGCATTATTCAAGCTCCGTGATGTCTTTGTTTTTCGTCTGCTGCCTGTCTGAGAGTGCTTGTTTTGGCAGACTATATAGGGAGTGTAAAAATAGCTTTGAGGTCAGGATACACAGACATTACATACTAAGCCACATCTAATTGTTCTCGTTAAAATTATATATGTAACTAACTCTACAAAAGTCAGCACCCATAAACAACTTGATTATTGATGAATCAATGAGATGATTTGCTTCCGACTGCCACAACTAATATTCCTAGTAATGAAATGCAAGGAATTGGAAAACTAACAATTTTCTTAATCAAGTTGAAAAGCCGGTAATCTTTTCATTTACAACATCCAATGTATGAGATAGGGATGCAACCTAGAATTTGATCATGCAGTGCTGTATGGAACAAAATCTATGAATCAACACAACTATGTGTCATATCTTTAGCAACATGTATGAGATAATAATTTAGCCACCTTGATAGGTTGTTCCAACAAATGTAAGCCACCTTGAAGGCATTGCCCAAAGATAGTTCGGACTTATTCTAGGGCGAAAACCCATGATCTGAGAATGAGTGACGCTGGTTCTTCTTCATTGTTCGGTTCCTCTAGGCGTCGATATGGTTGAACCTCCATAGCATCCCGGGTGTTGCCAATGGTGATGGGTTTTTTCGATGTGAGGCGCTGGTCACTTTGGTTGGGCCCTTTTCTTCTTTTTTTCCTTTTTATGTCTTTTTGGCTCCGTGGATTATCGATATGTTGACTAGTTCTTGATATTACGTCATTGCAGGGATCTGATGTAATTGGGTATCTATCTTCTTGATACTAATATGTTTCATTTACCAAAATATATACTTTATGCGTATTAAAAAGGTAAATACACTGGCTAGCGATGTATTATACTTCTCATTAAAATATTAATCCATGCAAGGACAAGACAACAAAATTGAGCAATTAATATGTAATCACTATTGTGCTTATATATAAAACCATATCCAAAAAAGAATAAACCATCAAAATACTGCAAAGGGGCTATTGAACTATAATAACACTTATTCATATCCAGGTATAATACTGCCTTTTGATTTATACAGATATACCCATTCATCTTAAAGCTCAAGTGCTTAAGCCTTCTAGATCTCCAAGGATTAGCAATATATGGAGATCTAATACAATGAGATCTGAGGGGTCCGTGGTCTTAGAAACCATGTCCACTCCAAACAATCATGTGTATATGTAATAAAAAGAGGGAGTAGAGAACAAAACGAGTAACAGAACCAACACAAAAATAAAAATAAAATATAAGCATCTATTGGTTTCCAAGAATTTTCATTCGAGAGAAATAAACGAGGAGCAAGCAACAACAACCTAACATGAACAAAACAAGGAATATCCTCTAGTTTTTTTTGCTTTGTTTCAGAAAAGGGATAAAGACCCCGGCCTCTACATCGATTGATGCATATGGGAGTAGCCTCTAACTAGGCAAGCAACGATCTACCTAACCATAGATCACCATCTAATATCAACAAAGATCAAAGATGATATCATTAGGGACGCCCATGACCCGCCACCACCATAATGAGCAGATCAAGCGGAGGGAAAGGGAAGCAACCGTGTGCTTACCATCGACGCCGTCGCCGTCTTCGTCGCTAACGAGGTCGACGACCTCCTTGTCGCGGCCGGTGTTGTGGGGCATGGTGGCGGATCCTCCTCCCAGGGGTCTGGAATGGATCCGATTGCTCGGGTTTGGTTGCATCGGAGATTTACAAATAGGCGACGGCGAGTTCAGATATGGGAAGTGGTAAGGAATGGGGGACGCCTCTCTGTCATGGGTTTTGCTCTTGCGTTCACTTCCTTTTCTGGAGAGAAAAGAACGCGCTTGGTTTTGCATGTGGTGTGTAAAAGTGCCTGATTTCTTGGTTGGACACTGGGCCTTGTGGGTTGTCATTTGTTTTTTCAAACGGTAACTGGCGTGGGCCAGGACCAAACGGGTTGACAAGTCTGTGTCACATGCTACACTTTTTTTTATGAAAACTTCACCCGTGGTTAATTTATACGCCACACAATGTCGTATAGCGCGTGAATGTTTTCCGTCAACACCGTATGGGAAAATTTTGGAACTTGGTTTCATTGAAATCTACATGTAAGTTATGAAATTTACATATGATGATTAAAAAAATCAAATAATGATTCGTGATGTGTACCGAGTTCCAAATATTGAAACTTGAAGTCGACAATAATGGTCTTGTGATTTTTTTCACTCTTCGCAAATGTTCGTAACTTTTTTTGGAAATATACAAAAGTAAGTTTCTACCCCATATTTACATGTGTGATTTTCCCCGTACTTTTCAAACTGACAATGCAATTTTGTGAGGTGTATTAAAATTGGGTTCCGATGTACCTAGACCATGTTAATGATTTTTAGGGCAGGCTACAACTTCTGCTCATGTGTAGGATTCTAGTATAGGGATTTTCTGCGATGGTGTTGACAAGGAGGCGGCGACATTGCAAAGGAATAAGAATGTCTGACTGCTCTATTGGATCCAATTTGGGGTAGTGGGCGTTCTTCAAGTCATCTAAGGATTGGGAGTCATCTTGGCTGATGGATTTGCATAGCCTGTTTTTACCTTGCCCCTTTCGACGGTTTTCTATGATATTTTGTGGCCCAGGCATAAACAATTTAATACTACCGCAGATGAAATCTCGGAAGTTGCGGGCAAGTTTTGAACTCATCTACCCAGGCTAGGAAAACTTGGCATCTGGTCCAACCACATTGGTACTATAGTCTCATCGAATGCAAGGTGGTCTTCAAATTAAAGCACCAAGCAAAAAAAATGGCACCATCACTTGTAAAAAAGCCCCCCTTTGATCCCGGTTCATAAGGACCATTGGTCCCGGTTCACTCGGGACCAATGCTGGTCCCGGTTCTGGCACGAACCGGGACCAATGGGTCTCCACGTGGGCGCACGCGCAACGAGGACTGGTGGATCATTGGTCCCGGTTCGTGGCACAAACCGGGAACGTTGGTCTCCACGTGGGCGTGCGCGCAACGAGGGGGGTGGATCATTGGTCCCGGTTCGTGGCATGAACCTGGATCGTTGGTCTCTGTATTTCAGGCTATTTTTGTACCGTGGCAGGGTTTTGTGTTTTTTTTCCATTTATTTATTTGGTGTTTTGTATTCAATTTAATGGTACTACACATATACAGCAATAATGAAGGAACCACGATATATATATATATATGTTACACATCATGGTCATGAATATATTATACACTATCCATCCGTCGTGCTTAGTCGAAACATATTACAAACGGTACTCACACGAATTTGATCTAATTTACATCTTTTTTTATACTTCACCCTTCCAAATGAACCGGGTAATAGTATTCGCCTTTCGGATCTATGACATGTTCTAATAAGAATCCAGCAATTTCCTCTTAAATTTCTTGCACGCGTTCTTGTAATAGAAGACCGTCCCGCATCCGTTCGATCTAATTTAAAAAAGGGGATCAATATATATGAATGAAACTAAACACAATTGGTGATAATAAAATAAAGTTGTGATTATTGTTTATCGTACTTCGATTTTTTCGAAGTTCCGGTATGTGCCCTTCTCTTTGGTCGTCTAGGGAATGAACTCGCAGACATAGTATCCACATAAGTTATTCCCGGCCTCCTGCCTCAAGCACTTTACGAGAATGAAGTTTAATCAAAATAGTAATCAAGCATGATGATGGTATTGAAACTAGAATCAAAGAGATGCATGGATCTAGCAAGTAGTACTTACAGTCAATGGTTGAAATGTAAGCTCTGGCTTCCAAACACCCCTAGTGTTGGTGGTGAACCGTTTCCAAGCCTTCTGAAGGCATTCTTGCATGTTCGCCCACTTTTCTAAAGGTGTGCGTTTCGAGTCCATGACTTTTACTACTTCTTGGTCAACAACAATGATTAACGGAATATAGTGGAAGCTGGACACACTAATAGAATATAACACGAGTCAATTATACGCTTAACATCGAGTAAGCGAAAATAGAATGTGTTCTCAATTATCCTTTGGAAGCTTCGGCTTCATTATTTTCAGTAACTTCTCAAATCCCTTGTTAGATAAACCAGCCTCTGCCTTCGATTTTAGCAGTTCAAGTGTGGTACTGAGCTTTGTGCTGCCATCTTCGCAATTTGGGTACAACAACTTTTTGTGATCCTTTTGTATGGCCTCCAACTTAAGCTTCTCCCTTTTTGTATCATATTGTTGCTTTGCATCAGAAATGACCCGACCAAGACCATCAGCGGGCTCATCCGATGCCCGTTGTTCTTCTTCATTGTCGCCTCCCTCTTCTTCATTGTCTTCCATTGCAGTATCACCATATTCTTCAGGGGACATAGGATAGCTGTCATCCTCCTCCTCTTCTTTATTTTCTTCCAGCCTAACCCCTCTTTCTCCGTGCATGGCCCAACAATAATATCCGGGCATGAAACCTCTCTGAAGCAGATGGCTTTGAAGAATTCTCGGGGCAGAGTGATCCGCCACGTTCCGACAGTCGACGCAGGGACAAGGCATAAAATTATTCACTTTATTTGCCTTAGCCACATTGATAAATTTATGCAGGCTTGCAATAAAATCGGAATCGCGTCGGTCACCGTACACCCACCGCATCCGCGTATCGATCTGCGTCATAATAATTAACCATTACAATAACATCGTGAATAGTGAAATGACCACCCTACATGGACACATGTAATATTTTTGTATCAGTTACAGATAAAGAAGATAAGGTTGCTAACCTCGGCCGAGGATACCGTGTTGTGCGAACTTAAGTGTGGCTCGGACATTTCGTCGAACAACTTGTGTGTAGTGTGAAGAAAAAAAACCTAGCATCCACCTCCCACACAAAATTCCAAAAAAAATAAGTGGTTGGGCTAGGCTTATTTATAGCCAGAGGAGGGTTTTTGGTCCTAGTTTGTGGCATGAACCGGAACCAATGCTCCGCAGAGCACCACGTGTGTGTCGCGAGGGCATTGGTCCCAGTTCATGCCACGAAACAGGACCGTTGCTTATGAACCGGGACCAATTCCCAGGCGGTATGAACCGGGACCGGTGCCTGGCATTGGTCCCGATTGCGGAACCGAACCGGGACCAATGGCATTTGGATGCTGGGCCAAAGACCCTTTTTCTACAAGTGCATTGATCGAAACAAAAAATCAGATTGACTACTAAAGGGTCCAGACAACGATATGAGGAGGATTATGTAGAAACATTCAAACAAGCCACTCTCTGGTGATCTTGTCCATGGAAATCAACAAGGTCCAGACCATTTTCCTCCATGGAGTTTAATAAGAAGACGTGTTTGTGGAAAATATTGATCCCTAGAATATTGGGTTATACTGCAATGACCCTTGTGGGGGTTTATTTAGAGTTACACGGGGAAGATGGAGACTTGGAGTACAAGATGTAGAGTCCTAGTCTATCTCTAGTCTATAGACGTATACGTACTCTAACATCCCCCTCACTCGGAGCAGGAGTGAAGCGGACGCTTGCGACTGGATTTAAAGTCTTGCGCTTCCGTCGTCTTTGCCTCCTTGTCATCCTCACCTGTGTGGACATGATCATGGCTAGCACCTAGGGACGGTGACTGTGTCCCCTTCTGGTGCCTCTCTTCCCTCTCGCAGTCACAGCGGGAGTGGCGTGGACGCAAGTGACGACACATATGCTATCGACTGGAGTTCTTAAGTTGATGTAGTCGTTTTTCTTGATATCGATTGATACATTGCAAATGTATCTATAATTTTTGATGTTCCATGCTTGGTTTTATCCACTTTATTGTGTTTTGTTCCAACTTTGGAGTACTTTTCATATGATTTCTTGGACTAACCTATTAACGAGAGCCACAGTGCTAGCTGCCTGTTTTCTGCTGTTTTTGGTTCTAGGAAAGTCAGAAAATGAATATTCTCGGAATTGGACAGGACAAAAGCCAAAGTGCCTATTTTTCCGGATGTCATCAAGTGAAAGAATACGAGACGGAGAGGGGCCAGAGGGCGGCCACACCACCTGGCCGCGCGGCCAGACCTGGCCTGCGCCAGGGGGTGGTGTGGCCAGCCCAGGCACCCCCTCGGCCTCCCTTTTCGACTATAAGATGCCCTCGGGACGTAAACTCTAAGGGCCCGATCAAAAATCCACGAAAGAGTCTGTAGCCGCTGTCATCTCCATCCCTAGATCGGGAGGGATCTTAAGCTCTTCCCGGCACCCTCCCGGAGAGGGGAATTCACCCTGGAGGCCTTCTTCATCACCATGCAAGCCTCCGTTGTGATGCGTGAGTAGTTCATCCTTGGACTACGGATCCATGTAGTAGCTAGATGGCTAGTTCTCCTCCTTTGTGCTTTCATGTCTAGATCTTGTGAGCTCCATTCATGATCAAGATCATCTATTTGTAATTCTGCATGTTGTGTTTGCGGGGATCCGATGGATATTGAGATGCTATTTCAGATTGATTATTGATTCTATCATGTCTTTGTTATTTGTGATATTGCATCCTTTCCGTTGTTAGTAGCTATCTTGGCCAAGTAGATGCTAGCAACTCCAAGAGTTAGTATTTATGCTCGATAGTGGGTTCATGCCTCTAGTAATCTGGGGAAGTGACAGAAATCTCTAAGGTACTAGATGTGCTGTTGCTACTAGGGAGAAAACAACAATCCTTTGTTCATAGAACAATCGTATTGTTTACTTTGCACGCAGTTCGTAAAGCAATAATCTGTTGCTTGCAACTTAATACTGGAGGGGGTTCGGATGATAACCTGAAGGTGGATTATTAGTCATAGATGCAGTTGGATGACGGTCTATGTATAATGTTGTAATGCCCAATCAAGTCTCAAAGGAGTCAAGATGATTAGTATATGCATGTATTGCTTTCTCGATGTTTGTCAAGTGCCCCGCTGTAATTTGTTCACCCAGCATGTTATCTATCTAAGGAGAGCCACCTCTAGTGAACTATGGATCCCAGTCTTTTCCTTTACATACAGTCTACAATCTTTTACTTCTTTGTGTTTACTTTCTGCAAACTATTACTTCTTTCCATTCGATACGTTTAATCCTTTGTTTTCCACAAAACACGGTGAGATTGACAACCTCATCGCAAGTTGGGGACAAAGTTCTGTGGTTGTGTTGTGTAGGTCTCCACGTTGTTACTAGCACCGGTAGTGCGCCCTGACAAAGCTCAGCTAGTAACACCTTTGGGGTGTTTCCTTGCTCCTACTGGTTCGGTTAAACCTTGGTTTCATAACTGAGGAAAACTTGTTGTTGTGCTCATCATACCTTCCTCTTGGGGTTCCCAACGAGCTCTACATCAACCACGCACCAACACTTTTCTGGGCGCCGTGCATTGAGCCATCATCGATGTCGAGGTAGCCGATCGTGATGTAGCCGTGGTCAAGTTGGGTGTGGTCGATGTCATAATCGTCGTATGTTGTGTGGCTGCCATTGCCGGAGGCACATAAATTGTGTGTTTTTTGTTGTTGTTGACGAAGCTGCAGGTGTGGACGTTTTGCACCTTGTAAAGGTACCGTCGGGGGCGTCTCGCGGACATGGTCATAGGTGAGACCATCAGTTTTGCCAGCACTAGAGGCAGCCACCAAGCATACATGGTTTCGCCAGAACCGTATGCGTGGTCGTAGGGGCATCACAATTGTGATGCCGGTTTGTTAATGCAGTCGTCAGTGTCGTGGACACGGTCGATGTCGTCGTCGGGGTCGTGGACGCGGCCATGCCGTCGTCGTGCCTTGTAGTACGTGTACTGTCAGAGGGCGTCGTAGTTGTATGTCCATCGTATGGACGATATAGCGGCGGCGACGGTGTGTGTTGACGAAGATGTTGATAAAGACCACGTTGATATAGACCTTGACGATGATGTTGTCGGCGATGTCGTAGTAGGCATGACGTAGATCGTTGTTTTAAGGCGTCCCTTGTGGCGACGATGGTATCTACGTCGTGCTTGTGTTCTCGTAGCGTGATGTAGTCGTACATCTTAACATTGCGATTTGGGTCGATGTAGTTTCGACTTGACGAACTGTAGATGTCGGTGTAGAGCGGCGCGCTATGCATGGAGGCGTGTGGCGGTGTGTACACCCGATCCATGGGCGTGTTTCCTTGGCGTCTTGTCTTCTAGTGCGTGGATTGATTCCTGCATGTTGAACATACATACCTAGCGGATTGGATCACAACCAGACTTGCTTTGCACGGCGTGGTGTCACGTGGTGCCAGTTCCACGTGCGCATTCCCGCCTCCGTGTCTGCAGATCGGATCAAGTAGTAGTCGGGGATGACGACTGGTGCAATCCAGCCAGTTGGCTTGTGGTGTGTGTGCTTGAATCGCGAGCTGACCGCAGTATTTTTCTAGCGTGGCGGCGATCGAATCTTGAATTTCTTCTCACCGGATTTGAGGACAGTAGTCTAGGATTTTTTATTGGGCTAATTGGATATAATCTATGGAATTGGGAATCTCAGAATTTTAGATCTAGTCTAATCTAATCTAAAGAATTAATCCGATCTTTGATCGAAACCGGGTGCCACGCCCTGAGGAGAAGAGATCTCCCCGGGGGCAACGCGGTGCAGAAGTGGTGGAGAACTCTGGGAATGGCACCATGAGTCTAATCACTCTAGAATATTGATCCCTAGAATATTGTGTTATACTATAATGACCATTGTGGGGGTTTATATAGAGTTACACGGGAAAGGTGGAGACTTGGAGTACAAGATGTAAAGTCCTAGTCTATCTCTACTCTATACACATATACGTACTCTAACAGTGTTCATGTGTCAACCCCTAGGTTATGTAAATTCTCAACTTTCAAACTATCTTTGAAAACATGACAAGTAGCTCATACCTTGAAATGGTACTCACACGCACAGTATTCCTGCCCCAGCTTCAAGTTTTTTTTAGAAAGGAGCATATATTAATATCACGATGATACCAATTACATCCAGCCTCTGCAACAATGCATTACCCTATTGGCATTATGGATGCACACAACCAAAAAAAAGAAGAACTGCAAAAAATAAAAATCCCGCTACAGCGATAAGATCCTTAGTAGCAGCGACACTAACCCCACCAGAACAACACCAGAAGTCCAACATCTTGATACGTCCAAAACGTATCTACTTTCCGGAACACTTTTTTTATTGTTTCTCCTCTAAATTTGTGTGATTTGGATGCAACTAATGCGGACTGACGCTATTTTCAGCAGAATTGCCTTGGTGTCTACTTTTTGTGCAGAAAATCAACTATCAGGAAAAATCCCGGAAAATATGCCAAAAATCCTATTTCACCCGAAGCCTCCAAGAGCCAGAATACGAGACGGAGAAGAGCCAGGGGGTGGTCACAGTATCTGGTGGCGCGGGCCAGGCCAGGCCGTGCCAGGGGGTGGTGTGGGCCCCCCAGGCACCCCCTCGGTCTCCCACTTTGCCTATAAGGAGCCTTCTGACCTAAAAACGTTAGGAGGGTTTGATGTTTTTCTAGAAGGAGTTCCGCTCCGCCGCCACCACCAGATTCCACGAAACAGCACCAGAAACTCCGTTCTGGCACCCTGCTAGGACGGGGAATTGGAGGAGATCATCGCCATCATCATCACCATCGCTTCTCCATCAACAATCCATGTTTCCCCCATCTATGAGTGAGTAATCCCTCGCTGTAGGCTATGGGGATGGTAGGGATTGGATGAGATCGTTCATATAATGGCATCAGATTGTTAGGGCATGGTGCCTAGTATCTTTTATTAGTGCTTTATGACTTTGTTGCGACTTGTTATACTTAATGCTTGTCACTAGGGCCCGAGGGCCATGATTTCAGATCTGAACATGTTATTGATTCATTATGATAGTATTGTTTATGGTCTTATCTGCAAGTTGTATACACACGTTGTTGTCCGGAACCAATGGCCCCGAAGTGACAGAAATCGGGATAACCAGAGGGAATGGCTTTGGTGTGAGGATCACATGTGTTCACGGAGTGTTAATGCTTTGCTCCGGTGCTCTATTAAAAGGATCACCTTAATTGTCAGTAGTTCCCTTGAGGCCCCGCTGCAAATGGGCTGGCAGGACAAAAGATGTTGTGTAAGTTCTCATTGCGAGCACGTATGACTATATATGGAACACATGCCTAGGATTATCTAGTACCTGGATGCTTTATCTTATTTATCTGCAATTGCCCTATGTTTTGATTGCTATGTGAATTGTCTTGTCCATGCAACGCCCGTCCATCCATCCCTATGCCTACCGCACTCGAATCCCACTGTTTACTGCTATTTTCACTGCTGTCTTTACTTTACTACTGTTGCTACTTTGCTATTCCTACTACAAAACTGTTGCTACTGATAAACTGCTATGAGGAACTCAGTTGTTAAGGCTTATAAATATTCTTTGGCTCCCCTTGTGTCGAATCAATAAATTGGGTTTCACTTCCCTCGAAAATACTGCCATACACCCCCTATACTTGTGGGTCATCACATCTCCAATAGCGACACCTTCAAGAAGGAAACAGAGCAGAAGCACCATCGTCCTCGATTAGAGATCATAGGTTTTCACCTTGGAGAAAGTTCCCGCTCACAAAACAATGCCTTCAACAAGGTCATTGCCAGGCACAACCAATTAAGGCCAGACCTTGGATTTTCACCCTGCAAGGTAAGACTGTGAAATCCTCCTGTGCTGCTGCCCCCACCTTCCGATGCCGCTGCTACAATTCACGAATCATCAAGTCAATTCCTCATCGCCACCAGGACTCGGACCACCATAGCTAGTCCACAAATCTTGGCTTCCATGACATTCTCCGCACATTGACTTCACCATGGAACTAAAGACATGTTGCACAATGGCAACAGACTGCAGAGCTTCGCCTCGCTCCTCTAAAACCAAATGGTCAGAAAACACAGGTTGCGCGCGACCGAATCCCATCCGTTCCAGCAATCTCCAGGCATGAATCACCCATAGGAGTTCGCCGGCCGAGCCTTCTAGAACACGACACTGCCACCAGATCAATAAAACAGGCTGAAGGTAGATCTTCGTCTTGGCGTGAGAGAAACCCTAGGACTGTGCCCCTGGTAGCAGATGCGACCCGCACCGCCATCCGCCGAGGGAGAACCTCCATCAAAGCCCGAGGCCGCTGCCCCGGCTTCCAGACCCCACCGCCATCAGATCGTCGTCGGGGCGATAATCTTTGAGCGCCCAAGGGGTTCCCTATGGGGAGAGGCCACTACGCGAGGAAGCAGCCCCGCTGCCACCGTCGGCCGGCCAAACTTTGCCCGCCGGCGTCCTCCGGTGGCAGCGAGGGACAGGTAGGAGGAGGAGTCGGGGGCGGCGGCGGCTGAGGGTTCCGCCCGGGCCGCCTCCTCCGAGAGGTAGCGCGTGCGTACCTGTTCGGTACGTCGGCCTTCTCGCGATTTGGTCTTTTGCTGATTGGTTACCTGCCTAAAATGGAGGGATGATTTCACTTCCTCAGCCTCTGCACCAACTAGGGATGCACACAATCATTAAGCATGAGTACTAGGATTTTTAAACTTGGTTAAGTACCAAGCCTGGTCCTCAGGAAAAATTGCATCAGTACCAGGAGAGGCTGGTCCTCAAGTATAAATAGGAACCTTAATTCACTTCCGCGAGGATTTGAACTCAGGTGTTGGGTTTGTACATCCACTGCCCCAACCAGTTGAGCTACGCTTCAACATTATATGTTTCGATTTTTCACCCTTCCCATGCCGATACATCCTTTCTTAGCAAGGATAATGTAATTAACCATTTATGTGGTGACTCGTGTGGGTGAAAATATTGTGGCAAGTTCTTTGGCCTCGCCCATCTAGGGGCTAGTTCACTACCTCAGTAATGAATTCTCTCTCATAATCTACACTAGGGGTGTTGAGATATCTCATAAGGATTGCTTCACCAGTACATAGCGATTCTATTGTCACGAGTCAAAACCCCCATCGACAAATGGAGAAACAATACATTACCAGTTAGTTAGGGGTCACTGATGTGAAAACTCAGTTGCGACATTTGTCCATATTATATTGGTAACGATCTCTCTAACTTACTTACATCAGCTATGAGCATTGTTAATAAATGTTTCTAATGAGGATCATAGGGAATAAAAAAATACTTAGTGAGGACGGCGTCCTGCACGAAGCCCCGCTCCTGCAACCTGAGGTCCGCCAGTTCGTCCCACATCATGTGTCCTCTTCTCCTTTAACTCCTACGTTAATGCACAAAAGTGTTGCTATTCCTAGCACTAGTATAAACTTGTTACTTAGAGACTGTGCCTAGAGCCGGTTTATCTTAGAAATACAAATCACCGGCTGTGTTCATCAACCTTAGATGGTCGTAGTTTTTTGACCGCTTCTAACTGTAATCTCAGTCGGTTGTCAATCTGCACCGTCTCTAGTACTGAGTCTCCCCTCAGCCGGTCTATAAAGGAAACCGCCTCTAAATTGAACCTGAGATGATGGAAATTATTGGCCTTCTCTCTAGATCACTCAACTGCATCCGGTCAGAAATATTAATCGCCTCTAGGTATCTACTGAGGCGGACCATTATGCCGCTCGTCTCAAAAGCTGGCGTCGAGCATGTTCCCGAGGCAGCATGCGCGTATTTTTTTTAGGGAAAGCAGTCCACACCCACGTCCACCCGAGGACTACCAATAGTCCCACGTATATAAACTCGCTTGGCCTTCTTCTTCCACGAGCTCATGTCATTTTCCCCCAATCTTTCTAGTCACAAAATCCCAATTTGCACCTTACGCGCGCGCCAAAGCTCATTCCCTTGCACCACCGCCCTCCCTAGCTACGTCATGAAGCATACGCGTGGAGACGAGCCGGCAGAGGTGAAGCTAGTTGGAGGCGCAACAACAGATGGCTCGGTCATCGTCGAGCAGGCGGAGGCGGCTTCCGCGGGTATGCACGCCGCTCATCACCGTGCCGTTGAGGCTTCGAGCTCAATCCATCCAGTCACCATCGTCGTCGAGCAGGAGGTGGCCGACAATGTCATGGTGCCAGCGGTAGATCTGGATGAGGGGTATGTGGCGGCAGGCGGAGGCAACCCGGTGCTCTACATCAATGACCCCATCCTCCACCAAGAAATTATCGATGCAATCGCGGAGAACGATGAGTTCGAGGAGGAGATCTCCGATAAGGAGTCTGAGGTACTACTTTGCTAGCTTCTCTAGTCGCAACCGCAGATTTCACTATTCATACATAGGATTTGCTCAATTGTCTATAGATTCTTTTGCTCTTGAAATAGGTAATATATATATGGTTTGAACGGTCGATTGTTTTGAAGATTTGATTAGATCTGCTCATCTGCCATCTAGTAAATTTACATTTTCTTAACTTGTTGTTGTTCATACGGTTCTTCTTGTGCTGTAAATTTTATCGATCTATAACATTTGATTTAGGGGTTTTAGGATTTGCTAGCTGAGTGTTGATTTCGATACACAACATGCATGTAACATTATATTTATATTTCTGATTGAGACCGATGATTGAAATTTGCCACAAAAGAGTGCAAGGGGAGACACATATGATGGTGTCAATTTTTTTAGGGGTGGTTAGTGAACCTGAGGCAATATACAACAATATAAGTTGTGCACTTGGTACTTTGGTTCGCTAAATCTATCTCTAAAAAATTTATGAGGCACCAGATTTATTCTACACATATGAACTATGATCTTTGAACCGTTTCTCATTGAGGCCGATGATTGAAATTTTCCCCAAAAGAATGCAAGGGAGACACATATGATGGTGTCATTTTTTAGGGATGGGTTAGTGAACCTGAGGCAGCAATGTACATAAACAATATAGGTTGTGCTGATGGTACTTTGGTTCTTCAACTCCATCTCTGAAAAAATTATTAGGCCCTTGATTTATTCTCATAAGGAACTATATATATGATCTTTGAATTGTTTTTGATCTTTGAATGATTCGTATGATGCATATGTGTATATGCATGGTTTTAATCATAAGTTGTTTCTACATGTACCTGAAGATTGTTTGGTTTTTTGTTATTTATAATTACAATATTTAGGATTGTTTTGTTACATTTCAATTTCTTATTATGGTCAATGATTCAAATTTACCCCAAAAGAGAGGCAGACACATTGGTGTCAGATTTTTTCAGGGATGAGTTACTGAACCCAGGGTAATGTACAAGAACAATAGGTTATGCAATTTGTACTTGGTTCACTAACGCCATCCCTGAAGAAACTTGTGAGGCCCCCAGATTTATTCTACATTCATAAAACTATGATCTTTGAATTGTTATTGCATGCATTCATAGTGTATAAGAATTACATTTCAGTTTCTCACTGAGGTCGATGATTGAAATTTGTCCCAAAAGAGTGCATTAGTGACACATTTGTTGGTGTCATTTTTTGAGTGATGGGTTAGTGAACCTGAAGCTGCAATGTACACAAATAATATAGGTTGTGTTGTTGGTACTTTGGTTCGCCAACTCCATCTCTGAAAAAATTTATGAGGTCCTTGATTTATTCTCATATGGAACTATATTTATGATCTTTGAATGATTGGTATGATGCATATGTATATGCATGGTTTTGATCATAAGTTGTTTCTACATGTACCTAAAGATTGTTTGGTTTTTTGTTATTTCTAATTACAATATTTAGGATTGTTTTTGTATCTGAATATGTATATCCCTGCATATTGTTTTATATAATTACATTTCAATTTCTTATTATGGCCAATCATTCAAATTTGCCCCAAAAGAGAGGCAGACACATTGGTGTCAGATTTTTTCAGAGATAAGTTAGCGAACCCGGGGCAATGTACAAAAACAATTGGTTGTGCAATTGGTACTTAGTTCGCTTACACCATCTCTGAAGAAACTTATGAGGCCGTAATATTTGTTCTACATATACTCTGATCCAATTAATTGTCATTTTGTTGAAATGAAATGATATATGAAATGATCAAACTATTGCTGAGATGCATTCTCCTGGATATCAATTTAATATTGTCTTACATATATGTTGTCAATTCTTGAGTTATAATACAATTCAATCATATTATGAGTTCTAAGTTATGTTCCTAAAAATCAACAGGAGGATTCTGATGAAGTGGACGATAGCAAGTACTCCAGGGACAATAAGAGCCGCTACGTGCTGAGGCGGCTATGGTGTGGGAAAATCCCTTTCTACCTAGGGAAAAATTGTTTTGCCCATTCTGTGGCAGAGCCATCGACACGGACCTCGACAGCATGATCCATCACGCGGTGGATGTTGCCAAAAGCTGAGGCCGAAGACATCAGCCGAAGACATTGGCGCAGCACGCAGCTTTCGGCAAATTCCTCTAGGAATATGAAAGGACTGGCCTGTATCCCCTCGAGTAGGCTGTCCTGGCCTCCTGCTGCTGCCCCTACTAGGCGTCTCCGTGTCCCGCCCTCCCTGCTGTTGCCCGTGCTTTTATTATGTTTAACTTAATTATTACCCTGGTTGCATGTAAGACAATATATCTGTCATGAACCTCGTCTCTCTCTCTCTCCCTATATATATATTAATCTACTCCTTTATATGGAGTTCCTTAAAATTTCTAGTGTTCAATTATATTACTGATCATGCTCATGCACACTACCTTATATTAATCTACTCCTTTATATTACTGATCATGCACACTACCAATATATCCCTCGCGAACCCTCTTTTAGAAAAAGAGGGCCTGACTTCTTTCTCAAATACTTCAAAAAAACCATAGTTTTGGAGAATACTTCAGTTTTGAAACCATATTATTTGATGGATCCAAACACCTCAAAGTATTTAATGCCATACTTTGATGCCAAACGGGGCCTAAATGATCTCACATCTGCATTAAACATTTGAATTAGTAAAATTCAAAACAATTTCAGCTTATTGCTCTACAACATAGTATGAACCTCATTTGAATTAGTCAAATTCAAAATAGTTGCACCTTATTGCTCTCAAAATTTAGGATTAACAAAATCTAGAGTTCTGAATATATCCGGATGTCCGAATATTCACTCAACAAGATTTCCTTCAAAGAATACATGAAAAAGGTTATATTAGTGAAAATTTCATAATTAAGTAACCAAATGATCTCACTTCGTGATTAAAAATTTGAATTAGTCAAATTCAAAACACTTGCACCGTATTTCTCTGCAGCAAAGCGCATGAACACTAGTCGTCATACCTTCTAAGGTAAAGATTCAAGGTTTGTACTACACCAATTATTTTCTTCAATTTATGAACCTCATTTAGTCTTAGGGGACTCAATTTCACTCTGACAAGCATGTATACACACCTTTATTTGCTTTAAATTATGAATAATTCTCAAATTTAGGATAATCAAACGCCGGAGTTCCAAATATATCCGGAGTTCCAAATATTAGCTCTTTTCAAATTACTAGTCGTCAAGTACTTGGCGGCAAAATGTGAAATATTCGGAGAATAGACGTTCTTAGAAACTTTTTACACTTGCAGCCTTCTGAGGCTAGTACTTGGCGCCAAATATCTGAAAATATTTGGACAAATATTTCAGACCTGTGTAACTTTTGTTCTTTCCTGCTAGCCTAGACCACTGTCCACCGCCACCTCTGTTCCCCTGCCTCTCCACCACCACCGCCTCCGGTCTTCCGCGGTGCGGATGCTATCCCTGACCTCTGAGGACCCCTTCGTCGTCCAGGTAGGTATCCGTGAAATAGAAACCCCCAAAACCCTAAATCAGAAGCTTCGATTTAGGAATTTTGCCATGGAATTTTCCATTTTGCTTCTCGAATTTAAGGTTCAGGGTTACCGAGCTGCAAAGACCCGACGACACCGTCGGGAGAGCCTCCCCTAGCCGGCCTGCATCTGTCCCAAATCTTTTCCCCTTGGCATTTTTGACCTTCCTGTCGGTCCTCCTCCTCCCGTACGAGAGGCGGAGACAACAAAAATTCCCCCAATATCCACCGGCCATAGCGTGAGTCCCCTCTCCCTCCATGATGCTTCGGTGGCAGGAGGGAGGGGGGCCTCGTTCCTCCATTCTATAGTTAGGGTTAGGGTCTTTTTGCTATGGTGTGTCGTTGGGGTGGTGGGAGCAACGCACAGGTGAATAAATCTGCCTCAACTCTTCTCCCACACCGGTGTCAACCTTGATGGTGGCATCTTTGAGTTGATGGCAACATGTTCTTGCTGATCCTTTAGATCAGCGGCTTGGTCTTCTCGTGGATCTCTAGATCTAGTGAGATCTATATCTCGACGTGTCGCTAGCGTTCGTCGTTATCCACAGCGGGTCTCAAAAAACTCTTTTCCCCTTGTATAAATCTCAAAATCTGCAATTGTCACTTCCAACAATAGAGATTTAACGGTCACTTCTAGCAATAGAGATTTAACTGTCACTTCTAGCAATAGAGATTTAATTGTCCCTTCATTAGTCTGCTTGCATCTTGATTGTATTAAGATGCTCTTTATCTGTATCTATTTAACATATGGGAACCTGCAATGACGATGCAGTCACGCTCTCTCGCGATGACAGTTTTCGCATTAGCTTTGGTGGTTTTAAATTCTAGTCAACAGATGAAGAGTCCACTGAGAGGATTCAGTTTAGAGGTATCAAAAGGACATCAAAATTGTGGTCATCTGTTTTGTATGCATTTAGACAGTAGACATTAACATTCCACCACTTGAAATTTTTATGTGTTGTTGCATCAGGGCCTCAACACAAGGGGGACACTGATTTTGATAAGCAAAGCCTTTTTGGAAATGACATATATCTGAAAGAAGTTCTAGACTTTCTCGTAGACTGGTGTGAACCCGAATTTACACCAAAAATCTAGTACTATGTCTACAGGCTGCCCTATTCATCTATCATGAAAAATAAGTGCAAGCTGGTAAGATGATATATTCTTGATCATGTTATCAACAAGCTACCCTATGATATTTAAATACTTCCAGTAATCACAAGCATTATTCAATTCTCTGTACTTGCCCAGACATTTGGAGCTGAGTTCACAAGAAAATACCTAAAGAATCGCCTTGATGAACCTATTGATGTCCATGTTTGGCAAATCAAGAGCAAAAAGCCAAACATGGTTAGGATGAAGATGGGAGATAGGTCAAATGCAATCTTGACGACTGGATGGGAGAAGGTTATGAGAAGCTTCGACCTAAAGCAGGATATCATTGTCCTTTTTTGCTTTGAGGAAAAAGATAATGGAGAGGTACATATTCTAGTTTAGTAACTTTCACCGGGCGGCCGATTATAAATGCAATCCTGGTTTGTTAGAGAGTACTAATTATGCTAGCTGCTTGATTTATGGATTGCACTTTGTATATATATATATACTGCCATAACGTGTAATGGCTAAATTTGTAGGGATTTCCCCAACTATCTGGCTAATGTTGCCATGATCGAGCTGCTATAAGTTCTTTAGTTAATGAGTCTACCTATCTGATGAATCATGATTATGTGTCATGTCATCTATGATCGAGTTTGAATTAGCATGCTATTATTTAAAATGGTTTACACACACTGGAGACAATCACTTTAAAAGTCACTTCGAGGCACACTAGTTCTAGAGACGGTCTTTGTTAGAATCTGACTCATGTTGCCTGACTATCGGAGACGGTCCCTAGTATAGGCCGTCTGAGGTTGAGGAGTTCTTCCAAGTGGTCGGAAACACGGGCCGTCTCGATCTCGAACATGTTAGAGGTGTTTTCCTTTTGGCACCATCTAAGGTCTCATATCTTAGAGTCGCAAAGAAAAACCGGCTCCAGTGGTGTACTCTTAGAAGCTATGCGCTTGAGCCGGAACGAGAAACCGGCTGAGGCCCATGGGAAATTGACGTCTTTAAGTAATGCTTTTGTGCTAGTGTAGAGACACCGACTTCATAACACTGTTAACGGAGCGCCGTTCCAACACCTTGATGGACATCACATCGTCTCCAGGCTTCCTCCTCACCCTAAAAGATATAAAACATGGACACTTTAGTTGCAACTAAAATATGAAAAATAATGTATGCAATAAGAACTAAAAGATGAAAAACAAAGTCATTCAGCTACGACTGAAATATGAAAAATAGAGTTATTCAGTAAACTCAGTGCTGTGAGGAACATAATCTAAGGCCATAGGTAATATAATTATGTAGGTAATCCAATTAAGTGAACTACTTAATCTAATTGCATAGGTAATCTAATTAAGATACTTCCAATACAGATCTAGGGTTGGGGTTTTTACCTTAGGTGACGCTGGATCACTTAGCATCCTCGGTTGATGCACTAGCATCGAAGCCACCATCAGAAGAGTCAGAGCCATCCTGCTTCTCTTCTGTCTCCTCCTCTTCCTCCGCTGCATCCTCCTCCTCTGCCTCCTGCTCCTCCTCCACCATTGCAGCCGCCTCTGGCCCTAAGATATTGCCGGGGAGCACATGCAAGGTTGTGGCAGCTCAGAGCTGCGTCTGAACACCGCCTATTTGGTCTAATCAATCCAGTGCTCTACGGTGGTGATGCAGAGGGCACTCTCCATCGCTGCCACCCAGATATGGCCATTGACGTGCTCGTGCTCGAACTTGGTGCGAGAAATAAGGCGCACCACCTCCAGATTTTAATCAGCATCCTTCGATGAGGACGAGGAAGATGAGGAGATCGGGTAGGCGCGCGGGGGTGCTCCGACATTGGAGGATGTACTCACTATCTAGGGAGATCCAATACCAGCTGTGGATAAGCTAAAGCCTTCCTGTCGTGCATCATTGTGGTTGGCGGCTGGGACTACACGTCCGTGGTTGTGGTTGCGTAGGAGGAGTGGTTTGCCACCAAAGAGCACATACATGAGCAAGAAGGAAGAGAAGTGAAGCTCGTGGAGACGTCCGTGAGCAGTGATCGGTTAGGGTAGGGAGAAGAGTTAGACTGAGAGCGATGGGTGTAGGGGATTATAAGTGACACGAATGCCTGGTGGGCTCACTTGGATTCTAAGCATGGAAACAGATATATCCATATCTCTATTTGAGATGAGGGTTAATCAACAACGGTGACATCCGACGACCCTGTTACTTACTTAATTATCAATGGGCCATTGTTCCAACCATTGAAAATGAGTCTGGGATACGTCTACGGCCCAATATTATTAGCCCCTATGGCCACATGTAAATTTGTCTAACCGTTGGTTGTAGCGCTGTTTTCATAGGGGTGTCCTTAGGGTCGATATGTACTAGTACTTGGCGGTGATGTGGCAAGCTAAATATAGTATGGAGCAAGTCAAATGCATTGTCATGGAGATTGTAAACCACTTTCCTCTTGGATGTCAACATCATAGAGGATTCCAAAGATGGAGGATACCACTTCTTGGCGTACAAATCACCTAATATCATCAATGCTTTTCAATACCCCGTGTTAATCCAACATGATATATCTTCTACAAACACATCAAATCCCAAACACACACCGGTTCGACAGCCCCTGCCATGGGCGTCAGACCGTAGCAAAACTAATCTCGTGTCGAACTTACAACTTGCATCAATCTATTTTGGCTACTTCAGGTACCTTTATATATTAGGCTAGGATAAAAGTGTGCAATCCGAACACCTATTCTACCACGTAATCCTAGTCCAACTATAACATATACACACATTCGACAAGATTTCAACAATCTACACATTGGCAAATATGTTGCCAACTTGAAACTATCATATTTGTGTGAACACCTATGTATGTTGAACTTGGTTTTTATTGTTGCTCACTTGCACGAGCCGGGGAGAATCCACATTAGTTTCCCTTGCCCCGACTGATCCTATCGCCGTATTTTGCTCCTCCTAGAACAATACTCACATGCACCTTGTACATGTTATTCCTATTCACCATGCCCTTCATCACCAGATTTTTATACTTCTTGTTTCTCATGGTCAATTTGTCTCTAACCACACGGTAGACATAACTTTTGTCATGGAATTCCACAAGTGAAACTAGACTCCTCCGATCCCTTGGCACATATTTTACATTCTGGAGCACCCATTCATCATAATCTTGAGTCTTGATCTTGATGTCTCCAATGACCATAATGCGCTAAGGCACACCAACGACTTAATAGACAACTCGAAAGTCTCCAGACTTGTAGGTAACATACCACTCCTTGTTATATGTCACATGATAAGAGCTCTCTGAATCCAACAACCACACGTATTTGAACAATTCACTTATTAAATCCAGATTTTCACTATCAGAATCGGGTGCAAAATTTACAACAACAATTTTGTGTGTGGCTACATTAGTCTTATTCCACGTTGGACAATGCTTTGTAATATGACTCCACTCATTCAATTAAAACCATACAATCGAGCCTAAATAATCAGGTCTTGTATCATTTGATGGACTAGAATACATTGGAGGATCAGTTCGTGGACAAGACGACGCCCAGTAAGTTGTTTTTGAAACAAGAGTTATGGTCCAAAGATGCAAGAAGGGATGGTTCAGAGCACATGTGCCGGAGGAAAAAGGCGGGTGCACTAACAGTTGTCGGTGGGTAGGAACACTGTATTAACTAGACCATGATGCCTGTTGTGTGAGGGAGGAGGATTTGTTGGGTGTAGTCCCACATCGGTTGTGGAAGGAGACCGCGAGTGACTTATAGGTTAAGTGTGTCCCCCTCCTAACAGGGTAATTTTTTGGAGAACATGGCCCAATGCTTGTTCTATGACCATGTTGGTCTCTGGTTGGTCTAAGTTGGTGGGCCAAAAATGCTCGTGCAAATGACGACACTGGTTAAGTGGACCCACAATTTGTATTTGTAAAATCTTTGAGATACCAAACCTTTTAAATAACATGGACACTTTTGAAAAATAAGACTACTTTAAACCTTTCCATTTAATTGTAAATATTCTAACATTCTAAAATATAAAAGATGCATCCATTTATTTTGGCAATTTCCAAACATATTCCGTAAAATACAATAATTAAAATACCATAACTTTGAATTTTTTCGAGATACAAAATTCAAATTTCAATTGAATAAGAATCCATTACTAGTTTGTTTCCATTATACTTGGGGATTCATCGTTTTGATGTGACATGGTGAACTTTGAAATCACTTAAAACTTTCTACATGTAAAGTATGCCTATAAATTTTCAAACTAGCATAACCACTCGAATTTTTCAAGCAAGGATAATATTAACCATATAAGAAAAGGGAATATGCTTTTCAATGGATAATTGGGAATAAATCTTCTAAAATGGCAGACGGGGTTTCTTCTGTAACGACCAACATCTCATGTGGAATGGCCTACCAATTATAAAAGAAGAAATTTTATGATATGGTGAGAGAGATAACAAACGCTCGAAAATCATACCTACCCGAGGTGCTCACTAGTTAGCTTGGTTCTTATTTTACCAAATGACTCAAATACGTTTGGTCCTGGGATGGACTTTTTTGGAGAAACACTTGTAACTTTTACTCATACTCGCGACCATTATAGGTACACTTCTTGGGATACATTTTCCAATAAATTACAAAGTAATTGTTACAACTAAGACAATAAGATCTCTCGGAGACATCTTTCCATGGTACCAGTCTTTGCAAAACAAAATGCTGCGAAGACTAGTGTAAAGAGACCGTAGTTGGACTAGAGTAATGATACTGCCACTCGTTCACATGCACGAACTTGATTATCAATAAAAGTATTTGAAAGCCCCTTGAGTCACCATCTCAAAATATGGGAAGCCTTAGGATGTTAACGTACTTGGACTAGGTATAATCCCCTAAAAGTGCACATCGTCGAACCACAGAAATCTTCACTATAATGTCAAGAAAAGATTCCAACTTTACAAAGCATTAAACCAAAAAAATAAACATATCACAATAACATAAACTTATAAAATCTGAATAATCTGATACATGAGAACACAAATTGCTCTAACTTCCTGATACCATCAGAGAAATAACTAGAGTAACTTTATTCACAAACGCACCAAGAATACTACTACATACTTACGAAGAACATCAAACTTCTGAAGATCTCAAGTCCCACACCACTCGGTGCCAAGATGGAAGCCAAAGGCTAGCGGGAAAAATATAGCAACTCGGGAAGGCTTGTTTCGTCTACACAACTTCGCCACGCAATGCTAGTGTAATGGTAATTGCCCCTATGTGTGATTTTGGTAATTAATGAAAATCCCTATGGTCTAATGATTTGATTGAGTTTTATATGTAGGAACATTTCATAGGTCATGCTTGTAGTCCATGTGTTGGATTCGGGTATGGATGCCATGAAGATACAGATATACATTGAGTATTGGCATAAAGATCTTGAGAGTTTGATCTTAATATAAGAATTCAAGTTATGGCTCTAAGTCGGTGTCATGATAGCCTCATGAGTTGAGAGATATGGTTGACTAAAGGTTTAGAGCATGCAATCAAATAAAGATTTCTTTATGACCTCAAGATATTGAGATAGAGCATGGGAAGATACATGGTTGACCAATACAACGAGTGAAGAGTGATTTTAAGTTGATCAACTCATGAAGCATAAAGAGTGTACCACATGGATCTTCTGGTAGGGAAAGCATTGTCAATTATGCTTCATGAACTAACCCATTATATATGTGTCTTTGCATTTTCTATATGGGCTAGGTATCTTACCATGTGCATGCATCAATAGTGAAGTTTTCATATATCCCATGAGAGGATGACATGAAGTGGTGATTGTCATCAAGTTTGAGAAGTGCAGGTTTAATATAAGCAGATAAAAAGATCATATGGTTGAAGCTTGCTATCCATTTTGGTGATAATAGGCACGTGAAGATGTGTCTTAATGAAGCTATCCCATAGTGGTGTATGGGGGAGAAAATTATGAGTCTTCATGAAGCAACAATGATCACGTGATGCATTCCTTCTTGAATTAAGCTTGAAGCATTACCATCAAGATCAAGCGGGATGCGCAAGGCAAAGCATGGCCTTGCTAGGTTTTCCTTTTACCGGTATCAAGGTGGTTGTTGCGAGACCGAGTTATAGGATATATAGTTGCACTATCAAGAGGGATTTCGGTTGGGTAACTTGATCACATCCACTTAGGGAGATCAATCCTTTGCATACTTTTCTTCTCCCTATTTTGTTTTTTATTGGTGTTTCTCTGTGTGAGGTTCTTGAGATGGTTGCTAGATCTTCAACAAGCCTAAGTTCATAGAAAACAAAATGCGTTCGCATCTTCTATTACGTTTTCGAGTTTGGAGGTTTTACCGGTTCTTTATTAGGGAGGATTCATACCTCTCCTTATTTGGTACTTTACCTATTGATCTTTATTGGGCTTTATAGTCTTTACTATATAGAGCTTGTTCTTAGCTTTTTTAAAATCCCAAGTTTGCTAAAACCAGAGTTTGGACGCAAAAGTTATCATCGTTTTAGTCTTCGATGTTTTTTGTCAGCGAGCAAACCGGCACCGCCAGACGTGGCGCCGACTCAGATTGTCATACGCTGAACTTCTATTCCAAAATCCAAATTGGCATGGCGCCGACTTAGTTGGCATGGCGCCGATTCAGTTGGCATGGTGCCGACTCAGTTTGGCGCAGGGCCCGACACCGCCGAGATGACCGTCAGATTTGCTTGGAGTACATATTTTTAGCACCAATGGGCAGATTTGCCTTTCCCTATAAAAGGGGCTTCTTCCCCAAGGTTTTTTTAGTGTTCTTGAGCACGAAATTGACCACCACCGTTGACCCCTTTAAGCTTCCTTCCTCTCCCTTCCTCCTATGATTCTTGCATATTTTGAGGGCTTTGGAATAGGAGATCTAAATCTACAATCACCACGAATCAATTCCTCCTCTAAGTGAGGGGAACCTATTGGATCTAGATCTTGGAGTCATTTTTTGATTTCCACCATTGTTCTTCCTCTCTAATTCCTCCCTAACACTTGTTGCTTTAGTGGGATTTGAGCATCCTTGGTGTTCTTGCTTTGCATTCTTGCATAAGTGTTGAGATCTCCATTACGATTTGTTTGAGTGAGAGACCGTGAGCTTGTTACTCTTGGAGGGTGACCTCCTAGTAGGCTTGGCGGTTGGTGTCATGGTGTCTTCTTCGTGGAAGATTGTGAAGATACTTGGGTTTCTGTAGCATACCAATTTTCTAACAATTGCAATGCTACTTGCCTAGTCTATATATTGGTACTTCCTATATTAATTAATTGCATCATCATTATATCATGCTCATGTCACCATGCCACATTGCATTTCAGCATCATATAAAACCCCTCTATTTGGTTCTTATCCTGTATGCATTATATGGTATTACTTGTAGTTGCCTCTTGATATATTGCTTCATGCCCAAGTTGAGTTGTGGGCATATCTTTTCAAACTCCACCACCTTTCTTTTGGCTCCATCCACCAACTCTACCTTACTATTTATATATGAGCAAATGTTTTCCCTTTGATATTTAATTCTAGCTCATAAATACTGGTATGGTTCCTTGTATTTGTCTACATGTTTCCATACAAAGTCTATATTTTTTTCACAATATTGCTATGGGAATCTACATGGTTCTTTCTTGAGTGCTATGTAGAAGTAGAAACTCCAAGTCAAGCCATGGTTTAATCAAATATGGAGCCTAATTGAATTTATATGGTCACATTAAACTATAGTGGTCAATACACACTAGATTGACTTTGAATTCAATTAGTCTCTCTTAAAGAACAAATCATGTTTTGGTTGCTTGTTTCCACTTTAAGCATGGTTAAGTGCCTTTGTGATATAGTTTGTTTTCACAAATTAGACCAAGGTACCTAGCTTGCATGGCCATGCATGATGCCTCCTTATTTCTTCCTTTTGTATTCTTTTGTATTTTAAACATGGTTCTATGATGTTTTGAATTCAAACCAAGGTACCAATCAAACAAATAAAAAAAATCTGCCTTGTTCTCTCTCTTTTTCCTCTCTATCTTTGAACTCTAGCTCCATGTGTGTGTGTGTAACCATCCATATGAGTGTATGTGTGTGTACCCATGCATGCATGCAAGTGTATGTGTAGGTGCATATATGCCATGCATGAGGCATGTGGTGTCTAACTACACACGCACACCAAACTCTGAATTCAGCTCATGCTTGTTCTCTGGAACCAAGGACACAACTGAACCCAGTTTGGTTTTTCCTCTGCCTCTACCTGTTGCATCCGACCTCCTCTCTCCTCACGGGTTTGGCTCGACCAGCAGGGGGTAGCGAATGAGAGCCCGCCCGCTGTTTCTCTTCCTCGCGCTCGAGCTGACCATCGCAACACCGTGCACCTGCTTCTCTCTCCCCTCCTTGTCCTGGCCTATAGCAGCAGCTGCAACATCCTCTTTCCAACTACTCCCTCCCAGATCCCGATCCGCTCTCCTCTTCTTCCTTTCCAAGCCGGTCGCCAAAACCCTAGCCGCCGCTGTCCATGGCCACCTCGTCGCCCCGTTGAACCTCTTCCACTGGAGCTACAGCAGGAGGAGAAGAAGGCCGCAGCCCCAGCGTCGCTGTGAAGCACCAGGCGGAGCCAGACGAGTGTGCCCCATCATCCTCCCACGTGCCGCACTCCGCCGTTGTCTGCCACCGTACCATCACCTCCCGGCTTCGCCGCCCTCGGTGAGCTACTCCTCCCACCCCCTTTACCCTCTCCTTCTCCCATGTCGCTGTAGACGCCGCCTTGCCACTGCCACGCTCGCCACGACGCGCACCGGACAACAGCAGCAGAGCCCCGCGTGCACCACTTGTTATCGTCTTTTTCCCAGCGACATGGCGCACTTCCTGGAGTACTGCAGCGCTGAGAAGCGTTGTCATGTTCCCGTCTCCGTCTACATCGCCATCTCGCCGCCATCAGACATCGGTGTTGCTGCCGCTTGCCATCCTCTACTGTTCCTTACTGGTACCGCCGCTCCAAGTCGACCCCTTGTTTTTATAGCCTATTCCGGAGCTAGGCCTCGTTCTGCTGGACCTCTCAGTTCTCACCTCTTTCAACGTCCCACACCGCAGCTCCCTTGCCGATGACGTACGCGCCGCCCGCCGCTATGCGTGCACACTGCAGTAAACTACAGCTAATCCCTATGTTCCTCATCATTTTCTAGCTGCGCCAATTCTGATCCGGAGCAGATTTTCGCAAATAATGGATCTCGACACTCCCCTCTTTCCATCAAGCCTGATCTTGACCCTAACGGAGCACTACAGCGACCGACACCATCTACAGAAGTTCACGGTATCTCGCTGAAACCTAACGAAATTCGACCAGATGAGCGTCCTGTTCCCTGTCCAATGCCATCAGTTTTGTCAACGTTCGCAGTAACATAAACTGCCCTAGATCTACCCCTTGTAGCAAGTTTTTACAATTGTGCAATTAACAAAGCAGAAGCTCTTCATCTCCTCTCCATTTTCTCCTTTACCGCATTTTCCAATTCCTAGCGGAGATCTTGCGATCTTCCGTCCAATATCGTTTCAGCTAGCACATTTGGTACCAGATCACCCGGACATTCTGATCAGATCTTGTCAATCTTTCACTAAGCCCCCTAGTTTTCATGTGCTTCAACCCGAGCTCCCCTTCTTGGTCGCATCAGTTGGGCCGGCCCAGTCCGTTCATCTCCGCCCTGGCGCGACAGATAGCCAACACCGCAGCCCAGTTTCCCTCCCGGTGGCCCACTGCCTCTTTTATTCTCTCCCTCCATTTCAAAATATATGATGTTTTAGGCCCCGTTTGGGTCCAAAGTATTTTTAAAGTATTCGGAGAAATACTTCGGTTTCTGAAAATACTTAAGCATTGAATACTTTAGGGTGTTTGGATCCAATAAATATTGTGGTTTTAAAACAGAAATATCCTCCAAAAACGTGGTATTTTTAAAGTATTTGAGAAAGAGGTAAGACCCACTTTTTTCGGAAACTGAGAAAGGAGAAAAACTATGGTATTGATTTGCCTGGCGCTAAAATACTTTGGTTTTAGAATACCTCGGTTTAGAAAATACTAAGCTAGCAAACGGAGCCTTAGCTTTGTGAAGAGAGTTTATCTAAACACTTCTAGTGACTAGGTTTATTTAGATTTGAAGTGAACCTAGATACTAGGGGTCTAGATACACTCCTTTCATAAATCTAAAACATCTTGTATTTTAAAACGGAGGGAGTATTTCTTTACTCAATCCTTTTTAATCTTTCAAATGATTCGAATGCACATTTAAATTCATATCTATAAATCTGTTCGGAATATGCAAAATCTTATAAAATGAAAAGTGATCCATTTTTAATATAAATTCCAACATGTTTTTAAATTTGACCTAAGTTGACTCTATCTAGTCAAACCTTTGACATTTGACCATATTTGAATTATTTGGCATTTAATATTGTTTTAAATTCATATTTCCAAATAATATAAATAATATATGTTTTTGTATCAGAAAAATGCAGGAATTCAAATATGCTATCCAAACTAATTTTTGAGCAACATAAAATTTCGAAATTATTTAAATGTCAATAAATGCCTTTTCTTAATAAATTCATAACTTTGAATCCGTAATTCCAAATTCGACAAATAATATGTCTAAATTTGTCAGCGCGATGAGTCCGTTCTAATTATACATTCCATGATATGAATTGAAGCATGAATCATATAAATATTAAATAATTAGAACTGTTTATGGGAGCAAAGCATGCCTAAATAAATAAATAAAGTGCTTTATTATTGTTTCCACACCTCACCTATGTTATGCTATGTTATTCCATGCAATTGTGTATCATTCTATTATGGAATACCTTGTTTTCTTGTTGTATATGATTTATATGATTGTGCAATGTATTTATTCCGGCCCATATGTGTTTGGTTTTTATCCAGTTAGACGCTGAGCAAGGAGTATATCAGGAGCCTCAGGAGTATTACTCAGATCCTTCCTATTCTACAACAGAACGGCCAGACAAGCAATTCCCCATGCTTGCGTACATATATCACCTATGCCTCTATCTTATTCTTGGATCATGGAGTCACGATTGCATTAAATTGAATCTCAAGTACTGCATAGCCTTTAATTTTAAACCCCACCGAAGATTGTATCCTTAATCCCATGATCCATTACTACAGTAGTTGTTTGAGCCATGCGAGTCGTAGAATTGCAAGTGTAGGGTTTGTGCGAGTCTTGGATAATGTGGTACCTAAATAACTTAAACTATGTAGTAATAGGATAACTAAAGAAAGAGGCACCGATGAGCAATAGCTATTATTTGGTTCTTCTACGCTCACTTGTATCCTGTAGGACCCCGAGTATGTGATTCATGTTCCTTGACTATTCACACTATCCACATCCAGGAGACTCTATGGATCCCCCTTTGCCTGAGCTTGATTCACACTTTATTTATTGAGGCCACAAACTAGTATGGGGCTTTATTACTATCTTGTACTCATGTCATGTTTTACTGCTTTATTTACGATTGCGCGTGGAGCGCCTGTACTGTTTAGGAATGCGGAATGTTTTCTCAGTATCGACAAGCCTAGTCACACTTTTGAGTTCCCAGTCATTTACAGCCATTGTCGCAAACCCTGGGTCCATCTCGGAGCCGGCCAAATTCGTTGCGGGTAGCTTATTAGGGTGGCCCCCTAGAATAATTTATGAATCATGTGAATGCATTGTCGTGAGGCCTCATTGCCTTTCATTTGGTTCTTCCCGAGGTTGATCGTGTGTGTGTTGATATTTGTGCACCCTTGTAGGGTAAATCTTTCTGAAAGCCGTGTCCGCGGTTATGGACGACTTGGAGCACAGTTTCTCGATTATAGACAAGCATAACTAAAGTACCGCCTTTAACTTGACTAAAGCATGAGTAGTAAATAGTGAAACACTCATGGAATGGTTAATAAAATTGCCAATGGATGGAATGTAACTCCGCCTACTCATTCGTAAGCGAGAAGGAGGGTGATCAATGCTATTTATATTACTGTTATAACTCTTATTACTAAATTAACGGGCGTCCATCCATCTTTGGTTGGGAGGATGTGTAGCGTGTCTCTATAGAGTTATTTAGTTATTATCTTTCGCTGTAATTGCGTCACCCCGGGTTATTCCTTTTAGATGTATCAAGACTTATTGAGTACCCCTAGGGTCTCACACGATAAATATTTGGTTCAGATGGACATGTATACTCTCAAGAAGGTTACTAGGTCGAAGAGGCTGATGGTGGTGGCAATGACTGTTAGGTGTAGAGATTTCGGAGATGGTGCTCCGTAAGATCTGTGGGCGGGATGTGCTTATTTTCAGGGCATCTTATGCCAATTTGCTTCTTGTACATACTCGGATCTTGTTTTCCGCTTCCGCTTGATACTCTGTTGTGTGATGCATGAGGATATATCCTAAACTATTATCTCTATCTAGGAGGATATATCCTAAACTATTATCTTTATCTAGGATATTTGGATCTTGCCGTATGGTGTTGAATATTTCTATCTCTATTGTTTTTAGATGGTGTGGCTCTGATGACTATTGTATGTTGTTGACATACATACTCATTTGTGTATGTTTTTGATCACTTTACCTGTCGACTATGCTGCTCACTCTTGTTCCGATGTTCTTGAAAAGTGGGTAGGGTGGTTGGCCGGTACTTTTCCCTGCTCCGCTTGTACAGGCCTACACGTGGGTGGCATTTGGGCCTCTGCGGTAGAATCCCTTATCCACTTTTGGGTTCATCCAGACTTGAGCTTAGAGCGTAGGGTCCGAGGTATTATAGTTTCTATTTTGTGGAACTTGTGAAGAGGTCGTGGAGCTTGCCATCTCCGGAGTGGAGGAAAATCTTGCCATAAGTAAAGGGCCTATTCCTTTGTGGGATAGACTCGTATAAGAAGGTGAGCCTTCGTGGCATTGGGAAATCCTTAGTGGAATCCCACACCTCTCCAATATGATGTACCTTACTTGTAAGGGAACAAAGGAATACATCTTTGTCTCCGCGTGACTCTGTTATCTATATACCCGAGCTTACTTTCCTTGTGATAGCCATCGACCTTGAAGTACCTATATCTTGTGCTATCTTTCTTATCTTAACTTGTTATTGGTGCATGATAGCTTCGATCCAGATTTACGGATGTAGTATATTAGCCTTTTCCCTAGTAGACCTAGGTTTAATCAAACCTTGGGAAACAATGCTAAAAAGAAATTAATAAGGCATGTCTACAAGACTTATTTGTTAATTTTACCTTCGTTTACCGGGCATTTCTGGTTTACTTTAGAATGTGGGTTATTTCAATGGATGGAGATAGGCCAAGGTTGAAGATTCATCTACAGCTGCACATCATATGGGATAAAGATAGTAATACACATATTCATGTGTAATGATTTAATAAAGACAAAATTTATGGGAAACACATCTTGATATACTAGAGCCCATACGAGTCACAAGCATAGTAATAGTCTTTTGATCCAACCATTGCACCGTAAAATATCGGGCTTGATACCTTTGATTTGGATTCACGGATGTAGTATAATATACTTTCCCTAGAATACCTAGGTTTAAATCGAACCTTGGAAAGCAATGCTAAAAGAAAATAAAAAGTACACGTATACAAGACTTTGTTTGTTCGTTTTACCTTTGTTTATCAGACAAATCTACTTTACTTTATAATGGGTTGAATCAATGGATGGAGATAGGACAGGGTTGAATATCCACCTGCAGCTGCACATCATATGGGATAAAAGATAATAATAAGAATAGTCATGTGTAATGTTTGAATATAGATAATCTCTTGTGGGTAACACATCCTAATATACTAGAGCCCCCGTGATGCAACGGCCATAGCAATAGCCTTTTAATCCAACTGAGTGCACACCGAAGCAATGGGCTACAAACGATTATTAAGTGTAAAACACAGATCAAATCTTTAAGTGCTGATGTTGTTGTGATCCCGAATGGGGCGCTAAGCGAAGACCGTACTACCCTTTCTATCACTAGGGTTCCTATGAGATTGCCACTAGCCAAGTATCTCACCTAAAGCCTTTATCAATCTATGGGATCTTGGGTACCTACAAGTCCATAGATCGAGACAAGAGAGAAAGAAACAAAAGATACAAATGTAAATTGCAAACAAAATACAATACTCCCATGATCTAGATGCACATAATTGCTGCGAGGTTTCTCCCTAACCCGCAACCCATAAGGACTACTCACTCATAAAAAATAGATCGGAGATAGAAAACATCATATAAATACTTAGATTGAAATAAAATATTCTTACAATGGTCGCCAAATCACAAGGAGATCTAAAGTACAAATGAATGTCTATGGCTAGTGGATGGGATGGATGGCTGAAGTGATGAACAATGGATGAACAATGGCGTGGATCTCCTTTGGTGGTGTTGTGATATAATCTAAGAATGGCGGCTCTCTAGCCGGCGGCTGGAGCCTCAAAATATATAGGTGTCTTCATGAAAGTTGTAGGGTTTGACGAGACGAATCCGTCGCCACCTGGTACGGGCGGATGGTATGGGCGGACCCTGCCTGTACCAATGGTAACGAAATCGGTAATCGTTAACTGCTCGGTCGGCTTGAGAGTAGCGACTAATCGGAATTCGGATGATTAACTGATTTAGGCGGTCGACTATTAATCGGTGCAACCTACACAAATTAACACTTAAAACACGTGTATATAAGAAAAATAGTATATGGGCCTCGATATGCCCGACCCTACTTCTCTTGAGCCGAGAAGCTGATTAAAACATGTACGCTTTTCCTCTCTTACTTAATCTTTAAGGTCACGAGCGACTCAGGATCCACCAGCTGACAGAGTGTGCCCTCATTCTGTTTATCCCCCTTCTCTAGAAGTGCGATATGCATTGAAAATTTTGCAACTTTTTTGACCAAGTTTGGTAGTTAATCGGGAATATACCTAGCAATCAACCGGTCAGAGCTATTAGTTAGGCTAAAGGATTAACATGACCGATTAGTGGTAATCGACATGGTTAGGTCCCTAGTAGCGATTAATCGGCCTATTAATTGCTGACTCGGGGGATTTTTTGAACAGTGGCCTGTACCGGCGGTAGTTATGCTTGCTGACACTCTAGAATAGCTTCCCAATTACTTGGCCATGTGGAACTTCCTCAAAAACCGTCATTATGACTCCTGATTTTGCATTAAAAACCGTGATTTCCTGCACAACATAATTCAAAGAGAGGTTTTGCATATATTTGCAATTATTAGTCATTAGTGGCAAGGATTGAGAGTTTCTTGGCAATTGTTTGACCAAATACAATGTTTAAATGAAGTGGAAGACGGATAATTTTGGAGCCATCCACTTCCCCAAAGCTCAAACCTTGATCGCCCTCGAGCAAGAAGAACCAAAAGAACTACAAGGAATTCAACGTTTAAATTTGAAACAACGAGAATAAGAATTCACTTATGGTTGGTAGTCGTATGCGCTCAACACTTTATTTATTTGCGAGGCTTATCAAAGTTAGAGAGATGACAAGAATACTATACAAACTTCGGTAAGTTAAGACAATCAAAGTAAAGTTTAATATAAGTATAAGTAACTAGAAGTGTAGCAATCAATCCAATTCTTCTAATTAACTCTCAGCTTGCCAAGGAACACTAGGATGTTTAAATAGCATAATTGAGTAAGAGAGTTTCATGTCCTAAGTAGTATGACAATGAAGTGTCTTATTTACAGCCACATCAATATATCAAATCTATAAAAAACTTCTAATCCAATCATTGTTTTCAAGAAAAACTCGTAAAGTAGTAATGAGGCCATGCCAAGGACTTGTTATGTGGATCCTCATAGATATCTTTTTTTCTTTCATTTTTTCAAGGATCGCTGAATGTTTCTTTTGCAAGTGTTTGCACAACCTTTGAGAGTACCAATACTTTTGCCCATATATTGACACATATGCCACTAATGTCATCAACTCATAGCCGAAATCTAGGGGTATACCATAGATTGTTCAAGAGCTAACGGAATTGTTGGCATCCCAAAGGTGTGCATTAGAGACATAAAACAAAGTTGTCTCACTTCCATCTTTCTCTTTTTTTGAGCTAGTACCGTGGTTTGATCCACAAGGTTAGCTTTGGCATGCATCACAATTACCACTAGACTTTATGTCAATCAAACAACTCCTTTCATGAGTGTCGTCAAGACTATCAAAATATCTATGGGGTTAAGTATCTTCAAGGGTATACTCTCAAGACAATCATTCATCAAACAAGTCGTAAATTTCAGACTTTTTCTTATTGTACTTATTTGGAAATATTATTTCCAAGGCAAGACTCGGTTAACTAAAAAGAACTAGAGCAAGAGCTTCAACAACTAATCATCATACTAATAAAAAGCCTTACTCTAACCATATTAAATTACTTGCCACTAGCATGGCATCTTAGCAAATCAACCAACTAAGATGAACAACTCAAACTTCATAAGTGGGAGACATAGGACATACCTGTCATAAGTGACTTCATGATCCTCTTCCTTTTAGGGATGTGTTCCTTCAAAACTCAAAGACAATTACTCTCATAATGATATTAAAGCAAAGATGCAAAGTGCGAATCCACATTTATGAAAAAGGAAGAACGGAAAAATATTTTTGTCTTTTCAAGGTTAGGGATTAAAGAATAAAAAAGAAATTGTGACCAAACAAGGGTTTTCAGAAAAGAAAAACAAATGAAAAACAAAAATAAATTAAAAACGAAAGAAAACTAAAAAGCAAAGGAAAAAAGTAAAGGGTTGGGATAAGCCAACATGAGTGTTTCAAAGCTCCCAAGGAGCTGGAGTACAACCTCGTTATTACACAAATAAATTTGTCAGGGGAACACATCCCCAAGCTCAGGCTTTTGCAAGCCCTTTTGTTGCTCATTGTGGTGGCAGTGGATAATCTCCCACATTCCAGCGGCTACTCCAATCATGGAACTGGGTGGTGAGGCTTGTAGTAGCATCTCAAAGGTTGATGGGGAAGGTTGTTCATGTTTTGAATATTTCCTTTGAGTGCATAAATGTCTTCATATGTGGTGTAGTAGTTTGATGGCTGCTCATCTTGTTCGGGTCCTCCTTGTTCTACTTCTTCATCTTCTCCTCCTCCCATGGGTATTTCTTGTTGGGGTAGATTAGCTTCAACCTGCGTGTCAAAACACAAATGTCCATCCTTGATAGAGAATGAACCGTTAGGCAAAGGACATGGGATCAAGTGATCCGCTCCAGGTATACCAAAGGAGCTGGGTCTCCTTGGTAGTGTTGTGATGCAATCTGAGAATGGCGGCCCTCTGCGCAGCGGCTGGGATCTGGAAATATATAGGTGCCTTCACGAAATTCATGGGCTTTGAAGAGATGAAGCCAATGCCACATGGTACGGGCGGGCCTTTTCCCATATCAGTGGTCATTAAGGCCTATGTCGACTAGTTTTTTCTCCATGATTGCTTGGTCGAGTAGACTTCCTCAAAATCTTCATTAATAGCTCCTAATTTTGCACTAAATGCATGATTTCATACACAACACAATTCAGTGCAAGGGATTTCAAGTTAGAGAGATGCCAAGAATACTTTACGATCTTTGATAACTCAAAACAATCAAAGTAGAGTTTAATATAAGTATGAACTTTAGAAGTGCAATAATCAATCCAATTCCTCTAGTTAACTCTCAGCCTCCCAAGGAACACTAGAATGTTTTATAATAGCAGAATTAAGTAAGAGATGTCCTAAGTACCATAATAGTGAAGTGTCTTATTAACGCCCATATCAGTAAATCAAGACTATCAAAACACTACTATTCCAATCATTGTCTTTCAAGAAAATTCATAGAGTAGTAGCAAGACCATGCCAAAGAATGGTTTGTGTGGATCTTTATTATTCAAGGGTAATTCTCAAGAAGGATCATTGAGTGATTCTTTTAACAATGGTTTGCATAGCCTTCAAGAGTACCAATACGTTTCCCCATTATGGTGACAAGTACCACCCATGTCGTTAACTTATAGCCCAAATCAGGGGTTGTACCATTGATAGTTCGTAGGCCATCGGAGTTGTTGGCATCCAAAGGTGTGCATCAAAAACATATAAACTTTTTAAAATAGTATCTAATGTGAGCACTAGAAAACTTCCTGACAGTTGTCGTAGGAGCTTCTCACTGCATCTTAAGGGTTGAGACTCTAAGTGGAGAGTGATGTAGTAAATGGAAGTCTTCCCCACGAGGGAAACTCGAGGGTTTAAATATCGAACTCTCGGGGAGCTGTGTGTAAGAGAATGATCCTCTTTGTTCTTCTTCAAGCAACCTAAAAAATAGTTGTAGATTTTTTGTGCCCTCCACCTCACCAAGTGGTTGTTAAGCACAAGGTGTATGTAAGAAAAACTGAAATAAAATACAATAAAAGTAAAATGCAATGCAATAGTAAAGTAAATATGCAATGGTGTTAAATGCAATGGAATATGTTGTTTTTGGGTTTTGGTTGGTGTTTTCAAGTATGA
The DNA here is from genome assembly GCA_910589775.1 of Avena eriantha. Classification (NCBI taxonomy): domain Eukaryota; kingdom Viridiplantae; phylum Streptophyta; class Magnoliopsida; order Poales; family Poaceae; genus Avena; species Avena eriantha. Next base: position 229,339,729 of record OU342743.1, on the reverse strand, counting down.
TATTTTTTTTTGGTATTTTCGGATTTAATTAGTGCTAAAAATAAAAAGTGATGTAGATGTGTTGGATAGTGTTTTCTTATGGTTTAAAATGGACTGGGGTTCATGGTTTTGCTTATGCACTCTCTCATTGAGTTGTGGTGGACGCATGACACTATAGTTGACATAATATTGGTGCAACATGTTAAGGTATGGATACCAATTCATATGAGAATCACGTCCTAACATAGATATGTTATTTTACTAACAATTCACTTATACTCCACTAGAAAGGGGGGTCTCCAAGCATTCTAGTATTAAGATCAATTTTAGAGTATAGCATTAATTTCTATGACATGAAGTTAAAATAAGAACATACTTGATCTAGTCTAAGCATGGTATTTTCTTTATCCCTAGTGAAGCAACTAAGTAAGGTAAACACCCAGGTGATTCGCAAGTTTTACTGTCCTACCCGCAAGATAACATCCATTGCTCCAACTAATGCACACGTTCCCCCACACACGCTCCCATATACAAGTTTGATCAAAACAAGTAAACAAGAATGGGGTAAGTAATATGCATCTATTCATATACTTCCAATACTGAACAATTGCAATATCAAATATCAACTATATAAAGAGTTTTCCCCCTCCAATCTTCTACATCCTGCCTCTCTATTTCGTGTTTTTGTCTTTGATGACCCACAAGTATAGGGGGTGTATCGCAGTATTTTCGATAAGTAAGAGTGTCAAACCCAATGAGGAGCAGAAGGTGCTGGCTAGTGGTATGGATCAGGAATTCTCTGCAAATACTTAGCAAACGGATTTTTAGGGGTTTTCGAAAAAGCAAGTAAACGAAGTACGAGTAAATAAAAGACAGTAGGAATAAATGCAGCAAGTGGCCCAATCCTTTATGCAGCATAGGACAAGCCGGTTGTATTTCTATAGATGACTAAACGTTCTCGAGGACACATGGGAAGACTGTCAAGTGCTTTCGCTTCATATAGTCGATTAATCTTCTCTAGCTTGCTAAGTGTTGTGTGGGTGAACCTGTGCTAATGTACCGTCCCATCCAAGACTTAATACATACTTGTGATTAAACCCCCTTGCAAACATCTGTAAGTACAAGAAAGTAATTAAGGTAGAAACCTAACCACAACTTTAAACTCTAAGACCCTTATGTCCCTTGTGCAATGGTTTCCTAACGGGGGTTCAGGTTTCTGTCACTCCGGCAACCCCTACGATTAGTAGCCAAATACACAATGCATTCCCCTAGGCCCATATAGGTGAAGTGTCATGTAGTCGACGTTCACATGACACCACTAGAAGAAGTACACCACAACTTAAATAACAATCTATTGAATCTTTCTCAACACAACTCCACTACTAACAACATGACTTCTCCCATGTCCTCAAGAACAAAACTAACTACTCACAAGACATCATATGGATCATGATCAGAGATGGAATAATGATGTATAACAATCTGAACATAAAAAATTATTCAATGGTTCACTCAATAGCATCAACTACAAAGAGTAATCAACACCGGGAAAGTTTCCCCTGTGAACTATAGCAAGATTCAACGCAATTGTTACAACAATATGGAGATTGTGATTAGGGTGCTGATGGTAATGATGGTGGTGATGATGATGATGATGATCCCGATGAAGTCCAGCTTGATGGTGGTGTTGATGGCGACGATCTCCCCTCTCCGGGAAGGAATTCCCCCGGTAGAAATCTGTCTGCCGGAGAGATCTTTCTCTCTCGGTGTTTTCCGCCCCGCAGAGGCGGCAGAATCTTTCTGTGGTTGCTCCCCCGAGTCTTAGGGTTTCAGGAGGTTGATATACGCAAGAGGGGAGAGGCTGGAGTGGGCCAGGGTGGCCACACCACTCCCTGGCACAGCCTAGGCCTGCCCGCGCCATGGGGTGGTATGGGCCCCCTGTGGCCCACCTCCACTCCATCTTCTGGCATCTTGAGTCTTCTGGAAAAATAGAATTTTCTGTATATTTTCCCGGATTTTCTGATCTTCGCAAATTTTGCCTCCAAACAACACCTTTTCCATCAGAATCCTGACTGCAGCAGTCCATGCTCCAAAAGTCATCAACCATGCAAAAACAGATGAAATAACATAAGTATCACCTCTCAATACGAAATATATCAATGAATAATAGTGAATTAAGACATAGAATAGTGATGCAAAATGGACGTATCAACTCCCCCCAATCTTAGACTTTGCTTGTCCCCAAGCGAAACTGAGCTCAATAAACATGACCTCATGTTTATGGAGTGAAGAGTCGATAAAAGGATACGGACAAGAAGCATCACATTCATCAAATACATAGATCATAATAGAAGACAACTCACTATTATACAACTCAACTTGCAATGAGTAAAGGGAACACAATAAAGATACATAAAGTGAATCATAATTGGCAATGGAAAACTTAGCTCTTGGTCGAAGAATAGTTGATAATTTGCTGGAGTTCACAAATAGCTGGGTTTTCAATGATAGCTTTCAAAGTAGTAAACATCAGGATGAGAGAAATATGCAAAGCAAGGAACATAAGAAACATGAATACATAAATCACCGTATGAATGAATGAAACACAACAACTCAAAATACTTGCTGAGGTAGAAGGGAATAGGTTTACTGACTCAACTACAAAGTAAAAGAAAGGGCCCTTCGCAGAGGGAAGCAGGGATTACAAGTCTCATAAAGAGCTCCCAAAAATTATGATACTTACTAGCTTTCAGCTCTAATTGCCCCTATCATAGGCATCTTTAGGTGATTAAGGTTAAAGTGACACAACTAAGAGGATATGCTTGACAAGTTATAAGTTGAAATCTCAAGCCCCTTACTTATGAGTACCGATCCTCATGCTACTCAACTTCAGTCACGAGCAAGCTCTTGTCATTGTAAATACATGTGTATCATTGAGAACCGCCAACGAGGTACCCCTTGCACATGACACAGGAGCTATCCCATAATCAAAATGATAAGGCAAGCAGACTATGAGCATCTCAGCGATCTTTTTATTTGCTATTTGCATAGGTTTTTATTTAGGATGCTTCATAGAATGCTCACTATAGTTATGCTGCAAGTTTCCACCATGATTAGGCATGGCTTAGGCTAGCGGCCCAGGCATTTCTCTAACACACATATAAACTCCATGATCTTACAAGTTCCACTTTTATTTCACACCGCCGGGATCCATAAGCAAAAGAACATGATATCAACTAGGTACAAGTACCAATGAAGTGTTGAAAGAGGTCCCCATGATACATGGTTCTGCTAACTTCAACTCATAAAGCGCAAGCATATACGCAACAAAGAAGGACCCAATGGTTCAAGTTTATTAAATGCAAGAAAATAAAGTGTGCCATCAAGTTCGTGAGAGCTTTAATCACTAATTTTCACATAACAAGTTTAATTTGGGAGGTAGATAAAACAGGAATTTACTTGGAACAGCAATAATGCTACTAGGTAGGTATGGTGGACACAAATGGCAAAGGTTTTGGTTTAAAGGAGGTGGATGCACGAGAAGAATACCCTCTAAGTACAGGTTTTTGGCTAGCAAGGCTGGGTAGCAAGTATAAGAGTTGAAGGAAACAAACAAGCATACAAATGATAAAGACAAACATGCAATCTTCCTTGGAAGCACAAAAGATCTTAACTAGAGAATACTAGACTTATGAGCAAATCAAGAAAGAAAGATGATGAAATAATTTTTCTCTCGAGTACTTCTATCTTTTTCTTTTCAACTCTCAAAAAGGATGTTGCTACTGACCGAGCCAGGTTTGCCAAAACCAACTAAATTAACTCAATGATCCCAAAGTGCTACCAATACTAACAACAAGATCAATCATATAACCACGAATTGAAAACTAATATAAGCTATGCAAAAGAGTAAATGATAGAACTTCTCATTAATATTCCATAGCGGAAACTCACACCAAGGGATACATATCTAACGAGAGAGGGGACACTTCCATACTGCAAACCATACTACAAAATAACTCCTCTATTCATGATATGAATCTACTAATAAGGTAAAAAGATAGAAGATAGTGATATGATACCGCGACACTCCCCTAAGCTTGGAACAAACCAAGGGGATGCCAAACCTAATGACGAATTACTCCTTAGGTGGTGGTATCCTCTCAATGAGCTCTCTGATAAGTTTCCCCAAGTCTTCAATCTCAAAGGTGAGATTACGAATAAGCTGCGAGTTTTGCTCAATGCGGCTCATGATCATGTCGTGTTGAGAATCCCAGCTCTTGCTATTCTTTCCCCACTCTCCCTCCTTGAAGTCTTCTTTTCCTGCATGGCTAGAACGAGGCAAATCCCAATTGGAGGGTAATTTCTCCTTAGGCATATTCTGGTATTGATGCTCATGGATAAGGGTATGGAAAGGATTCCTGGTGCGTGGAGGACGTGATCATGGAGCCAAACAGTGACGAGGAGCTTTTCCCCCAGTCCGCATCCGTGCAGTCCTTCTGATCTTGGTAGGTTTCACCACTCCGATGCTTGCAATGGTGATGCCAGTGTGCGGATGTTGGCCTTGCTCCTCTTCATCTTCACTCTCGATCTCCTTCTCCTTCCCGGGGTCTTGGAGGTCTTCCTCCATAGGTTCCTTCCCTTTATCCTTGGCGGATACCATTGTGCTTCTAAACCTTCAAAGAGTATGTCCTGGCAGAAACAGATCGAAACAAAAACACGATATACGAACCTCGGGGGATCCGGGGGGTTATATATTATGAAGTTTCACATCAAAAGGAAGGTACTGGGAGAAAACGGGTCAGAGGCGGAGTCCTGGGCGGCGTCACCACCTTGTGGTGCGGCCAGGGGGTGGTGTGGGCCATGGGGTGGTGTGGGCCACCCTGGCTCCGGTTCCGTCCCTTTTTCGCTTCATAGCTTTCCTTATTGACTTAAAACTGCAAAAATATAGTTGGATTGTATTTTTGCGGAATTTTTCTTACCAGAACTGTTACCTAGTTGGAAACAGACTCTGCAGGTCTCTGAATTTGGTATTGAGTGGATCCTTCCGGAGTCATCACTTGAATATCATCGATATCTTCATCTTCATATACTTATTACTCGAGTCATAAAACCTTTCTCTTCCTTATTACACTATTATCTCCACTTCCTAGAAATTTCTTTCACACAAAACTTTACACAATTCTCATTAGCAACATTAGTATAAGTGAAGTGATAAACCCTTTTTCGTCAAACTCCAACTGAAAACCATCAAAACATAAGATACTGCAGCAACTCCTTCTGAAAACCCAAAAAAAATTCAAAAAGGAAGTCGAATAAAGAAGCAAATGCAAGAGTGGCAAAATCTGTCAAAACAGACCAGCAGGTAAAGATCAATTTTTTCGAAAATCTTCTGTTGCTCAAATCAAAACGTGCAAAACTAACAAAAGTTAAATAACAACCTGGGTCAGAAGCAAAAAAAATTACATCTAAATCCGATATACAGATATCTCTCACGAATTTTTACGGTGAAGCACAAAAATCTGTTTCGGAACAGCAACTTCCCCAAATCTTACTTCTCTCTCATTAGAGGTTGATCTTGACACAAAAACCAAACAAAACGGATAAGGAGCGGTTATTACCGAAGTAATAACTTCCAAGACTCAAAGAAACAAAAACAAACTGAAAGCAAAAACAAATTGGGTTGTCTCCCATAAAGCTCTTTCTTTATAGCCATTAAGATGGGCATGATAATTTTGAAGAAGCTCTCATAGCACTACTATGTGAAACAATATTAGAGGTATCCTTACAAAGGATAGGGTGTCCCTCTTCCTCATACTTAGTGACAAAATCTTTCACATTTGCTATAATAGGTTCATCAACCATTTGTTTATCAGGTTCAACATCTTTGATTATACTTTCATTAACCATACTAGCTATCATAGAATGTTCCTTTACCTTAACTGGAAAAGGCATTTTCTCAATATAAGGTTTGGGTAAGACATGATTAGTAGTATAAACTTCAGTATTTCTTGCAGGAACACTCTTAGCGACATCTTTATAAGGTTCATGATACTTATTCCACTTCTTTTTAGACACTTCAATATAAGAAGCAAATGCCTTAAAATAAGAAGCAATAGCTTGAGAGTCTAGACCATAAGCATTTTTAATATTTTGAAAGTCATCAGTTTCCATAAAAGGTTCAATGCATTCATAATCATAATTTATACCTGACTTTCTACCTTTGTCATTCTCCCAAGCTTCAGCATTGTCTTGAATACGATCTAGAAGGTCCCATTTAACTTCTTCTTCCATGCGAGTGAATGATCCAGCACAGGAAGCATCCAATAAATCCTTGTCATGTAGAGGGAGCCTTGCATAAAAGTTGTTGATAATAATATTATTGGGGAGCTCATGAATGGGACATTTGAGCATTAGTAACCTCAATCTCCCCCAAGCTTGAGCTGTACTCTCTCCATCAAGAGGCCAAAAGTTGTATATTTGATTCCGATCTTTATGAATTTCACTAGGAGGATAAAACTTTGAATAAAAGAGAGGCACTATTTCCTCCCATTCCAGAGCTTGACCATTCTTCAGCAGCTTATACCATTCCTCAACTGTTCCTTTCAGTGACAATGAGAATAACTTCTTCTTAACTTGATCTGTAGTAATACTTGCACACTTGAACAACCCGCATAATTCGTGTATAAAGAGCAAATGATCACCGGGATGGACAGTTCCATCCCCAACATAGTAGTTATCCATAACACGATCAATAATTCTTGTAGGTATTTTGAAAACATCTTTCTCAGCAGGTGGTGGCTTATCTACTACCTTAGCAGTGGTAGTAGCATTACCAAATAAGAAACTCAGCGAATTATCCATAACGAAAATAAAGCAACTAGCAGAAGTAAACAATACTCACAGTAGAAGTTTCCTTTACCAATTCCACTCTCCAATAGCGCTTCACTCCCCGGCAACGGCGCCAAAAAATAGTCTTGATGACCCACAAGTATAGGGGGTGTATCGCAGTATTTTCGATAAGTAAGAGTGTCGAACCCAACGAGGAGCAGAAGGTGCTGGCTAGTGGTATGGATCAGGAATTCTCTGCAAATACTTAGCAAACAGATTTTTAGGGGTTTTCGATAAAGCAAGTAAACAAAGTACGAGTAAATAAAAGATAGTAGGAATAAATGCAGCAAGTGGCCCAATCCTTTATGCAGCAAAGGACAAGCCGGTTGTATTTCTATAGATGACCAAACGTTCTCGAGGACACATGGAAAGACTGTCAAGTGCTTTCGCTTCATATAGTCGATTAATCTTCTCTAGCTTGCTAAGTGTTATGTGGGTGAACCTGTGCTAATGTACCGTCCCATCCAATACTTAATACATACTTGTGATTAAACCCCCTTGCAAACATCCGTAAGTACAAGAAAGTAATTAAAGTAGAAACCTAACCACAGCTTTAAACTCTAAGACCTTTACGTACCTTGTGCAATGGTTTCCTAACGGGGGTTTAGGTTTCTGTCACTCCGGCAACCCCTACGATTAGTAGCCAAATACACAATGCATTCCCCTAGGCCCATATAGGTGAAGTGTCATGTAGTCGACGCTCACATGACACCACTAGAAGAAGTACACCACAACTTAAATAACAATCTATTGAATCTTTCTCAACACAACTCCACTACTAACAACATGACTTCTCCCATGTCCACAAGAACAAAACGAACTACTCAAAAGACATCATATGGATCATGATCAGAGATGGAATAATGATGTATAACAATCTGAACACAAATAATATTTCAATGGTTCACTCAATAGCATCAACTACAAAGAGTAATCAACACCGGGAAAGTTTCCCCTATGAACTATAGCAAGATTCAACGCAATTGTTACAACAATATGGAGATGGTGATGAGGGTGCTGATGGTAATGATGATGGTGATGATGATGATGATCCCGATGAATTCCAGCTTGATGGTGGTGTTGATGGCGACGATCTCCCCTCTCCGGGAAGGAATTCCCCCGGCAGAAATCTGTCTGCCAGAGAGATCTTTCTCTCTCGGTGTTTTCCGCCCCGCAGAGGCGGCGGAATCTTTCTGTGGTCGCTCCCCCGAGTCTTAGGGTTTCGGGAGGTTGATATACGCCAGAGGGGAGAGGCTGGAGTGGGCTAGGGTGGCCACACCACTCCCTGGCGCGGCCTAGGCCTGCCCGCGCCATAGGGTGGTGTGGGCCCCCTGTGGCCCACCTCCACTCCATCTTCTAGCATCTTGAGTCTTCTGGAAAAATAGAATTTTCTGTATATTTTCCCGGATTTTCTGATCTTCACGAATTTTGCCTCCAAACAGCACCTTTTCCATCAGAATCCCGACTGCAGCGGTCCATGCTCCAAAAGTCATCAGCCATTCAAAAACAGATGAAATAACATAAGTATCACCTCTCAATACGAAATATATCAATGAATAATAGTGAATTAAGACATAGAATAGTGATGCAAAATGGACGTATCAGTCTTCTGTGGTGCTCCTTTTCGAGAATCACCGGTAGACCTTTTTATACTTGGTTTTAGGAGCAAACGAGCACACCACACGCGTCCGGGGGGTGGCCACATGTGGTGGGCCCATTCCTCCCTCAAAAAGCCTTCTTTTTTCGTTGATCTTTGGCCCAATGTTCTTGGTTCTGATAAATACTGGGTCCCGTGAAGTTTTAGGTCAATTGGACATTGTTTGGGTACCTGAAAGTCAAAAACATTGAAATAGGGTTTTTTTTTGCCTTGGCAAGGTTAATTCTAAAACAATATGAGAAGTGTGAATTATTCCCAAATATCATTATAAAACATGAATATACCCCATATATGATGCAAATATGTTGGAATATCAAGTAACAAAGTGCAAAGTTCATGGATGCATTTTACATGCATCAGCATCCCCAAGCTTAACCTACACTCGTCCTCGAGTATGAAGGTGATAAAACTAACCTAGACTTTGTACTTTAATACTATTTTGGATATCAATACTTATTACTATTTCTACACAAAGTCAAATGATTTATTCTTTAAAGGAATAGAAATATGCAAGATTGATACTGAAGTGATATCTCACATACCATGAAAGGATGACCAATAGCAATTCACAAAGTGTAACATAGAAGAAAGAGCTATGGACCAAATGAATGCAAAAGCAAAAGTAAAGTAAAAACATCCTATAGTGGTCATAGAATTTTCTTCTCAATTCTGTATATTAAGGTGGACACTTTGGGAAGATAGATAATAAGCAGAGATTAATCATGAATAAGTTTCATATAGCTTCGAAACTCTTCCTATTATGATCATGTTTGAACTAAGGTATGCATTAGCTTTGAGCCCGCATTGCCCCTATCTTAACCATCTTGAGTGGTTAAGGTTAGCGTGATGGCAAGTATGAGTTATATGCTTGACAAAGTATAAGTTGAATGCCTCATGCCCCTTGAATACGAGTACCTACACCAGATGCTACTCAACTTAGGACCCTAAGCAAGTTATTATTATTGTAAGTATATATGTATCATCTAGAACGCCAAACGGGGTACCTCTTGCCCTATGGTATGGGAGGTTTTCCCTACCAAAATGACAAGACAAACAGATAATGGTCATCTCAGCAATTCTTTTTATTTACTGTTGGAATAGCCTTTTATTGAAGATGCTTCATAGAATGCCCACTATGGGATGCTGTAAATTTCTAGCATGAATGATGCATGGCTTGGGGTAGCGGCTCAGGCGTTTCTCTCACACATATACAAATTCCATGAGCTCACAAAGTTTCCAACTTATTTCACAATGATAGGTATCCATAACAAAAGAACATGATATCAACTAAATATGAATAAGTGCAATGTTGAAAACGCGTCCCATGAAAGCATGGTTAAGATAAATCCCAACTCATAATTTGTCAAGCACACAACACATAAGATAGTCACAATGGTTCAAGTTTATTATGTGCAAGAAATAAAAGCATGCCATCAAGTTTGTGAGAGCTTTACTAACGAATTTTCTCATAGCAAACATAACCATAATCATATTAATTTGGAAGCTAGATAAATCAATAAAACATGAGAAACATACTTGGAATAGCAATTATGCCAATAAGTAGGTATGGTGGACACTCTGGAAAACTTGGTTCAATGGAGTTGGATAACAAGTTTTAACTTGTTGGTTTTATTTTTGGGCTAGCAAGAGGGAGAAAGTTGAACATCTACATGCATGCATAAGAGTCCATAGTTCTAATCAGTCCATGTCAAACAATTTAAACTAATAGCAAGCATCAAAACATGAATAAAATATAACTCTACACATTGCATTTGCAAATTGATACTCATTCAAAGCATATGAACCATGCAACTTAAAAGCTCAAAGACCGCGTAAAACAAAATGGGGCAGAATCTGTCCAGAATTTTAGAAGCAACAAAACGTAATTAATTACCCTACTTAGGCATGTCCTAAAATCATGAAATTTAATGAGTATACATAAGATGAAAAGTTGTAACTACAGTTCCAATATGAGCTCAATCGGAGTTACATAAAAAATATGAAAAATCATACGGTACAGAGACTCGTGCAGAAATCTGCAACTCCATATACGTGTTCAGCTTTTTTCAATCCAAAATGGGTAAAACTTGGTACTTAATTGAAAACTAAAGAACAAAAAAGTCTCTTGATACAGCAAGAGGACACAAAGAAAATCAAAACAAAAACATTCGGGTTGCCTCCCGCAAAACGATTTCTTTAAAGCCATATAGCTAGGCTTACTTACTTGAATTTCAAGAGGGGTGAAGCTCATGAGGGAGCTTGAATTTTGGAGTGTACCTCTTCCTTGGAAAGTGTTCCATACACGTCTTATATGGAAACTGAAACTTTACATTACCTTCCTTTGAATCAATAATAGAACCTGTAGTACGAAGGAAAGGTCTTCCCAAAATAATTGGACTAGAGGTTTTACTCCCCATGTCCATGATAATAAAATCAATGGGAACAAAAGTCATGTGAAGCTCTACCATTACATTACTAACTTTGCCTACAACATGTTTAATGGTATCATCAGCAATTAGTAAGTCCATGGAGAATTTTTCTATATTTTGCAATTCTAGCAATTCATATAGATCTTTGGATAAAACTAAAACACTAGAACCTAGATCAAGTATAGCATGGTGTGTTACTTTTCCAATAGTAATTAATACCTTGGGGATCCATAAATACCCAAGCTTAGGTGGTATCGTAGAATCTTTATTGTACCTAGCATTCTTTTCTTTAAGCACATGGTTAGCTATATAAGAACCAAAACCCGCTTGGTGAGAATTTATAGAAGGATCACTAGCAAATATTTGTAGCACATTAATGAGGTCATGCAGGCTACACTTACCTAGATCAAGTAATGGATCCTTAAACTTACTAAGCATCTTTACTTCTTCTACCTTTTTATCATTTTGAACCATAGGTGGTTCATCTTGTTTTACTTCATTAGATTCTTCTTTTAAACAATCAATTCATGACATAAATGGCAATAAAAATTCTAGATAGTTCATTAATTCATCAAGTGTCTCCTCCAAAGTGAGAGGAGTATTTTAAGTAATAACAATGGAGTTCATCCCAACAATAGGTGGTGCTTGTGGTTTTCCCACTAACATACTTAATAAAGTGGCTTGATTATTAGCTAGCTTTGAAAGAGCTTTGTCTAAATTTGCAGCTTGAGTTTGTAAGCCTTTAATGTCAGAACTTATGGAGGCAGCGAACTTATTTAATTCCTCTATCATCGTGCTATGACTAGCTACTTTTTCATCAAGGTTCCTATTAGACTCTTGTTGATTACCATTGCTTAGTGGCATATTAGTGGGTTTCCACTTATTTTCATTAGCATTTGGATATGGAATGAAAGGACGATTACCACAATTGTTTGGAACATATGGGGGTTTATTATAAGAGTTGTAATTATTATTACCATAACTACCACTACCAAAATTCCTAACAAAGTTCACATCCACACTTTCAGCATTATTACCAACTAAGTCTTGCAAAGGAACATTCTCACCATTTTGTTTAGACATGTAAGCAAGAATGGCATCCATTTTATTAGATAAATTGGCTATCTCTTCTATGGAATTTACTTTCTTGGAAGGAATAGGTTCTCTTTTAGTATGCCATTGACTATAATTTTGCAATATACTTTCTAATATGGATTTTGCTTATACAATAGTTTTACTCATAAAAGCACCTCCAGCAGCAGAATCTAGTATGTTTCTAGACATATAGCTCAAACCATTATAGAATGAATGCAACATGCATGGTCCATTCATTGACTCCATGTGATGGACATGTCCTAAGCATTATCTTAATTATCTCCCAAGCCATATCTACATGCTCATTTTCATTTTTCCTAAATGATAAGATGCTATTCCTATTTTGCAAAATTTTAACGAGGGGATAATATTTTTTTATGAATGCTTCTATAAATCATCCCAAGAATTTATACTAGCGGTGGGTAGTGATAGTAACCATGCTTTAGCTTTTCCTCTTAGTGAGAATGGAAACAATTTTAGTTTGAGGATATCATTTTGAACATTTTTAAATTTTTGCATGCCACATATTTCACAAAAGTCATGAAGATGCATAGAGGCATCCACTAGTAGAAAAAAGGTCCTTTGGTTCGGGCCATTAGTCCTAGCTATGGCTGGGGCCGGGACTAATGGGCTGAACCGGACGGCCAGAATCCCCGAAAACACTTGTCCCGGCCCGTAAGAGACCTTTAGTCCCGGTTTGAGATACAAATCCGGACTAAAGGGTCTGGTGCCTGTTGTGTGGCCCTGGCACACCCATTAGTCCCGGTTTGTATCTCAAACAGGGACCAATGGGCTGGCCCTATATATATGGCATATGCTCTCCTCTATTTTTTCATGGGGGAAGGTGTGGCAAAGTTTGTGCTAGTTTTTTCTCTCTTATGCACTAGAGGTGCTCGATGAAATGCATGTGAGAATGATGCCACTTGAGTTCACACAAGACAAACATGATATGAGGTGTCTGAGCCACACTTAAGGTTTCTCCTCTTTGTTTCAAACTATCCTAAAATGTTAGCAACTATTTTCTCGTTTAGACCTCATGGTACTAATTTGTGCACCGTTTGATATATATGGTTGTTTGATGCAGATGAGCCATCCATGGATGTACGGTGACCGACGCTCTGACGCTTATAGAAAAGGCGTGCGTTCTTTTTGCCTTGTGGCTAAGGCGAACAAGCGGCGGGATGGTTTTATGTGTTGTCCATGTGTTGAATGTTGGAATGAGCAAGATCACACTTCCTCAAGAGTCATTCAGAGCCACCTACTTTGGTCCGGGTTCATGTCCGGCTATAATGTTTGGACCAAGCACGGAGAAAGAGGGGTAATGATGGAAGACGACGATGAAGAAGAGAACGATGATGACAACTACCGATCTATGTTCCCTAAATATGCTGATACCGCAATGGAAGACACTGAAGAAGAAGGGGGTGAAGAACGGGAACCAGATGAGCCCGCTGATGATCTTGGTCGGGTAATTCTGATGCAAAGCGAGACTGCGGAATAGAAAAGGAGAGGTTGTAGTTCAAGAAGATGTTATAGGACCACAACAAATTATTGTACCCAACTTGTGAAGATGGCTAGAAGAAGTTGGGTAGCACACTGGAATTGCTGAAGTGGAAGGCAGAGACCAGTGTGACTGACTCGAGATTTGAAAAGTTATTGGTAATAATGAAGAAGATGCTTCCAATAAATAACAAATTACCCTCCAGTACGTATGAAGAAAAGAGCTTGTCTGCCCTCTAGGATTAGACGTGCAGAAGATACATGCATGCCCTAATGACTGCATCCTCTACCACGGTGAGAAATACGAGAATATGGATAAATGCTCGGTATGCACTGCATTGCGGTATACGATCAGAAAATATGACTCTGGTGATGATGAGGGCGATTCACCCAGGAAGAGGGTTCCTGCCAAGGTGATGTGGTATGCTCCTATAATACCACAGTTGAAACATTTGTTCAGAAACAAAGAGCATGCCAAGTTGTTGCGATGGCACATAGAAGACCGTAAGAAAGACGGGAAGTCGAGGCACCCTGCTGATGGTCGGTAGTGGAGAAAAATCGAGAGAGACTTCCCAGACTTTGCTGGTGATGCAAGGAACTTATGGTTTGGTCTAATTACCGATGGCATGAATCCTTTTGGGGATTAGAACTATAGTCATAGCACCTGGCCCGTGACTCTATGTATCTACAACATTCCTCCTTGGTTGTGCATGAAGCGGAAGTTCATTATGATGCTAGTGCTCATCCAAGGCTTGAAGCAACCCGACAACGACATTGATGTGTACCTAAGGCCATTAATTGATGAACTTTTATAGTTGTGGGCCAAACCAGGTGTATGTGTGTGGGATGAGCACAAACGGCAGGAATTGACCTACAAGTGTTGCTGTTCATAACCATCGATGATTGGCCCGCTCTTAGTAACATTTCAGGATAGACGAATAAAGGATACAATGCATGCACTGTTTAGATTTGACTAAAAGTATATATCTAGATAAATGTAGGAAGAATGTGTACTCGTAGAATCGTCGTTTTCTCCAAATAGTCATCCCTTAAGGAAGAAAGGCAAGCATTTCAATGGCAAGGCAGAAACCCAGACGAAGCCTGTCCCCATACCGGTGCTGATGTATTTGGTATGGTCAAGGATTTGGATGTAACCTTTGGAAAGGGTCCTGGAGGACAACCTGTTTCGAAAGACGCCAACAAACACGCACCCACGCGGAAGCAGAAAATATATATTTTGGGAGCTACCCTATTGGAAAGTGCAAGAGGTCCGCTCTGCAATCGACATGATGCACCTAACGAAGAATCTTTGCGTGAATATTCTAGGCTTCCTAGGCTTGTATGGGAAGTTAAAAGATACCCAGGCAGCACGGAAGGACCAGCAACATCATAAAAGGACGAGACGACAAGTATCCAGGGAAGTTTCAAGGGCTTGCCAGCTACGCTCTTACCAAAGAAGAGAAGGAAAACTTTTTTGAAGTCCTTTTTAGTATCAAGGTCCCGTCTGGCTTCTCGTCGAATATAAAGGGAATAGTAAATATGAAAGATAAAAAATTTCAAAACCTAAAGTCTCATGACTTCCATGTGCTTATGACGCAATTGCTTTTGGTTGCATTGAGGGGGAATTCTACCAGAAAATGTTCGACTAGCGATTGTGAAGGTATGTGCATTCCTCAATGCAATTTATCAGAAGGTAATTGATCAATAAAGTCTATCAAGGTTACAAATTAATGTGGTCCAATATCTGGTCAGCTTCGAGTTGTTGTTCCCGCCATCCTTCTTCAATATTATGACGCACCTCCTAGTTCACCTAGTCGAAGAGATTATAATTCTCAGTCTTGTGTTTCTACACAATATGTTCCCCTTTGAGAGGTTCATGGGAGTCTAAAATAAATATGTTCATAACCGTGCTAGGCCAGAAGGAAGAATCTCAAAGGGCTATGGAACATAGGAGGTCATTGAGTTTTGTGTTGACTTTCTTCTTGGCCTTAAGCTGATTGGTGTTCCTGAATCTCGGTATGAGGGGAGGCTGACTAGAAAAGGCACACTAGGAAGGAAATCAATGGTATGTAGGGACAGTCATTCTTTCACTCAAGCACACTACACAGTTCTACACAATTCCACCGTGGTGGCTCCGTATATCGAGAAACACAAGAATATTCTACGCTCCGAAAACACGGGGAAGCCTGACTCCTTGATTAAAGGGGAACACAAGAAGAATTTTGGCAGTTAGTTGCAGAGACATCTCATGAATAACACCACTGTTGGATATTAGTTGTACTCGTTGGCCAGGTTGCCATCTTCGACTATATGTACTTTCCAAGGGTACGAGATAAATGGGAATACATTTTTGATTGCCCAAGATAAAAATAGCACCAACCAAAATAGTGGTGTCCGCTTTGATGCAACAGATGACAATTGGCAGAAGGACACGTATTATGGGTACATAGAGGCGATATGGAAACTTGACTATGGACCTACTTTTAAGGTCCCTTTGTTTTTGTGCAAATGGGTCAAGCTGATGGGAGGCGAGGTACATGTAGATCAAAAGTATGGCATGACAATAGTGGATCTCAAAAATCTTGCATACATAGATGAACCATTCATCCTAGCCAACGATGTGGCTTAGGTTTTCTATGTGAAGGACATGTCTACCAAACCGAGAAAAAGGAAAGATAAGCAAAATAATACAGAATACGATGAGCCAAAGTGCCACATAGTTGTTTTAGGGAAAAGGAACATCGTAGGAGTGGAAGATGAGACAGACATGTCAGAAGATTACAATAAGTTTCATGAAATTCCGCATTCAAAGTGAAAACTGACCCAAGCATCCTATTAAATGATGAATATTCTCCATGGCTACGGTGAAGAAGAAAAGCACAACACTAGATGTTGGTGATATGTAATAATGTATTAAACCTTTTATGTAATAAATCTATGCAACATTGTTCTGAAGATAGAGGATGAGCCAAGTTTGGTATTTTTCCTTGCAACTATGTCACATAATATCTTTAGTCCCAGATGAAGAAACCAACCATGACTTAAGGGGTTGGGGCAGGCTAGAGCTGGCGTGAGCATGTTTAGTCCCGGTTGAAGAAACCAACCGGGACTTAAGGGGTGAGTGTCGACACTATGACAAGGGTGAGTGTCGATATTATGTCATGAGTGTCGACACTATGTTGTGCGGCTTAATCTATAAATAGGCATCCCTGTGAAGTTATCAACTGCAAACAAGATGGTGTGAAAGAGCGGGGACAACACTACGGCCATTTTTAGGGAGATGCCGGCGAAGCCCAGTCCTTTGGCATCTCCAACAAACTGGCCATAGATGTACTCTCTAATATGTGAAACATAATGTTGTGCGAGAGAAGGGACAACACTACGGCCAACTTCTGGGAGATGCCTAAGGATCTAGTCCTCAGGCATCTCTCTAAAGCTGGCCATAGAGGCACTCCCTAATATGTGAAATTAGTTAGCTCCCTGGCATATTGATCTAGCTAGAGAAGCTATGAACTACAAGATGGTGTGCAAGAGTAGGGACAACACTATGGCCAGCTTTAGGGAGATGCCTAAGGATCCAGTCCTCATGCATCTCTCTGAAGCTGGCCATAGAGGCACTCCCTAATATGTGAAATTAGTTAGCTCCCCATCACAAGAGTAGAACAACATCTTCATAGTTCAGCAAAGTTGTAGAGAGACCAAGACTAGTAGGAAACAATATATTAGTCCCGGTTTCCTAACTAGGACTATGGAATCGGGACTACATGCCCCCCTTTAGTCCCGCCGGTCCAGCCACAAATCAGGACTAACACTCAAGACATTTATTATTATTAAAAAACTAGGACTGAGGAATCGGGACTAAATGCCCCCCTTTAGTCATACTCATGTCTAGCCCTATAGTACACATCTTCAGGGTCGTCTTCGTCTTTGTCATCATCATTGTTGTCGTCATTAGGCGCACGCGGCTGGATCCTAAGCCTAGCCAGGGCATATTCTGGGGGTACCTTCCACTCCGGCCTCAGATTCAAGACGCGTGAGGGAGGGGCTCCTGAATGTTGACGCCGCGTAGCCCGCGGCCTTCACCATCCCCACCCTTCTTGTGGCTCTGTGGAGGGTCAAAGTGCGGGCACCGTAGGCGAGGATGATCTCTCTGGGTGATGTAGCGCATCACACCGACAATAGTCCAGTTTGCCCACCATAAGCAGTGACCAGCCTCGTTGTGGTTCAACGGGGGCAGGCCGTCACCCTCGTACCCGGCGAGCTCCCTTTCCTACCGATTAGCGAAGAAGGAATTCCAGGTGTCGTAGTTGTCGGGATCCCAATGGGGATCCATCCGCTGATCCGGTGTGAGCTCGAGGTAGAAGTGGTTCATGATGGCCGCCTAGCGGGCGGAACCTTGAGGCACAGGAGGGACAGGAACTCCTCCAGTGCTCAGCATCCAGCCGACGGGTAGTCGGTAGCCTGACGGGCATGGGTAGGTAGAGGCCCACAACGCCTCTGTATCCTCGAGGGTCAGAATGTCCCAGTATGCGGTGTCCATTGTCGTGAGAGGGGAAGATGTGGATGTGTGGATGGCCATGGTGGCCGGCCTAGATATAGATTGAAAAGGCGGGAATATATTGCGGGAAGCGGAGGGAAATGGCGAGAAAGCATGACGTGCAGCTTGATGGCTCTGAGAAGGGTGGGCAATATCTTAAGTCCTAGTTATTGGCTCGAGCCGGGTTTAAAGGCCCCCAAAATATCTTAAGTCCCGGTTATTGGATCCAACCGGGACTAAAGGCCCCCAAAATATCTTAACTCCATGTTAATAGTTTTAATAGTTAGACCCTAGAACCCTAAACCCAAAACCCTAATCCTGAACCCTAAACCCGAACCCTAAACCCTAAACCTAAACCCAAAACCTAAAACCCTGACCCTAAACCCGAAACCCTAAACCCGAAACCTGAAACCCTGACCCTAACCCAAACCCTAACCCTAAAATCGAACGCTAAACCTGAAACCCGAAACCCTGACCCTAACCCAAACCCAAACCCAAACCCTAAACCCTAAATCCGAAACCCTAACCCTAACCTGAACCCTAACCCTAAACCCGAACCCTAAACCTAAACCTAAACCCTAACCCTAAACTGTTAAACCCGAAACCCTAACCCTAACCCTAAACCTGAAACCCTAAGCTCGAAACCTGAAACCCTAACGCAAAATCTAAACCCTAACCCTAAACCGGAACCCTCCCCCAAAATCCCCATCATTTTTAATAATATTGATATACTAGTTTATTTTATTGTATGCAATAAGGCGCGAAACAGAGATTTCAGTCAATTTTTTTAAAAAAGGTACCTTTAGTCTCGGGTCGTGTCATGATCTGGGACTAAAGGGGTCCGGTTGGCACGCCCCTGTGGGCTGGTGCCAAAAAACCTTTAGCCTCGGGCCGTGGCATGCTTTGGGACTAAAGGTCATACCTTTAGTCCCGTTCCGTGGCACGAGCTTGGACTAAATACCATTTAGTCCTGGCCCATACCACGGACAGGGACTAAAGATCCTCCCCCTTTTATACGCGCCCGTTCACTCCCCTAGAATCCCCATCTTCCACACTCTGCAGGAATTCGCGCGCGAGGACGACAAATGACGCTGACAGGCTACCCGATTTTTTCTCCGGCCTCGCTGCCTCTCTCCGTCCATCCGCACTGCCGCCACCTCACTGACGAATGCCGTCGCGCCGCCGCCTCTCCAGCCGCCACACGCGTGCGTCCCTATTGGCCAGGTAAACCCCGTGGCACAAACCCCTGCTTTCTGTCCATGCGCCGTCTGCTGCCATCCGAACGTTGCGCATCATGCCGTTGCCTCTCGAGCCGCCGCGCGCGTCCATCGTCGCCGGCCACTATGCGTGGGCGATCCCGGCTGGGCGGCAACCCCTCCTTTTTTATATGTATAATTGATTAATATGTGTATATTTATATATATATATGTTATTATTATATGTATATAGTATATATGGATCAGTATAATATATACTATTATTTATGTGTATAGTATATATGTGTATAGTATGTATGGAGTATATAGTATATACTATTATTTATGTGTATAGTATATATGTGTTCTATAGTATATATGGAGTATAGTATATATGTTATTAATATGTGTATATAGTATATATGGAGTATAGTATATACTATTATTAATATGTGTATATAGTATATATATATATATGTGTATATAGTTAAGGTTAGGGTGGTGCGGTGCTCGCGGGCCCCGGACTTAGGGTTAGGGTGGTAGTGCCCGCGGGCCCCCGGACTTAGGGTTAGGGTGGTAGTGCTCGTGGGCGACCAGAGTTAGGGTTAGGGTGGTGGTGTTCATGGGCCCCCGAACTTAGGGTTAGGGTGGTGGTGCTCGCGGGCCCCCGGACTTAGGGTTAGGGTGGTACTTCTCACGGCCCCCCGGACTTAGGTTTAGGGTGGTAGTGCTCGTGGGCCCCCAGACTTAGGGTTAGGGTGGTAGTGCTCGCGGGCGACCGGTGTTAGGGTTAGGGTGGTGGTGCTCGCGGGCCCCCAGACTTATGGTTAGGGTGGTGGTTCAAGCGCCCCCCCAAACTTAGGGTTAGGGTGGTACTGCTCGTGGGCCCCCGGACTTAGGTTTAGGGTGGTAGTTCTCGCGCCCCCCATACTTAGGGTTAGGGTGGTAGTGCTCGCGGGCGACCGGTGTTCCGTCGATACATCTGAACCCCTCCGGTGAGGGTGAGGAGGTCGACCGAAATGATCAGGGAGAAGCCGACGGCTCCGATGATGGAGAAGCCGACGGCTCCGGTGGACCCTTAACTAAGTCTGACGAGGTATATATATGAAGTTCGGTGATCACTAGATGCATTAATTGAGTTGTATATATATAAATTGACGAATGTTTCTTCTCTTAGGCCTCCACACCGAGCCAAAAATATTCCAAACGTGGCCCGGCGAATGTTGGACGCATCTACGAGTTATACAATTACGCTGGTGTCACCACAGGGTGAACCCTTGGAACCCAAAAAGGCTAAAAGTGTATTTGTACAACAATATAGAGTTATGGTTAGGGATCACATCCTGATCACCGTTCGAGAGCGGAATAGGACAAAAGGGGCGGAAGAGGGTGAGTATGTCGCCGACAGGTACAAAGAGGTCTTTGGAATGACCTGATGACACATTTCACCCTGCCAGAATATGAGGATGATGCCGACACATCTGCATTGAGGAAGAAAGTCAAGCAGTGGACTCTTACGAAGATGGCCGAACTATTCAAGAACTAGAAGAAATCATTATGGAAAAAATATTAGAAGAAGACGACTCCTCCTAAATTCTAAGCCTATCTAACGAAGCAGCAGGCTAACTGGGATGCATTTGTGAAGTACAAGGAGTCAAAAGCTGCTGAGGAAAAGTCGGAAAAAATAAGTTAAATGCCACGAAGAAGAAATATCACCATCCTGGGGCCAGGGGCTATGCGACTGCCATGCCAAAGTGGGATGCTAAAGAGAATGATTTGTTTGCTAAAGGGATCACTCTAGAACTAATACGAAAAGAATGGGATTTGAGGGCAATAAATTGGTTCCTTGGGCATGGGAGTAAGTATGACAAAAATACAGGGGACCTTATTTGCAGTGACGGGATTAGGATACCCAGGGAGACATGGCAGAGAGTGGTGAGGGAAATTAAAGAGGGGACAACAAAGTTCTATCTCGATAGAGAGAAAGACCCGGTGACAAAGGTCCTCGGGAATGACGAACACGGAGGACGAGTATGAGGCCTTGGCCCTAGTCATACATGGGAGATGGGGTATCCCAAAGACAGAGATACTTATAGGAGCCGAGTGAGAGCAAAGAGGCGACAACAGGAGGAGGAGGGAGACAGGTTCAACGAGTTGCTAGGAACACTTCAATAGAATCAACAATAGATTGATGAACTTTGAGGAGTAATGCTCCTGCAAGATCCTGCACTCGATATTACCGCCGTCCCATCTCAGCGGAGAAGCAGCATGGATGAATCGGAGGTCTGGTCTGACGATGCGCGGATGGTAGATGGTGGTCTTAGCTACCCCGTGGATGGAATCAAGGAGCAGACATCTTGTGAGCTCCATTAGAAGGTGAAGAACCTATCCATCAAGGTGGCAGTCAGATGTGCTTTACCTTGTCCACCTGATGTACGCTGGCATGGCTGTGAGATTCCAGCTGGCTATGCTAAAGTCGGGGTGGATGAAATCTCAACGGGGTGGGACTCAATGGAGCTTGACATCCCTGGACCTGAAGGTGAGAGGACACTAGGAGAAGTATTGGGTGGTATCATTCTATGGGACAAGAACAACATCAAGCTTCCAGGCTTAGCGCCAGGGCAACACTGCCTCCAAGTTGTCGCATGTCACCTTCACCTCCATCACCTCCAAGAAGCCCACCCCATGACTATGACCACCACATCGCGAGTCCATCTCGATCCCCACTGTAGTGTCAGCCGTCTTCGCCGCCTGCTGAGGACAATAAGCGGAAGCATGCTCCATCGATGAGTACTAAACAACGCAACAACCCAAAATGACAATTGCCGCCCCTCCCAAGAGTACCTCATAAGAATCTTCCCATAAGACCTTACGATCGTACTGAAGAGGAAAGTGCAGCGATCACAAAGGACGAATGTGTTGCACAGCTTCAAAAGAAGAAACCTGATCCCGCTCCGATATACACCGAGAAGCGAAAAGCGTATGCACTTGGTTTTCTAAACACAAAATCGCAATATGACTTGCACCATAATCCAGATGACTATCTACGCACACTTCAAAAGGAAGTGAAGAAGAGCAAATCAAGTAGAAGTGCAAGCGGGAGCAAATCATCAAGTCAAAGTGCAACCGGGAAAAGAAAGGACGCCCCCCAGCTCGAGAAACATGCCAAACAATCGATCCCACTCCTTAGGGTGGTATCCTATGACATTCCCCAACAGGATATGGAAGAAGCTGTGAAGCTTGCGGCCACTATGAATGTGACTATCGAGGAATTGCTAGGTTCCTAGGATGGCAAGTTTCCCAAGGGTGATGTAGTCCCTACATATGTCCCACGGATGCCTCTGGTCAGCGATGAGCGGTTCCAACAACTACCAACACAAATGCGGAGTTTACATAAATGGTACTTGAAAGCCGCAAAGGAGGGAAAACATAATGATCGTGGAGAAAGTCCCACATGACTACTACTTCCGAGCCGACGAGGTCCATGTTGAGTTTCTAGAACTCTTCTAGTTATACAATTTCGACGCTCTCGAAAAAAGTCTCATGAGTTGCTATTGTCTGTAAGTTGTTGAATTTATTTTCTACATATACGTTGTTTAGTTGTTTAGTTTATTGCATGTAATTATCCTCATTATATGTTGTACTCTATTATTATGCAGAATGAAGATCCAGGAATGTAAAAGAAGGTCACTCTTTAGTGTTGGGTTCATTGACCCAGATAAAATACATGTAAATAAGCTAACGACAAAACCCGAGGAGACGGAGGAAAACCTTCTAAGATTTCTAACGGAGCAAAATTTCTGTGACCACTTAGTGTTCCCTTACAATTTCAAGTCTTACTCTCTGTTGTACACATTCACTTTTGCTTACTCGATATTAAGTGTAATTGATGAGTTACTGATGTATATATAAACGTGTGCAGTTTCCATTAGATCCTGCTAAACATTCAACTTGATAAGGGAAGAGTTGAAGTCATGGACCCATTAAAGAGAACCTTGGAACCGTTTAGGGACATGCAGGACATGCTTCATAGGTAATTTTCGTGTTACATCGGTCTCTTTCATTGATTTCCTGAGATATCACATAATAAATAACTCATTCATTTTCTTTACCGGGCAGGGTTTGGAACCGGTTCAAGAGTGCAGTACGGGTGACTTTAGTAAGAAGCTGATGTTTAAGCCGGTCTCGGTAATTAGTTCGCACATCTCTTTACTTCTAATTTCAATACAATTATGATGCTAGATTATTATTCTGATTGAATTCTATTCACGTAAAGTGCGCGAGGCAGCCACCCAAGACGCATATGTGTGGATTCTACATTTGTGAGTTCATTCGCACGTTTACCACTGAGCACAAAGATTATTGATTCGATGTAAGCAATACATTCACAACATTATTTCATTACCATCACTTTTTGTTATCATGATTGATATTCATATTGATCTCCTTTTCTTATATAGTTCGAGAGAATGCGGGATCAGCTCCTACCAGAGCAACGCGTACTAGAAATTGCTGAAGAACTGGCAGGATTCTTGATGAACGTGATGATAGATGATGCCGGAGAATTTACTGTGAATAGGTGCTAACGATGATCCCTGACTATGTAATTGAATAGACGGGCTCTAGTCCCGGTAATTCTGATGTCCATGTAATTATCATGTATATATTTGTATACTCGATCCTAAGACAAGTTATCTTATATATATGCACAAACGTGTACGGTTTGTGGTAATGTAGAAAACTATTTTGAAATGAAAAATAAATAAATAAAATTGATACAAAATGAATTCTCTACCATGGCAGAAAAAGGCCCAAAACTCTACCGCGGCAGAGAACCATTTCTCCCGGTTCGTAATAGGAACCAGGACTAATGGGGGTCACCCAGCGCGCGCAGGGGCGGCCACGTGGACGCCCACTGGTCTCGGCTGGTAACCGAGCCGGGACTAGTGGGTGGGCCTTTAGTCCCGCCTCTCCAGTCCTAGTACTAGAACTGGGACTAAAGCCCCTTACGGGCCGAGACTAAAGGCCCGTTCTCCACTAGTGATCCTCATTTGCACTACCTCAAAATTTTTCCCTACTTATCAACTTTAGCAAACTAGGACTAACTTCAAAGCTCTCCACTATAATATCTGGTGTGGTAATGGGCTTAGCAATAAATTGATCATTAGGTGTATTTGTGTAGTCACACAATTTAGTTCTTTCTCCCATTATGCAAGTAGTAAAGTGATACTATTTTTTATGCATTTTATGTTTTTGAATGAAAACTGAAAGTAAAATGATACGAAAACTAATACTACTGAACTAACAACTAACAAATGAAATGCACAACTGAAAAAACTAAAAGACAAACCGAAATACAAAAGTAAAGACAAAAACTAAAAAATTAAAACTAAATGCAAAACCGAATGGTAAAAGAAACTAAAAATGTAAAAACTAAAATGTAAAGATGAAAGTAAAGACAATAACACAACAAAACTAAAACTACTTTGAAGATCTAAAAGAATGAGATGATACTCACATAGGTGCAACCTCCCCAAGCTTAGATGTTTACACAAGTTGGTGATGAAGTTGAAATTTCTTGTGATCTATCCTTTTACTAGGTCCCCGACAACGACGCCGGAAAACTTCCTTGATGTGAGCGCTTGAAAACTTCCTGACAGTTGTCGCAGGAGCTTGTCGCTGCACCTTAATGATTGAGAATCTAAGTGGATAGTGATGTAGTAAATGAAAGTCTTCCCCACGAGGGAAACTCGAGGATTTAAATATCGAACTCTCAGGGAGCTGTGTGTAAGAGAATGATCCTCTTTGTTGTTCGTCAAGCAACCTGTAAAATAGTTGTAGATTGTTTTGTGCCCTAAACCTCCCCAAGTGGTTGTCAAGCACAAGGTGTGTGTAAGCAAAACTGAAATAAAATACAATAAAAGTAAAATGCAATGCAATAGTAAAGTAAATATGTAATGGTGGTAAATGTAATGGAATATGATGTTTTTGCGTTTTGGTTGGTGTTAGCAAGTATGAGAAATGTTTTTTTATTTTCGGATTTAATTAGTACTGAAAATAAATAGTGATGTAGATGTGTTGGATAGTGTTTTCTTATGGTTTAAAATGGACCAAGGTTCATGGTTTTTCTTATGCACTCTCTCTTTGAGTTGTGGTGGACACGGGACACTCTAGTTGACATAATATTGGTGCAAAATGTTAAAGTATGGATAACAATTCATATGGGCATCACGTCCTTACATAGATATGTTATTTTACTAACAATTCACTTATTACTACACTAGAAAGGGAGGGGGGTCTCCAAGCAATCTAGTATAAGATCAATTTCAGAGTATATCATTAAGTTCAATGACATAAAGTTAAAATAAGAACATACTTGATCTAGTCTAAGCATGGTATTTTCTTTATCCCTAGTGAGTCAACTAAGTAAGGTAAACACCCTAGTGATTTACAAGTTTTACTGTCCTACCCGCAAGATCTCCCCCGTTGCTCCAACTAATGCACACGTTCCCCCACACACACTCCCATATACAAGTTTGATCAAAATAAGTAAACAAGAACGGGGTACATAATATGCATCTAATCATATACTTCCAATACTGAACAATTGCAATCTCAAATTTCAACTATATAAAGATCCACCACATAGGTAATACAAATATGACCGTAATCATGTTATGCAGCTCATACAGTTCTAATACAATCGAGATCATGAAAGAGATACAATAGCTACTGCCACAAATCCATAGTCCAGGTGTGGACTACTCCCCCTTCATCATGGTGAAAGTGTTGGAATCATTGGAGGACATGGAGATGACACCGGCAGTGCCCCACCGGAGTTTTCCCCTCCAATCTTCTGCCTCCGGCCTCTTTGTTTCGTGTTTCTGTCTTCTGCGGTGCTCCTTTCCAAGAATCATCGAGAGAACTTTTTTATACGTGGTTTTAGGTCAGAACCTTCGCCTAGGAGAAAGAATCGATAGCATTGGAGACTCGAGGAGAAAACGAGCACACCAAATGCATCAGGGGGTTGCCCACGTGTGGTAGGCCCATTCTTGCCTCGACCTTTTTCTTTCGCTGATCTTTGGCCCAATGTTCTTGGTTCTAATAAATACTGGGTCCTATGAAGTTTCAGGTCAATTGCACATTGTTTGGGTACCTAAAAGTCAAAAACATTGAAATAGGGGTTTTCTGCCTCAGCATGGTTAATTCCAAAAAAATATGGGAAGTGTGAATTATTCCCAAATATCATTATAAAACAGGAATATACCCCATATATGATGCAAATATGTTGGAATATCAAGTAATAAAGTGCAAAGTTCATGGATGCATTTTACACGCATCAGTATCACATTTTTTATCCACAAGATTAGCTTTGGCATGAATCACAATTACCACTAGACTTCATTTCGATCAAACAACTCCTTTAAGAGTTCCATCAAGTCTATCAAAACATCTATGGGGTTAAGTATCTTCAAAGGTATACTCTTAAGACAACTATTCATCAAACAACTCATAATTTGGAGACTTTTCTTGTTGTACTTGTTTTGCAATATTATTTTGAAGGCAAGACTCGGTTAACTACAAGAACTAGAGAAAAAGCTTTCACAACTAATTACTCATGCAAATAAAAAGCTTTACTCTAAGTATTTTGAATTACTCCCACTGGCATAGCATCTTAGCAAATCAACTAACTAAGAAAAACAATTCAAACTTCTAAAGTGGGATACATAGGACATACCTCTCTTGAGTGACTTCATAGTTCTCTTCCTTATGGGAATGTGTTCCTTCAAAACTCAAGTAAAAGTCACTTTCATAATAATATTGAAGCAAAGAGGCAATAGGCAAATCCATTTCCGTGAAAAAAGGAAAAAGGGGTATTAAATAATAGAAAATCTTGCGACCAACAAGAAACAAAGAAAATAAAAAACAAACAAAAAAAGAAAGAAAAAGTGAAGTGTTGGAACAAACCAACACGAGTGTTTCAAAGCTCACAAGGAGCTGTAGTACGACCTGATCATTACCCAAATATAAATGTCGGGGGACACATCCCCAAGATAAGGCTTTTGCAAGCCCTTTTGTTGCTCACTGTAGTGGTGGATAATCTCCCAAGTTCCATTGGCCTCTCCAACTGGTGAACTGGGTTGAGAGGTTGGCGATAACATCTCGAAGGTTGATGGAGAGCTTGCTCGAGTTCTAAATGCTTCCTTTGAGAGAGTAGATATCATCATAAGTGGTGTAGTAGTTTGGTGGATGCACATCTTGTTTGGGTCCTTCTTGTTCTACTTCTTCATCGTCTCCTTCTTCATCCACGAGTTCTTCTTGTTGGGGTAGACTTGCTTCAACTTGTGCATCAAAATGCAAACGTCCATCCTTGATAGAGAACAAAGCATTAGGCAAAGGAGCTAGGATCAAGTGATCCGTTCCAGGTATATCAAGAAAGTATCTACCATTGGATTTAGAAATCATACCACAAGCTCTTAGAGTAGTGAAACCGAGATGGTGGTCACCTACCAACGGTTGGATATTACCTAGGTTGACGTGAAGCACACATGCAAGAACGGTGACAACTCCTCCACATATGGGACCACGAGATTGAAGAGCTTGATGATAAAGATAATAGAAGGGCACCCAAATTTGGCGTCAAGTTATAGTTTGGAATAGTAGCTCTTGCGATGATCATCATATCATCTCATTAACTCTAGTAAACTCACCACGTGCCTGCAAAGTGTTAGCAATAACATAGAACAAATAACGAACAACATGGTGATCAATTTGGTTTCCCTTGGGAATGTTTCCATGGATTCTCATTCTATTAAAGTAGTCCAAGGGTGAGGGATCGAGAACAAAGGTGGTGGAGCATATGTTGGTGGTGTTGTTGGCAAACTCAAAATACTAAGCCCATTGGTCGATTGTCAAGGTATACTCACGATTCATAAGGCAGAAGATGCAATCAACTCCCGGCATATACTCCTCGGAGCAGTAGTGTGAACCCACCGTATGCGTCAAGGTACTGAGGAACTCAAGTGTCAAGTGGCGACATGTGGCGCCATCTTGAAAAACAAAGTGATACAAACCAATATTGTTGCAAAGTAAATCAAAATCATGATGAATTCCCAGTTGGTTGAGGATATAAGGACACGCCCACTTGGTGGACTTGATTTCTCGGTGCTTTAGATGGTTGAAACGAGTGCGATGAAACTCCTCAGTGAACTCGATGCCAAATTACTCGGGGATTAGCATATAAATAGGTGGTACAGCTTGTTCCGCAACCACTACACATGCACGGCTGCTCGTATTTATCTACAATGTAAAAATTAAGCTAATTAAAAAGCTGCTCCAATAGAAACATGGCATAAGTGATCCTCTACACTTCTTACAAAATAGTCTCCTCTAAAAACAAACTAAGCATGATAATCAAGATTATCCCATGAACAAGACCTAAGTCTAGATTGATAATGGTGAAATATTGAGCAAGGTTTTGATGCAAATAAGTTGGGGATCAGATGAGAAACATACCTTAGATTGATTGGGTGCAAGGAATCGAAGAAAGAACGAGTAGAATTGAAGATCCAATGGAGGTGGTTTGGAGTTTGGAGGAAGAAGAAAGAGGGTTTGGGGATTTCAGGTTTACCTCTCCCTAGGTTGAAGTCATGGCCAAGTATGCGGTACGTGTGGGAGGTACAACCGGATCCCTCCTGTACCGAGTGTCCTATCTTAGGGTCGACGGATCCCTCCGGTGGTGCACTCGGTATGGGTGCACGGTACAGTCGCATGCTCCCATAGTACTGATCGTTAATTCCTTAGATTACTTACCTCAAACTTCATGTTTTGCTCTGGGGTATGATATGGGCGGACGGTGCGGCCATATCCCGACGTACCAGTGGTTGTTACATGCACTATGTTCATCAACAAAAGTCAAAGTTCACATTTTCTTCTGCCGCAATGTGGTACGGGTGGGTGGTATAGTGGCCTCCGGTCGTACCAGTGCTCGTTAAGCTCACTTTAAGCTTCAAAAACTTAAGAAATTAAGTTAGTAGCTTCACATGCCTTTGCACATCTAAGCAACAAAATAATGATAACAAATAAACTTCATAAAAAATAGCAGTACCTTATGGCCACGTGTTAGCAAATATAATAGGTCAAGGATTACCTTGATTTCTTCTCCTCTCTTCAGAGGACCTTCTTGGACACTCTTTATTAAAAACAAAACAAAACAAAAACAAAACTGACATAAGATTAAAAACTTTATTTCACATGGGTTGCCTCCCATGAAGCACTTCTAGTTAAGGTCAATTAGCTTAACTGAGATGGTGATTATTTAGGCTTTGTAAGTGGGACACCCACTCCAAAGTAATTAGCTTTAAAGTGATTACACCATCATCATCATTAGGCTTGGACTTTTTCGTTGTAGGGAAGTGGACTATAAAAGGATCTCTAGATGGTTGTCCTATTCTCACATTCCCTTCATGCAAATTAATCAAAACTTTAATGGTTCTTAGGAATGTCCTACCTAGAATTAGAGGTTCTATGGTATCTTTAGGCATGTCCTATAACAAGATCAATAAGAGCAGGACATCCTTTAATTTCAACAACTATATTTTCTTTTATCCCAATAGCTTGTTTATAGGTTGAATTAGCAAGATGGAGTCTCATTTCAGTAGTTGTAAATGTCCCTAAGTTTAAGTTATCAAATAGACACTTGGAAATTGTTGAGACACTTGCACCAAGATCACAAAGGGTAGCTATCTCATTAACCGCAATTTTAATTTTAATAGTGGGCTCAAAAATATCATCTAGCTTAGCTGGAATATTATCAACTAGTTTCTTACACTCCATTTCTAGTTCACAAACTTTATATGCTACTTCTTTTATAAATTGTTGGTATGTAGCATCATTACCTTGTTCTATACCTGGATTATTTATGGTGGTCATCTTTAATAGATCTTCCACGGTATAATCTAGTGATGGCGCATTGCTATAATCTAGCTCTTCAGGGTTCTCATCTTTATTTTCCACCCTCATGATCTTGAGGTCTTCCACCAGATTTGGCTTGGGCTTTCCAGCGAACTTTGCAAGTATGAGAGCTTGGCTCTCCGCTACTTTGCCCAATTGTGCCTCCACGGTCTTGGTTCTTTCCTGTAGAGGCTGCACATCATTTCTAATTGCAATGGCCTGGTTAGATAATTTTCCAATACTAGTCTCATGGTTCTCCTTGATTTTAATAAGAGTATTATTTTGCTTGGTTTGAGCTTGCATGAAACTTCTAACAGTATTTTCAAAAGAGAGATTGCCACGATTTGCTCCACTATGGTTATCATAATTGTTATTATAAGGATCACCTGTAGGATTACAACATTGTTTTTGAAAGGATTGCCATTACGAGCTCTAAAATTAACTTCATTAGCATTGGTAGTGATAACATTAATTTGGGTATCTTCCTTACCCTTCACAATATTAAGTAACTCATCTACCTTTCCAGTAAGCTCTTCATTCTGTTCCTCGGTAATGTAATTCACCCTTTTTGAGGATCTTTCTACATTCCATTGGGCATGGTTTTTTTGCATAGGATCAAGTAATTTCTTTGCAACACTCACTTGCTTTCCCACGACGGTTCCTCCTACAGCTGTATCTATCATGGACTTGGACATTAGGTTAGTACCATTATAAAATAAATGTAATATAAGCCATTCTTCCCCCATGACTAGGACAGTTCATCACGATTCTTTCATCCTTTCCCAAGCAAGCGCTAGTGGCTCACATTCTTCTTGTCTAAAGATTGTAATGTTGGACCTTAGCTGCATAGTCTAAGCTAGAGGGGGAAAATTTATCATAAAAAGATTAGTGCATTCCTCCTAAGATGTAATAGTGCCTATAGGCAAAGCTAGCATCCAGTCCTTAGCCTTTCCTCTTAGAGAGAAAGGAAATAAACATAAGTTAACCATGTTTGGTTCAACATCTTTAATGTGCATCATGTAGCAAATCTTAGTAAAAGTATTTAGGTGCAAACCTGAGTCCTCAATAGATGACCCTCTAAATTGATTTTGTTGAACCAAACTCAAAATGTTAGGTTTAATTTCATAAGTTTCCACATCAACAGCGGGCTGAGTAATAGGTGCACGAATAAAATCATTAGTGGGAGTAGCATACTCCCCAAGTTTGTTTTGAGCCATGACTCTTTTCTTTTTGGTGTTTTTTAAATAAGAGAAACAAATAAACAAGTAACTAATTTTGGGGGTTTTCAATAGATAATAGAAAGTAAACTAATAACAAGAAATGAACTACAAAAAAAAACTAAAAACAAGGTCTCTAGTCACCTCACCAGGATAGCAAATTGATTCCCTGACAACGGCACTAGAAAAAGGGTTGATACCTTCGATCTAGATTTATAGATGCAGTATAGTAGCTTTTTCCCTAGTAGACCTAGGTTTAATAGAACCTTGAGAAACAATGCTAAAAGAAAATTAATAAGGCACCTCTACAAGACTTGTTTGTTCGTTTTACCTTCGTTTACCAGAAATTTCTAGTTTACTTTAGAATGTGAATTGTTTCAATGGATGGAGATAGGCTAGCGTTGAAGATTCACCTACAGCTGCACATCATATGTGATAAAGATAGTAATATGCATACTCATGTGTAATGATTTAATAAAGATAAAACTTGTGGGCAACACATCTTGATATACTAGAGCCCCTACGAGTCACGTGCATAGTAATAGTATTTTGATCCAACAATTGCACCACGAAATACTAGGCTATAACAATTATTAAGTGAAAACACAGATCAAAGCCTTAAGAAGTGATGTAATTGTTGTTCCCAAATGGATCGCTAAAGAAGACCATACTTCCCTTTCTGTCACTAGGTCTCCTACGAGATCTCCGCTCACCAAGTATCTCACCTAAGGCTTTATCAATCTCTGGGATCTTGGGTACCCAAAAGTCCATAGATCGATACAAGAGACAGAGAAACAAAGATACAAATCTCTATTAAATCAATAAGTAATACTCCCATGGATTAGATGTACATAATCGCTGTGAGGTTTCACCCCAGCCCGCAGCCCGTGAGGACTACTCACTCATAACAATAAGATCAAGGATAGAAAAAATTGTGCAAAATACTTAGATTGAAATCAAATATTCTTACAATGGTCGCCGAATCACAAGTAGATCTCAAGTACAAGCTAATGACCAAGGATATGGAGAAGATGGAGGGTGGAGAAGATGAACTATGGTGGCGGATCTCCTCTCATGGTGTTGTGATGCAATCTGAGAATGGTAGCCCTCTTCACGGTGGCTAGGACCTCAAAATATATAAGCGCCTTCACAAAATTCGTAGCGTTTGACGATACGAAGCCAACGCCACATGGTACGGATGGGCCTTGCTCGTACCAGTGGTCATTAAGGCCTCTGTCGACTGGTTTTTGCTCCAGGATTTCTTGGTCGTGTAGACTTCCTCAAAATCTTCCTTAATAGATCCTAATTTCGCCTTAAAATGATGATTTCCTACACAACACAATTTAAAGCAAAGGATTGCACATCTTTGCAATAATTACTCATTAGTAGCAAGGCTAGAGAGATTCTTGGTCAATTACTTGACTAATAATGGAGTTTAAACATAGAGAACGGGGTAGTATTCTAGTGGTTGGGTCGTAGTTGGCGCATCCCAGCGACCGGAGTTTTATCCCTGTCAGGGATGAATTTTCGAAATTCTCACACCGACCCGCTTCTACTATATCAGAAAAGTATCTAGTTCCTCCTTGCACTGTTTCATTTTTGAGAAATATGGATATTTTCACATCCATCAGTGCACATAGTGAAGCCTAGTGTATTTAGGATTTGTGCTTGTAAAATAAATGTTAGTTTAATTTTGTATTCTATCAAGCCAAAACCGTAATAGTTTTGAAATTGCCTATTTAGCCCCTCTAGGCGACATCTGTATCGTTTCAATTGGTATCAGCAAGGTCTCTCCTTGTTTAGGCATTACCGCCTATAGTGTAAATATGTCGGCTAGTAGTATGGTGCACAATGACACAATTATATTTGACGGCACAAATTATACTTTATGGATAAATTGCTTGCTTTGTAATCTTTGGAACTTGTGTCCAAATATAGAGCGATTTCTAGATGTAGGTTTTTCTCCTCCAATGGATCCTCAAAATCTATCTTTAGAGGATGATAAAAATTTATATATCAAAGATCTAGTATCTTTGTGTTACATAACCATACCAAATACAACCTCTTGTATACAACTTATTCTCGGATAAGCTGCGTAGATGTTTCTAATATTCATTATATAAACCATCTTGTTGTGATTGTCATCAATTAGCAAAATGGGGGAGATTGTAGGGGTAATTTCCCCTATTTGTGGTTTTAGAGATTAATTAAAGTCCCTATGGTCTAATGATTTCATTGATTTTTATATGTAGGAACATTCCATAGGTCATGCTTGTAGTCTATGTGTTGGATTCGGGTATGGATGCCATGAAGATAAAGATATACACTTAGTATTGGCATCAAGATATTGAGAGTTTGATCTTAATAGAAGAATTCGAGTTATGTCTCTAAGTCGTGTCATGATAGCCACATGAGTTGTGCTATGGTTGACTAAAGGTTTAGAGCATGCAATCAAATAAAGAGTTCTTTATGTACCTCAAGATATTGAGATACAGCATGGGAAGATACATGGTTGACCAATACAAAGAGTGAAGAGTGATTCCAAGTTGGTCAAATCATGAAGCATAAAGAGTGTACCACATGGATGAGAATATCATTTTGTGGCCTGAAAGTTGAGACGCCAGTGCATCGCAGTATGGGAGTTGATTTTAATCACCGCATCAAAAAGTTGGGGCACCAATTGCTGAGAGGGGTGTTTCGAGTGAATGATGGCCAAACCCAATATTTTCAAATCGCGCCCGTTAAGTTAGGATATTCCGTTACACTATTTCTTGTTGTTCCCCTTCTTCGTCGGTCTCTCTTCTTAGCCACCCTGCATGTGTCGTAGGCCAAATCCATTAATATAATTTCCTAACTCCCGACCTTGAATCTGGCTACGACAAAGGTCCTTTTCTCTCCTTCCCCGATATTGAATCCAGTAGTAGCGGCCTAGCATGTCTTGCAAGGCGAAGGTTGTTGCTACATCGCCGACTGATTCGGGTCCGTCGAGGCCAGAGTCTGGGGCTCAACACGGAGCCCCTCAACGCGAAGCAGCGGCAAGGTCTTCAGCCCCGGTTAGTGAGGAGCTTAGCAAGGATTCTTCTCCCAAGGTACCTATGAGCAAAGGTTTGAAGAGAAAAGCAAGGCCAGGGGCGGATTGCTTGGCTCTAGTGGGCGGATGCGGCACCCAGATCTCAAAGAAAAAAACCCGGGAGAAGGGCGAGAGGTGAATTTTTCTTATCTGTGCCTTATCTTACAAGTAGATTACTTACGGCATAATAGAATTGAATGAACTGAAAAGTTCCCCTTTTTAATCAAATTAGGCACAACTTTGATACAAGGGACCTATATGAGTTCACAGTTCATGTTCGCCAGTACACTTCAATACTAGATTTTGGTTGCGAGAGGGTTGTGTTCGGGCAAGATGTGCATCTGCTTGTGAATTGCAAAGAGGTTGTATCTGTTTCGCAGCTGGTAGATATGCTTCATTCTAGGATTCCCTGGGGTTCTAGACAGAGGGCAAAATTGGTGTGGTGCAATATGAATGATACCTATATGCAAATTGAGCACTCCCATGAGCTTCAGATGGTTTGGGAGTATTGTGCAACTATTCGTAAGGTGAAAGTTGAAGCGATGATTGATGATATGTATGCAGATGCTGGAGATCTTGCTTCCAGAGCTTCGGCTCCTAGAGACTATGGACCAATAGATGCTGATCTAGATAAGTTCAGTATACACTTAGAGGTGGATTCATACATGGCAAAACTTGATGAGGGAGTTACTAAGCCAGTTTCGTCATGCACTATGGAGATCACTGTCGATTCCAAAAACATAACTCTTGATGAAATGAGAGAGATGATCGGTAAGGAAATCAGTATTGGTCCTAAGTAGATGGCACAAATCCGGTGGTAGCATCATAAGAAGCAGGAATTCATAGAGGTTTTGGATAGTGAAGATCTTATGCAGATTATGCAACGAAAGAAGCAAACCAGGAAGGTGTTATTCCTGGGTACCATTTCTGATGTTGTTGAACAGGTTATAGTGGATGTAGAGGCCCCTGTAGTGGCTGAACAGAATGAGGTGGTCGACGTGATGAGATCTGATGAGAGCTGCTACCCTAGGCTTGTCATCTGGACCGCGGGGTTCCCCTGCCTGTATTTGTAACATTGACTGTTGTTGCATTTAGACCGTATTTCTATGATTATGTTTGCTGAGAGATTGTGATATAATGTTGTGAGAGCTGTTGAGATTTTCAGACATGTCACTCACTAAAACCATTGTTGTTGTAATAAGACAAAAGCACATTGTAGTTGATATGATTATGTTTCTTGAGATGACGTACTGTACTTGTTTCTATTATTATGTTTGTTGGAAGATTGTAATGTAATTTTTTGTGAAACCATGACTGGACAAGTGATGCATAAATTAATTTTAGTTGACATGATTATGTTTCTTGAGATGATGTACTGTACTTGTTTCTATTATTTTGTTTGTTGAGAGATTGTAATGTAATGTTTTATGAAACCATGACTAGACAAGTGATGCATAAGTAACTTGTAGTTGACATGATTTTGTTTCTTGAGTTGATGTAATATACTTGTTTCTATGATTATGTTTGTGGAGAGATTGTAATGTAATGTTTTGTGAAACCATGACTGAACAAGTGATGCATAAGTACCTTGTAGTTTACATGATTTTGTTTCTTTAGATGATGTAATATACTGGTATGTTTTCCTTAGGCAATGAAATTGGGATGGAGGGAGTACAGGTTTAATATTTGAAATAAGAATGTATGAAGAGTAACCCTATTAGGCAGGAGATAGTAATCCAGGGAAAGGGCATGGTATCCATTAAACTATTGTAACATGCCAATTTAGTCATTGTTGCAGCGGTGACACACTTCACTTTCGCCAGTCTTTCGCTCCCTCTCAAACTCTCTCTCTCTCTCTCTCTCTCTCTCTCTCTCCCCTCACCGATGCCGACACCTACACCGCAGCCAACGATGACACATTCGCCATGCTGTCCTGGAATCACGAGGACAACCAGTCGAGCAGTGACAGCCTTCTCTCCGACATTGAGTATTCCTTCCATGATGTGAGTTCCTCTGTTTTCTCGGGCTAGGGTTAGGCATTGGTAAATCCCTCGATCTGAGCTCCATATGTGCATGCAATTGTGTTCAATTCCAGTTTTGCGTTTACTTATAGGCACCACGGACGATCTACGACTCCGAATGTGAGGGCCTAGATCTCGATGGAGGAGTACCATGTGACCATGGGCTAAAACTGAAGACATATGTTGCATTTGAAGGCAGTAACACTGGGAGAAGGTTTTTGGGCTGTACAAATCAGGTTTGTTTACATTATGTGCAACTGTGACATGAAGAAAAATGTATCATGTGTGTTCATAACACGATAGTGTGTTTTTTTTTAGGTTGACCCGGTGTGTAAAGCAGTAGAGTGGGTGGATCTTGAGTGGCCAGATGCACTTAAGAAATGTTTGGCCCAGTTATGGGAGATGTATGAGTTGGAAAGGTCGAGGAGATTTACTGATGCTTGTGATGCAGCTGAAAAAACAACAAGTTGTCGGTACGAAATAAGGAGCTAGAACAAGAAATCGAGAATTTGCAGTCAGAAGTAAGTGACAGAATCAATGGGAGCTTGGTTGTTGGAACTGCAAAGAAGTTTCAGGATAGTCACAGGTTGCTGATTCATAATGCATAAAAGGAGAGGGATCAACTCAGGGAAGACAAGAAGAAGCTAGAGTACTGCATTGCAGATCTGTTGAAGGAACTGAAGAAGGCGCGCGTGGGTGAATAAGGACGGACTACAGAGGATAAAGGAAATTTGAGATGAATAATTTATGTTGTGCCAATGCCTGAAACTAGTTAACTGTAAGACTTGCAGTTGCACTTTCTTAACTAAGCCGAACTCAATCCTCGAGCAAATTAATTCCAGACAAACACACATACCATGCATAGAGTTAAGTTCACGTTTACAAAATCACCACCGCAGAGGATAAAACAGGCAGTTCAGTACTAAAAAGACATATGTTGTGTTCAAGCGAGCCTGGCCCGGAGCTGCTTCTTTTTCTCCCTATGATCATCCAGCTCCTTCAGTACTTTGTCATGCGCCTGCCATAGGTTCCAGCGCTCCGTCAAGGATTCGAGAAGTTGGTATGTAACCATACGATTTTCCTTCATGATCCCTTTCATGATCTACATTTGCTTACTAGCCGAGGTGCGAACTTCCCTGTGAAGTTTCTCCTAGCTGGCGTTTACCTCCTTTAGTTTCTGGCACTAGTCAAAAAGGACTGCAACTTCAGCGCGTAGGTGGTTAAAGGACAGCTTCTGGGAATTCTGCATCTCCCCTTGGATGGCTATCTTGTCATTTAGCCAGGTCGCCAGGTCCTAGTTGAGCTTTCGTCTCTTTCCCTGCAACAAAAATATATAGTATGGTTTGTTTAGTTCACCAGGACAAGGTGGTTAGTTTCCATAATTAACTGAATCCACTAGTGGCACTGACATAATTTCAAGGAAGAAGCAATCTAGGACTAATCAACATTTTATGAATCGACTAGTGGAACTGTCATAATTTCAATTTCAAAGACAAATAAGGTTTATCTGCAGTTTAGTGTGCTACGGGTTTTTTCCCATGTCACCAAATAGTAGTGGCAAACTCATAATGAAGAAACCCATGTCCAGATACAGAATGGAAAGAGCTCGTGGTGTCCATTCATGAACATGAACACCTACACATGTCCAGATAGATAAGGAGATGTCCAAGGATTCTCTCTTCTTGCACCCTATACCGGGAATCAGACTTGGGCATTGCTCCCTAAACCCTAAATATTACAAAAAGAGTGGAGCACAAGCTGATACTCGTGTCCCCTCTAATGGGAATCAGACTTGGGCATTGCTCCAATACGCCTCCATACAAGCCCTTAGCTCATCGTTCTCTTTCCGAACACCCTCGAGTACGGTGATCCCTCTGCTCATGTCCTCCTTTATCTCTTTCACTGCATCCAGGCAATAGTTCCTGTCATGGTAGGCTCGGATGGCAGCCTTGGTTTCCTCGACGCGTCCTCTGAGTGCCTCGGTGACTTCATCCTGCAGGAGGGTGCACCTTTTCTCGAGATTCTTCTTCTCCTTCATGAGCTCGTTGATTATCTTGATGGCCTATTCTTGCATGTTCAAGTTACGGTCGAGCACTTTCTGTAGGCTCACTATGTCACGTGCAAAATCTAGCGAGATCTCCTTCTGCACAGATAATCTCTTGAGTAGGCTCTCATTAGCTTGGGTGAGGGAGCGTGCAAGCTCTTGTTGGTTGTCAATCTTGGCACTGATCGCGGCCACCTTGTCCCGGTACTCGGCCTTCGATCGCTACATCATTCATGTTAATTGAAATAGAAATTCTATAATTACACTCCAGGTTCCAGGTGAATACTAATACAAATCAAAAAACCCCATTGAATCTATGGACAACCGTATTAAAAATGGACCTAGAGATCCAGTCAGAATCATGATAAACTAATCCTAATCAAAAAATTCCCATTGAATCTATGAACAGTGGTATTAAGGAAAGACCAAGAGATCTAGTCATAATCATGAAAACTAATACAACTCGCAAAAAACCCAATGCAGGGTGGACACGATCTAAGAAATCCACATTACAACTCAGAGAAATAACAGTGTGGAGATTTGCTACCTCGCTGAGACGTGGAACGGGACCGAACAGGTCCTGCAAAGCCTCTGTCGTGGTGGATTCTGGTTCCATGACTAGCCTGTAATACGTAGAAGAGGAAGAGCAAGAAGAAGAAAAAAAACAAGAAGAAGTAGAATAAGATCATGATGGAGAAGAAGTAGAACAAGAAGATCATACCGGGAGGAGCCCTCGCCTGCTAAAACATTTAGCGCCGTTGTCGAGGGAGATTGGGCCTTAGTGAGAGGGGGGCTTGAGGGGCTGGCAGAGAAATAAATGCCTGGCGGCAATATCTCTCCTTTTTCTCTGCGAGGATGGTCGATCGGCCTCTCCTCAGGGGAGCCATGGCTTGTAGGGGGAGGGAGGTGGCGGAAGGAGGAAGATGAGAGTGATTAGTGTGGGAGAAGAGTCAAATAGTACAGGCCGTGGTCCAGTAGTACTACTACTATTATACAATACCACCGTGTACAGTCTACCTTCTCAAAGAATATAGGGATAGGGAGTCGATGTGACTTGTCTTTATTGCGATGGATGGTTCAATGGTCTTTGGTGCCGCCTAAAATCCAGTATATAATAAAAGGAGTTTGATCTTACCCTTAGAAAAATGAGTGGGGCAGGGTGGTAATCACGGGCATCAGCATGCATGTCTCGCGTGCGTGTGTCACGTGTTGATAGGGCAATGACGCGCGCAACTGCTACACGATCACGTCGGCACGTCAAACTACACGTCGATTGAACGCACGTTGAACACCACGTCAACAAGCATGCACAGGATATTTACGAGTCTAGCATACGCTGTGCCACTTTTGTTGTGATCAAATTATGTTCAGTACATGAGATATTACATTTTTTTAATGATCAAATTATGTTCAGTACCCTTGATCAGATCGGCACCCAAATCTGTGTACCCGCCATCGCTCATTCTGAATAACTTCCTCGAGCATGATGGCCCCTCGCCGTGGAAATGGCATATCCAAGCCAAACGCTGACCGTCCTGCGTCCCCTGCTCTTCGCGGAATCATTCATGCTCGCGAGTCGCCTACCGAGGCAGCTGATAACCCACAAGTATAGGGGGTGTATCGCAGTATTTTCGGGGGAAGTGAAACCCAATTTATTGATTCGACACAAGGGGATCCAAAGAATATTTATAAGCCTTAACAACTGAGTTGTCAATTCAGCTGCACCTGGAAACAATCTTGCTCATAGCAGTTTAACAGTAGCAACAGTTTTGTAGTAGCAGTAGTAAAGTAATAGCAGTAGTAAAAGTAAAGACAGTAGTAAGTTGTAAATAGTAGGATTAAAGTGCGGTAGGCATAGGGATGGATGGACGGGCATTGCATGGACAAGACAATTCATATGGCAATCAATACATAGGGCATTTGCAGATAAATAAGATAAAGCATCCAAGTACTGAATAATCATAGGCATGTGTTCCTTATATAGTCATACGTGCTCGCAATGAGAACTTTCACAACATCTTTTGTCCTCCCAGCCCGTTTGCAGCGGGGCCTCAAGGGAACTACTGGCAATTAAGGTGCTCCTTTTAATAGAGCACGAGAGAAAAGCATTAACACTCCATGAACACATGTGATCCTCACATCAAAGCCATTCCCTCCGATTATCCCGATTGCTGTCACTTCGGGGCCTTTGGTTCCGGACAACAACATGTGTATACAACTTGCAGGTAAGACCATAAACAATACTATCATAATGAATCAATAACATGTTCAGATCTGAAATCATGGCACTCGGGCCCTAGTGACAAGCATTAAGCATAACAAGTTGCAACAAAGTCAAAAAGCACTAATAATAGATACTAGGCACCATGCCCTAACAACTTGATGCCATTACATGAACGATCTCACCCAATCCCTACCATCCCCATAGCCTATAGCGGGGGATTACTCTCTCATATATAGGGGAAACATGGATGGTCGATGGAGAAGCGATGGTAATGATGATGGTGATGATCTCCTCTAATTCCTCGTCCCGACAGAGTGCCAGAACGGAGTTTCTGGTTCCGAATCGCGGAATCTGGTGGTGGCGGTGCAACGGAACTCTTTCTAGAAAAACATCGAACCGCCCTTGGTTTTTAGGTCAAGAGGCAACTTATATGTGTAGAGGGAGGCCAAGGGGGTAGCCGAGGCGGCCACACCACCCCCAGGCGCGGCCTGGCCTAGCCCGCGCGGCCAGGTGGTGTGGGCCCCTCATGGCCCTACTTCATCTCGTCTTCTGGCTCCGTGAGTCTTTTGGTGAAATAGGATTTTTGGCATATTTTCCGGGATTTTTCCCGATAGTTGATTTTCTGCACAAAAACTAGATATTAAGGTAATTCTGCTGAAAAGAGCGTCAGTCCGTGTTAGTTGTATCCAAATCACACAAGTTTAGAGGAAAAACAATAGCAAAAGTGTTTGGGAAAGTAGATACGTTTTCGACGTATCAACTCCCCCCAATCTTAGCTTATTGCTTATCCTCAAGCAATTTAGTTAAAACTGAGTGTGATAAAAGAAACTTTCATGAACACATTTGCTTCCTAAGATGTATAAATTCTTAGCATATGATCAACTACTCAGGCAATTCATAATAAAGAGTATGCAACTAAGTTTACTTAATAGTCATTGCAAGCTATGAAGAGATTCCAACTCAAAAATAATAAGTAGCATGAAACATAAACATAAGCAACATTACAATGCTCATAACAAGGTATGATAGAGTGGTATCTCGCTTGCCTTTGATTGTAGAGCAAATATAAATTCCAAGGCACCTCTGAAGTTCAAGTGAAGACTAGAAGTAAAGATATCCAAGATACAAGCATCAAAGTCATAACACAATTAATCAAGTTTTGAGACAAGCACATTACACTAAGAATGACAACTATGCTCT
Source organism: Avena eriantha (assembly GCA_910589775.1). Lineage (NCBI taxonomy): Eukaryota > Viridiplantae > Streptophyta > Magnoliopsida > Poales > Poaceae > Avena > Avena eriantha. The sequence continues at coordinate 229,297,719 of OU342743.1, read as the reverse complement.
CAAGAAAGTGCTCATAGAATGTGTGGAGACTCAACAAGGAAATGAAAAGGTTTTGAAAAGTTTGAAAGGCTTCCAAATGCTGAAAGTATGGTACTCATTAGCTTTGAGCTCTCATTGCCCCTATCATAAGCATCTTTAAATGGTTAAGGTGAAAGTGAGGTCCAATCTGAGTTATATGCTTGACAGACTATAAACTGGAAATCTCATGTCCCTTGAGTACGAGGTCCGCTCCTGATGCTACTCAACTTTAGTTACCGGTAAGTTCTTGTCATAGTAAATACGTGCGTATCATAGAGAACCACCAATGGGTTACCCCTTGCCCGATGATACGGAAGAATCCCCATATCAAAATGACAAGGCAAGCAGACAACGAGCATCTCAGCATTCTCCTTATATACCATGGGAAAATGGTACTTTTTTCTCTCTTTCCTCTTTTCTCAAATCTCTTTTCCCCCTTTTTCTCAATAGCTATCTCTCTTTTTTTATAAGAAGAATGCTTCATAGATACTCATTATGGTTACGCTGCAGGTTTCCACCATGATTAGGCATGGATTAGACCGACAGCCCAAGCGTTTCTCTAACACACATACATAACTCCATGGAATTACAAGCTACCCTTTTATTTCACACCTATGACATCCACAAACAAAAGAGTATGATATCAACTGGGTATATATTTACAGGTGTTGAAAGCGTTCCCCATGACATCACGGTTCTGCTAATCCCCAGCCTATAATTTGCAGGCATATAACTTTCATGGACAGTCACAATGGTTCAGGTTTATTAATTGCAAGAAATAAAGTGTGCCATCAAGTTCGTGAGAGCTTTACTAACTAACTTTCTCATAACAAGCAAACATTTTATTCGGAAGAAAACAAGGCATATTGAATATGCACGGAATAGCAAATGATGCTAATAGGTAGGTATGGTGGACACTTTTGGCAATATTGGTTTTGGGGAATTGGAAACACGAGTAGAGCTCATACTCGGTGCAAGTGGAGGCTAGCAATAGTAAGGGAGCGACATACGAGAGAGCAATAACTATCATAATCATGCTTGCAACAAAACAAGACTAATCATGGCATGAAAGTGATTCAAGACCCCTGAGGCAAAATGATTCATTGAGGCTTAACTAATTTTTGTTTCAGTCATATGCATGCATTAGCATGTGCCAAGTCGATTCAAGTGAAACATTCAGAGGAGGATACCACAGTGTCATACCAAGTTATGAATAGAGCAATGCAAGCAAACATTTATATGACATGCTACAAACTATTAGCAAGCTGGAGTTAATCATAAGAAAGCAGGAACTACTAAGCATCCATAATAACATACACCCTACATGAATAGACTAAGCATGCTCACAATGATGAGTATATGTACAAAAATGAAAACAAATAGAGTTCGTTACCAGCCTCTTACCACACCTCAAGTTGTCATTAATCCTCATTATTGCCCTTCATGTGTGTGGCTTGAATAATAACATGAAACCAAATTCCACTGAGGACTGCTGAACCCTGCAACAAACTTCACAAAACCAAAGAAGAAGAACAAATATTTTTGGTGTTTTTAATTTTCAAAGGCAAGAACAAAAGGAAAAACAGGGAAAGCAAAATATTTTTGGGTTTTTTGAATAATTAAGACAAAGCCAAAAGGAAAAGGCAAACCAAGGCAAAAAGTAGAAGAAGCAAACAAAGAGAAACTATGGAAATATTTTTGGTATTTTTGTGTTTTAGAAAGCAAAAGCAAATAATGAATGAAAACTAAAAAGAGAACGAAACATGAATATACAAAGTACCGACAAAACATGATATGGAGATGAGTGTGATGTCGGTGTACCTCCCCGCAAGCTTAGGCTTTTGGACTAAGTGGGTAGCAACCCCAATGCGGGTAAGAATGATTATGGTTAGGCCCTTGGGAAGAAGAAGAAGAAGCTCCCCAATCATAGGTAGGCTGCTGATATGAAGACTCCCCTCATTCGAAGGCTGGACCGAATCATTTGTAACCTCCCTTCCAGTATCCTGCTCCTGTTTGGAGAGCTCTCCCATGTACGTATCTAGCTCCTCCTCAGTGAGTGACCATCCTACCCTGGTATCAAGGTTAAACAAAACAGGTGAAGGAAAGAGAACAAATCGCTCGAACTTACTCCTTCTCCAACTAGCCTTGAGAAAGGTTATTTCATAAGAGAAATCACTCAAATTAGCCCAAGAAGAAACAAATTTATGCTGTATCATGGAATTAAGGTCAAGCCTTTCTATGGTGTTAGGGGGATGATCCCCAGGTACCCCAACCGAATAAGAAACAAGATAGTCGGATCGCGTCCAGCTGACCAGATGCAACCGGACAGGGCAAGACAGGCCGGCTATCCCCCGATAGCCGGATCAGCAAGAGGCAGCCGGATATGGTGACGTAGCCGGACTCAATCAATGGGACAGGGCGACGTGTGTATCAGTGCACGGTACGCCCTATACGGTGACAAGACTGGCAACTACCCGGCCATACCGAAGACTTTGCGTGGGTGATGCAGGAACAGTGGCTGGTGCCGACGACAGGCTCGCACGGTGTCCACTGTGCCTACGACAGCCATACCGCTCGTCCTCCGATAAGACAAGCCATACCGGACACTGTAGATGACTAGTCGGCTGGGACCCGCTTGTGGGGCCCGCCAGTCGGACTAGCCAGTGAGACCTCTGCCTCTTTGCCTATATAAGGAGAGACAAGGCCTCAGTAGAAAGGGTTGGTCTTACAGCATTTAAGGCAGTAGCTAGCAAATACAGCTCGAGGAGCACTTGTAGTTTGAGTATTCCACATAGTCAGATCCGGCAAGAGTAGGGGCTTTACCTCACCACGAGGGCCCCGAACCTGGGTACATCTTGCATCCTGCTACGCTCGCTTGTATCCAATCCCGCCTGCGGACCCCGTCGATAGCTTCCCTGCTAGTGCCCACACCTCTATCTAACCTCCTCAGGTACCGTCGTTCCCAATACAACGACAGTTGGCGCCCACCGTGGGGCTAGATGGCTTCGACCGGAGTCACCTTCCGCAAGGGACCCTGCACTTCAGCTGGTGAGCGCGTGGCCTCCGGCCTGGTGCTCACGCTCGGCAAGTTCGACTGCTGTCGTTGTATTGGGAACGGCAGTACCTGAGGAGGTTAGATAGAGGTGTGGGGACTAGCAGGGAAGCTATCGACGGCGTCTGCAGGCGGGATTGGATACAAACGAGCGTAGCGGGACGCAAGAAGTACCCAGGATCGGGGCCCTCGTGGTGAGGTAAAGCCCCTACTCCTGCTGGATTTGGCTATGTGGAATACTAGAACTACAAGTGCTCCTCGAGCTGTATACACTAGCTACTGCCTTAAATGCTGTAAGACCAACCCTTTCTACTGAGGCCTTGCCTCTCCTTATATAGGCAAAGAGGCAAAGGTCTCACTCGCCAGTCCGGCTGGCGGGCCCCACAGGTGGGTCCCAGCCGACTAGTCATCTATAGTGCCCAGTATGGCTTGTCTTGTCGGAGTACGAGCGATATGGCTGTTGTAGGCACAGTGGACGCCGTGTGAGCCTGTCGTCAGCACCGGCCACTGTTCCTGCGTCAGCCACGCAAAGTCTTCGGTATGGCCGGGTAGTTGCCAGTCTTGTCACCGTACAGGGCGTACCGTGCACTGATACACACGTCGCCCTGTCTTATTGATTGAGTCCGGCTACGTTGCCGTATCCGGCTAGCTCTTGCTGATCTGGCTACCAGGGATAGCTGGCCCATCTTGCCCTGTCCGGCTGCATCTGGTCACCCGGACGCGATCCGACTGACTTGTTTCTTATTCGGTTGGGTACCCGGGGATCATCCCCTTGACACTAGCCCCCGAGCGTGTGTGGATTCCGCCCTTAGGCGATAAGTGCGCGCGCTTCCTCTTGCTTTTGAATTTGTGTCTGGCTGAGCTTGGCGGTTGCGCTACCCGTGACGTCAGTGCTGACCCCGGCCACGCGCGGACGCGCCATCATTACTCTGCGGTGGGTAGCGTAACGTCCCGTTGCACGTCGCCTCGGGAAACTGCTATTCAGCGCTTCAGTTCTCGCTCTGGGATCTTCTGCGCATCCTGCTCTGGCACACGGGATCTAGGCGGCGGTTGGGGTGTGGGTTGCCCGAATGCGCGCCACGTGCCCCGTCGACGGTTGCCCTTCTGGCTCTTTAAAGGGACGCCGCGAGGGAGGAAATTTCTTTCCTTCGCTCCTCCGCTGCAGTTCCCTTCTCTTCTCGTTGCTTCCGCTCCTGCGCCCTTGCCCTTTGCGCCGCCCGCTCGCCGTCGTCGATGCTACGGGCCACCGTCAATCTTCCGTCGCCGCTCCCCCTTGTCAACCGGAAATGGCCACCGACCGCGGGGCCTGGTGCGGCTCCGCCGTCACCGAGGACCAAATAGCGAAGTACCGGGCCACCCGCGTCCTCCCGCCGGCGGAGGAGGTGGCGGTGCGGCTGGCGCGGGCCGGGGAGGTGTCGCCGCATCCGGCGGAGGGAGAGCGCGTTATCTTCCTTTCGCACTTGGCCCACGGGTTCGCCCTTCCGGTGAACCCGTTCCTCTTGACCTTCCTCGCTTTCTTCGATCTTCGCCTCCATCACCTCGGCGCCAACGCAATCGGAACGTTGGCGCACTTCGTAGCTTTCTGCGAGAGCTACCTCGGGATCCAGCCGGATCTCAGGCTCTTCTGCCGGCTCTTTCGAGTCCGGCCGCAGGTACAGTTCACCCAGGGGCCATTAGTCGTCTGCGGCGGCGCCTCCATCTATTCCCACTCGCAGACCGGCTACCCCGAATTCCTTCTTCACGATACGGTACGACTGTGGCAGCAGTCGTACTTCTACATGAAGAACCTCACCAACGTTGACCGGATCAATCTGCCGGCCTTCCAGGACGTCGAGTCCAGCCGGCAGAACTGGGACATGAAGTTCCACGACGAAAAGGCAGAGACGGATGAGCTGCTGAAGCGCATGCGCTCGCTCGTCCACTGCCGGCTGACCGGCCTGGACGTCACTCTCAGCTGGATGTCCCGGCTGATGATGCCGTTGCAGCAGCGAGCACACAAGATGTCCCGGCTGGACCCGACCCGGCTGTCGCACCGCGATCCCCGCTACCACAACCTGAAGGAGTGGGTGTGGACAATCACCAAGGAGCGGCTGCCAGAGAACTGGAAGTTTAGCCTGGCGCCTTATACTCGGGAGAACCGCGCGCCCCAGGTAAGCTCCTCTAACCAGATGCATTTGTGGTGTTTTCTTGTACTTGTTCTTTGTTTTCGTCTGGCTGACTTTTGTATTCGGCAGATGTTCCCATGCATCATCTGCGAGGAAGGCGCGATGGCCCTCGAGGAATTCACGCCCGACCTACCCGAGCCGCGCGCCCGGCGGTCCGGCGAGGAAACGGATGGGGACGGCGACGCCTTCCCCAGCTGGAATGACGAGCCGGCCGCCGACCCGCACGCAGAGGTGCATGAGGAGGAGGCCCCGCCAACTATGGAGCCGGCAACGCGCTCCGTGACAGACGGGGAAGCAGGTGGGAGCGGTTCCAGCCGTTCCGGCTCCCGCCGCCCTGCGACGGAGGAGCCGACGCCCAAGAGGAGCCGGTCCGGTGCCCTACCGCCAAGCCGTCTCGGCCAGAAGAAAGGCCGCCTCCTGTTGTGCCAAGGTATGTACTTTCTCCCCCTTCCCTTTCTGCCTGTTTTCTATCTGCCTGCCTTTTTCCTCCTTTTCTAACTTTGGCTTGCTTTGCTCTTGTCTTCTTCTCTTTCTCCTTAGCACGCTGGTTTCCTTCGGAGCCGCGAGCCCGGCACGCGCGCCAGCCGGGTCGCCGCCCCTGCCCCGACTGCGCCGACCAGCGCCCCTCCTTCTTCTGTGGCGCAGCCTTCGCCTCCCCCTCGGGCTGAGCCGACTGCCTCCGCCCAGCCGGAAGTCCCCCAGCCAGAGGCGGGGTCCTCCCAGCCGGAAGGCTCCTCCGCGGGCACGCGGGGGGCTGCTGGCAAGGAGCTCGTCGCCGTTGGCAACGACAACTCCGACGAGGAGCCCGGGGAGGAATGGCAGATGGCGGTGGTCACCGCGAAGGAGTCCTTGGCCGTCAACACCGTGGACGACGACGCCTCTTCCGCCGCCTCGTTATCGGACCTTGCCGCCACGCTCGAGCTAGCGTTGAAGGAGATCCGGCTGCTGGAAGCCACAGCCGGCGGGAACCGGACGTTGGAGCAGAAGCTCGCTGCCGCCAACGGGACTTCCCAAAGTAAGTTCGCTTCATCCGGCTTCTTTTCTTTTGTACTGATAGCCGGTTTTGTTGCATCCATCCTTGTGTGCGCTCACCGCGAGATCGATCGCTTGAAGAAAGCGAACGACCGGCTGAGCAAGTCCAATTCTACTCTACGGCAGCAGAACAAGGATTGGCACGCGAGGGTGGACGGTCTGGAGGCCACCATCAAGGAGCGCGACGCCTCGCTCACTAGCCGGACCGAAGCCTTCTCCCTTCTCGAGGCCCAGAACAAGGACCAAGAGAAAGAGATTAAACGGCTAGCGACCAAGGAGAAGGCGCTGGTGGAGGAGCTGACGCAGGTCGGCCATACTGCCAAGGGTGAGTTTTTTTCCGTCTTCTTTTCTTTCCAGATCCGGTAGCCGGATCTGACTTCTATTTTCTAACAGCCTTTTACCCCGGCATAGACCTGCTGGCCTACAACCGGCTGCAGGAGAACTGGCCGGGAGCACAGCTGACGGCCCAGGAGCTCGTCATCCTTCTTGGCGAGGAAGCTGCCAAGCTTCGGGCGGCGAGGGACGTCTTCTCCTTCGTATGGCCGGAGGCTCCGGCTCTAGAGACAATGGCGCAGCCGGCTGCGAAGATGGGAGAGGTGCCGGCTGCGGTGGACCGGCTACGGGACCTGGCGGCGCGGGCCGGAGCAGAGATGGCCCTGGCTCTGATGCTCTCCTGGTACAAGGACGCCCGTGTCGAGAAGATCGATGGAGGCTTCCGTGCCGGAGCTGATCTTGCCACTATCCGCCAAGCCCATCCGGAGCTCCGCGAGTCCGCGATCAAGATCGCCGACTATGTGGACCCCGACGAGGTGCTCACCGACTCGAAGTCCGTCGGTACTCCTGATGTGGAGGCCCCGATGCCGCCGCCTGCCAGCGCTGGGACCGGATCGAGCTCTGCGCCTCCTCCTCCGCCCCCAGCTTCTGCCGGTCAAGAACTTCCTCGCGGCAAAGGCCCTGCCGCTTAGCTATTACACCGGGGTGACGGGTGTATTTGTCTTGGGCTATATACTTATGAACCTTGTCCGTTTGTGTCGGCCGTCTTTGACGCCGGGTAACTTATGGGAGCTTCATTTCTCTTTTGTTGTCATTGTTGAAATTCTTGGGTTTCCCTTGACTTGTGTGCTTTGAATTTTCATTCCATACTTCGCCGGTTAACCTTATCCGGCTTGCTTGACCCGGCTACACACTTTTGGTCAGGGGAACCGCACCTCCAGTGGGAGCGCGCGAGCGCACCCACCGGGTGTAGCCCCCGAGATTCGCAGTAGCTGGTGTAGCCAGGTGCTTCGAATCTTCCTTCTTTCCCAATTCTTCTATTTTTATCCGAATGGACTCATCCCAGTCGGCTACTTTTTGCCGGCTAGATGCCTTTAGCCAGGGGAACTAACAATCCAGTGGGGGTGCGCAAGCGCACCCACTGGGTGTAGCCCTCGAGATTCGGAGTAGCTGGCGTAGCCAGGTGCTTCGAATCTTCCTTGTCTTTTTCTTGCTCCAGCCCTTGCCCTCACCTGGGCTCCGAACGGCCGGCTAAACGCCTTTAGCCGGTCGGGAACCACAAGATTCCACTGGGGGCGCGTGAGCGCACCCAGTGGGTGTAGCCCCCGAGATTCGGAGCGCTTGATGAAGGCAAGGACTCTAGGTAGCCGGACAAGAATGTACATATGCATACACATATGTCCACATAGGTTAGTAGGTTAGTCTGCCAAATTGTAGCCGGGAAACGGCTTGTTTTTTCGAAAACTAGCTTGTCCCTTTCTAGACACTTAGTCGCTTTCCTGTGTGCTCTGCTGTTTTCGCTGCGTCCTTGCCGGGCAGCCGGGTTGCGGTCTACAGCTGGAATCGAAGGGAGCTGACAGTACATTGCACACGGTACTAACGGCTTAGCAGCCGGATTGGTTCAAGCTAGTTGCGGGGCCGGGACACCCGATCTGTCGCGTCTCCTCCCCGTTTTTCGTGTGGGATGCCTCGGTCTTTGGTCTTGCTAGCCGGACAGCCGGGTTGCGGTCTGTAGCTGAGACAGAGAGTGGGCCTCTGACATCATCGCACTGTACTCAGCCGGTTTGTTGACTTAGCAGGCCGGGCCAGCCGGCGAGCCCCCGGGTAGGGGTTGCCGGAGCTGGAAAATAATAACCGGAAAATGGATGCATACACATTTCTAGCAAGGAGCCCCTGAGATTCTCGTGTGGGTCCGCATTTTCATTCATAGGGTTTTCGGGATACATACACTGCCTGGCGACTAGGTGTAAAACGGGCGCAACAGGGCCGCGTTCCAGGGACGCTCGGTTTCCTCGTCCGATTTATCCATCTTGTTCTTGCGTGGCTGCTGCGCGTCGATGAGGTAGTAGGAGTCGTTGGGCAGCGCCCGGCTGATGATGAAGGGGCCCTCCCAGGGTGGTGACAGCTTGTGCATGCCCTTCGTGTCTTGCACCAGCCGGAGGACTAGGTCGCCCTCGCGGAATGCGACTAGGCGGATCCGGCTTGAATGGTAGCGACGTAGTCGCTGCTGGTACAGGGCTGATATGGATAAGGCCAGCTCGCGGGCCTCCTCCAGGAGGTCCACTCCGTCCTCCCGCGCCTCCTGGTTGGCTTTTTCGTTGTAGAGGAGCTTGCGAGGGAGTTGAACTCGATGTCAGCGGAGAGGACGGCTTCCGATCTGTAGACCAGGAAGAATGGCATGTAGCCGGTTGACCTATTCGGCGTGGTGCGGAGGCTCCACAGCACAGCCGGAAGTTCTTCGATCCAACATCCGGGTGAACGCTCCAATGGCTCGATGAGACGTGGCTTGATGCCGGCTAGCACCAAGCCGTTTGCTCTTTCGACTTGACCGTTGGATTGCGGGTGCGCGACGGAGGCAAGGTCTAGTTGGATGCCCTTGTTGCTGCAGAACCGGGCGAAGGCCCCCTTGGCGAAGTTCGTGCCGTTTTCGGTGATGATACTGTTGGGGTAGCCGAAACGGTTGATGATGTCGGTGAAGAAGGTGACAACCGTCACCCCGTCCAGCTTCCGGATAGGCTTGGCCTCGATCCACTTCGTGAACTTGTCCACCGCCACCAGCAGGTGGGTCATGCCTGCGCGTGCTCGCTTGAAGGGACCGACCATGTCAAGGCCCCAAACCGCGAAAGGCCAGGTGATCGGTATGGTCTTGAGTACCGAAGTTGGCATGTGCCTCAGCTGCCCGAAGCGCTGGCACCCATTGCATGCGCGGACCAGCTGCTCAGCATCCTCAAGGGCGGTGGGCCAATAGAAACCATGGCGGAACGCCTTGGCGACTATCTCCCTTGACAAATCATGGTGCCCGCAGTCGCCCTGGTGGATGTCCTTGAGTAGCCGGTAGCCCGTATCCGCATCAACACATCTTTGGAAGACACCGGATACACTGCGCTTGTATAGCTCGCCGTTTATGATGGTGTACGTGTGCGCGCGGTGCCGGATTTGCCTGGCCTCCACCTCGTCGTCCGGAAGTTCTCCATCGGCGATGTAGCTCATGAAGGGCTGTGCCCAGGATGGCACTTCCTGGATGACGATGACGCTCATGCTCTCCGGTTGACAGGTGTCGGGGGGTCGTCCGGATGGCATATCCGGAACGGCAGCCCCCGAGCCGCTAGGCGAGCCGGCAGTCCCCGGGTCTTGCGAGCCGGAAGGCGCTGCCCGGCCGGAATTGGTGCGGGTCTTCTTCTTTGGTGGTTCTGCCGGCTCCGCTTTCGCCGTTCCGTCAGCCGGAATGGTTCCTGCCCAAACGATGGAGTCCGATTCTGGCGACGGGTTGATGGATGGCTTGCGCAGGTGCTCCAAGGAGACCCCTGGTGGGATGGCCTGCCTGGTGGAGCCGATCTTGGAGAGCCCATCGGCCGCCTCGTTGTTGACGCGGGGGATGTGGTGAAATTCGCACCCGTCGAAGGAGGCGCTGAGCTTCTGGATGTGGAACCGGTAGAGAGCCATGTTTGCGTCTCTGGCGTCCCATTCTCTGGATACTTGCTGCACCACCAAGTCCGAACCGTCGAAGCACAGGATCCGGTTGACACCGATCTCCTTGGCCAGCCAGAGTCCATGCGCCAGTGCCTCGTATTCGGCTACGTTGTTGGAGGCCTTGAAGTGGATCTGCAGTACATACTCCAGTCGGTCTCCTTTGGGCAAGGTGAGCACGATGCCGGCTCCCAAGCCCCCGAGCATCTTCGATCCGTCGAAGTGCATCCGCCAATGGTCCAAATCTGGAACCGGTGGGAGATACTGGGTCTCGGCCCATTCGACGAGGAAGTCCGCCAACGCCTGCGACTTGATCGTGAGGCGGGGATCGTACTGGATGGAGTAGGCAGCAACCTCGATGGCTGACTTGGCGACTCGGCCAGTGGCGTCCTTGTTGCCGATGATTTCCGAAAGGGGTGTTGTGCACACGACCTTAATCGGGTGCTCCTAGAAGTAGTGCTTGAGCTTCTTGCATGCCAGGTACACGCCATAGCACATCTTCTAGTAGTGGGGGTAGTTCTGCTTGGAGAGGGAGAGGACCTCGCTGAGGTAGTAGACGGGTCTCTAAACCGGCTGAGCCTTGCCTTCCTCGGGGCGCTCCACCACCAGGACGACGCTGACGACCCGGCTGATGGCTGCTATATAGAGCAACCTCGGCTCCTTACTAGCCGGCGTGGCCAGAACCGGTGCTGTGGATAGCATGCGCTTGAGGTCGTGAAACGCGGCGTCGGCTTGCGAAGTCCAGGAGAACTTGTCCGTCTTCTTCATCAGCTGGTACAATGGGAGTGCCTTCTCCCCCAGCCGGCTGACGAAACGACTGAGGGACGCTAGGCATCCGGTGAACTTCTGGACTCCAAGCAGGTTCCTGGGTGGCTGTATCCTCTCGATGGCCGATCTTCTCCGGATTCGCCTCGATGCCTCGCTGTGAAACGAGGAAACCGAGTAGCTGGCCGGACGGGACTCCGAAGACGCACTTCTCTGGGTTCAGCTTCATCTGGTACTGGCGGAGGTTGCCAAATGTTTGTCCCAGGTCTTCGAGGAGGGTGCGCTTCTCCTTGGTCTTGATGACCACGTCATCCACGTAAGCGTGCACGTTTCGGCCTATCTGCGAGTGCAAGCACTTCTGCATACATCGATGATAGGTGGCACTTGCGTTCTATATAGAGCCGAGGTTGCTCTATATAGCAGCCATCAGCCGGGTCGTCAGCGTCGTCCTGGTGGTGGAGCGCCCCGAGGAAGTCAAGGCTCAGCCGGTTCAGAGACCCGTCTACTACCTTAGCGAGGTTCTCTCCCTCTCCAAGCAGAACTATCCCCACTACCAGAAGATGTGCTAAGGCGTGTACCTGGCATGCAAGAAGCTCAAGCACTACTTCTAGAAGCACCCGATTAAGGTCGTGTGCACTGCACCCCTTTCAAAAATCATCGGTAACAAGGACGCCACCGGTCGAGTCGCCAAGTGGGCTATCAAGCTCGCCGCCTACTCCATCCAGTACGAGCCCCGGCTCACGATCAAGTCGCAGGTGTTGGCGGACTTCCTCCTCGACTGGGCCGAGACCCAGTATCTCCCACCGGTTCTGGATTCAGACCATTGGCGGATGCACTTCGACGGGTCAAAGATGCTCGGGGGCTTGGGAGCCGGCATCGTGCTCACCTCGCCAAAGGGAGACCGGCTGGAGTACGTACTGCAAATCCACTTCAAGGCCTCCAACAACGTAGCCGAATACGAGGCACTGGCGCACGGGCTCCGGCTGGCCAAGGAGATCGGTGTCAACCAGATCCTGTGCTTCGGCGATTCGGACTTGGTGGTGCAGTAGGTATACAGAGAATGGGACGCCAGAGACGCAAACATGGCTCTCTACCGGTTCGACATCCAGAAGCTCAGCGCCTCCTTCGACAGGTGCGAATTTCACCACATCCCCCATGTCAACAACGAGGCAGCCGATGGGCTCTCCAAGATCGGCTCTACCAGGAAGGCCATCCCACCAGGGGTCTCCTTGGAGCACCTGCGCAAGCCATCCATCAACCCGTCGCCAGAATCGGACTCCATCGTCTTGGCAGGAACCGTTCCGGCTGACGGAACGGCGGAAGCGGAGCCGGCAGAACCGCCAAAGAAGAAGACCCGCACCAATTCCGGCCAGGCAGTGCCTTCCGGCTCGCAAGACTCGGGGGCTGCCGTTCCGGGTACGCCACCCAGACGACCCCCCGACACCTGTCAACCGGAGGACAAGAGCGTCCTCGTCATCCGGGAAGTGCCATCCTAGGCACAGCCCTTCATGAGCTACATCGCCGATGGAGAACTTCCGGACGACGAGGTAGAGGCCAGGCAAATCCGGCGCCGCGCGCACACGTACACCATCATAAACGGCGAGCTGTACAAGCGCAGTGTATCCGGTATCTTCCAAAGATGTGTTGATGTGGACACGGGCTACCGGCTACTCAAGGATATCCACCAGGGCGAGTGCGGGCACCACGCCTGAACTCGATGTCGGCGATAGTTGCCAAGGCATTCCGCCATGGTTTCTATTGGCCCACCGCCCTCGAGGACGCTGAGCAGCTGGTTCGCGCATGCAATGGGTGCCAGCGCTTCGGGCAGCTCAGGCACATGCCAACTTCGGTACTCAAGACCATACCGATCACCTGGCCTTTCGCGGTTTGGGGCCTTGACATGGCCGGTCCCTTCAAGCGAGCACGCGCGGGCATGACCCACCTGCTGGTGGCGGTGGACAAGTTCACGAAGTGGATCGACGCCAAGCCTATCCGGAAGCTAGACGGGGTGACGGCTGTCACCTTCTTCACCGACATCATCAACCATTTCGGCTACCCCAACAGCATCATCACCGACAACGACACGAACTTCGCCAAGGGGGCCTTCGCCCGGTTCTGCAGCAACAAGGGGATCTGACTGGACCTCGCCTCCGTCGCGCACCCACAATCCAATGGGCAAGTCGAAAGAGCAAACGGCTTGGTGCTAGCCGGCATCAAGCCACGTCTCATCGAGCTGTTAGAGCGGTCACCTAGATGTTGGATCGAAGAACTTCTAGCTGTGCTGTGGAGCCTCCACACCATGCCGAATAGGTCAACCGGCTACACGCCATTCTTCCTGTCTACGGATCGGAATCCATCCTCTCCGCCGACATCGAGTTCGACTCCCCTCGCAAGCTCCTCTACAACGAAAAAGCCAACCAGGAGGCGTGGGAGGACGGAGTGGACCTCCTGGAGGAGGCCCGCGAGCTGGCCTGGTCCAGATCAACCCTGTACCAGCAGCGACTACGTCGCTACCATTCAAGCTGGATCCGCCCAGTCGCATTCCGCGAGGGCGACCTGGTTCTACGGCTGGTGCAAGACACGAAGGGCATGCACAAGCTATCGCCACCCTCGGAGGGCCCCTCCATCATCAGCCGGGCGCTGCCCAACGACTGCTACTACCTCATCGACACGCAGCAGCCGCGCAAGAACAAGATGGACAAATCAGACGAGGAGACCGAGCGTCCCTGGAACGCGGCCCTGTTGCGCCCGTTTTACACCTAGTCACCAGGCAGTGTATGTATCCCGAAAACCCTATGAATGAAAATGCGGACCCCCACGAAAATCTCGGGGGCTCCTTGCTAGAAATGTGTATGCATCTGTTTTCTGGTTCTGATTTTCTGGCTCCGGCAACCCCTACCCGGGGGCTCGCCGGCTGGCCCGGCCTGTTAAGTCAACAAACCGGCCGAGTACTGTGCGACGATGTCAGAGGCCCACTCTTCGTCTCAGCTACAGACCGCAACCCGGCTGTCCGGCTAGCAAGAGCAAAAGCCCGAGGCGTCCCACACGAAAAACGTGGAGGAGACGCGACAGATCGGGTGTCCCGGCCCTGCAACTAGCTCGAACCAATCCAGCTGCTAAGCCATTAGTACCATGTGCAATGTACTGTCAGCTCCCTTCGATTCCGGCTATAGACCACAACCTGGCTGCCCGGCAAGGACATAGCGAAAGCAGCAGAGCGCACGGGAAAGCGACTAAGTGTCTAGAAAGGGACAAGCCAGTTTTCGAAAAAACAAGCCGTTTCTCGGCTACAATTTGGCAGACTAACCTACTAACCTATGTGGACATATGTGTATTCGTATGTACATTCTTGTCCGGCTACCTAGAGTCGGAATTCAGGAGAAGGAGGGAAGATTCGAAGTCCTTGCCTTCATCAAGCGCTCCGAATCTCGGGGGCTACACCCACTGGGTGCGCTCGCGCGCCCCCAGTGGAATCTTGTGGTTCCCGACCGGCTAAAGGCGTTTAGCCGGCCGTTCGGAGCCTAGGTGAGGGCAAGGGCTGGAGCAAGAAAAAGACAAGGAAGATTCGAAGTACCTGGCTACGCCAGCTACTCCGAATCTCGAGGGCTACACCCAGTGGGTGCGCTCGCGCGCCCCCACTGGATTGTTAGTTCCCCCGGCTGAAGGTGTTCAGCCAGCAAAAGCAACCGACTGAGATGAGTCTAGTCGGATAAAGATAGAAGAATTGGGAAAGAAGGAAGATTCGAAGCACCTGGCTACGCCAGCTACTGCGAATCTCGGGGGCTACACCCAGTGGGTGCGCTCGCGCGCCCCCACTGGAGGTGCAGTTCCCCCGGCTAAAAGTGTGTAGCCGGGCGAAGTAAGCCGGATAAGGTTAACCGGCGAAGTATCGAAAGAAAATTCGAAGCACACAAGTCAAGGGAAACTCAAGAATTTCAACAATGACAAACAAAAGAGAGACGAAGCCCCCATAAGTTACCCGGCGTCAAAGACGGCCGGCACAAACGGAGAAGGTTCATAAGTATGTAACACAAGACAAATACACCCGGCATCCCGGTGCGATATCTAAGCGGCAGGACCCTTGCCGTGGGGGAGTTCTTGGCCGGCAGAGGCTTCGGGCGGCAGAGGAGGCGCGGAGCTTGATCCGGTTCCGGCGCTGGCAGGCGGCGGCATCAGGACCTCCACATCAGGAGTACCGACGGACTCCGAGTCGGTGAGCACCTCGTCGGGATCCATGTAATCGGCGATCTTGATGGCGGATCCGCGGAGCTCCGGATGGGCCTGGCGGATGGCGGCAAGATCGGCTCCGGCACGGAAGCCACCGTCGATCTTCTCGACGCGGGCGTCCTTGTACCAGGAGAGCATGAGGGCCAAGGCCCTCTCCGCTCCGGCCCGCGCCGCCAAGTCTCGCAGCCGGTCCACCGCAGCCGGCACCTCCCCCACCTTCTCAGTTAGCTGCGCCATCGTCTCCGAAACCGGAGCCTCCGGCCACACGAAGGAGAAGACGTCCCGCGCCGCCTGGCGAAGCTTGGCAGCTTCCTCGCCAAGAAGAACGACGAGCTCCTGGGCCGTCGGCTGCGCTCCCGGCCAGTTCTCCTATAGCCAGTTGTAGCCCAGCAGTTCTATGCCGGGGTAAAAGGCTGTCAGAAAAGAGAAGTCAGATCCGGCTACCGGATCTGGAAAGAAAGGAAGACGGGAAAAGGACTCACCCTTGGCAGTGTGGCCGACCTGCATCAGCTCCTCCACCAGCGCCTTCTCCTTGCTCGCTAGCCGTTTGATCTCCTTCTCTTGGTCCTTGTTATAGGCCTCGAGAAGGGAGAAGGCTTCGGTCTGGCTAGCGAGCGAGGCATCACGCTCCTTGATGGTGGCCTCCAGACCGTCCACCCTCGCGTGCCAATCCTTGTTCTGCTGCCGCAGAGTAGAATTGGACTTGCTCAGCCGGTCGTTCGCTTTCTTCAAGCGATCGATCTCGCGCTGAGCGCACACGAGGATGGCTGCAACAAAACCGGCTATCAGTATTCAGAAAAAAAGTGGAGGGGGGAAGCAGCATACCCCGGCGTAACCGGGGGTGGCCCTTTCTTCCGACCGAGACGGCTTGGCGGCAGGGCGTCGGACTGGCTCCTCTTGGGTGCCGGCTCCTCCGTCGTAGGGCGGCGGGAGCCGAAACGGCTGGAGCCACTCCCACCCACTTCCTCGTCCGTCGCGGAGCACGTTGCTGGCTCCATGGTCGGCGCGGCCTCCTCCTCGTGCACCTCCGCGTGTGGGTCGGCGGCCGGCTCGTCATTCCGGCTGGGGAAGGCGTCGCCGTCCCCATCCGATTCCTCGCCGGACCGCCGAGCGCGCGGCTCGGGCCGGTCGGGCATTAATTCCTCAAGGGGAGTCGCGCCCTCCTCGCGGATGATGCAAGGGAACATCTACCGAATACAAGAGATCAGCCAGACGAAAACAAAGAACAAGTACAAGAAACACCAAAAGAGCATCCGGTTAGAAGAGCTTACCCGGGGTGCACGGTTCTCCCGAGTATAAGGCGCCAAGCTGAACTTCCAGTTCTCCAGCAGCCGTTCCTTGGTGATCGTCCACACCCACTCCTTCAGGTTGTGGTAGCGGGGATCGCGGCGCGACAGCCGGATCGGGTCCAGCCGGCCGGAGTAGTAGTAGCACATCTTGTGCGCTCGCTGCTGCAACGACATCATCAGCTGGGAAATCCAGCTGAGAGTGACGTCCAGGCCGGTCAGCCGGCAGTGGACGAGCGAGCGCATGCGCTTCAGCAGCTCATCCATCTTTGCCTTGTCGCCGTGGAACTTCAAGTCCCAGTTCTGCCGGCTAGACTCGACGTCCTGGAAGGCCGGCAGATTGATCCGATCGACGTTGGTAAGGTTCTTCACGTAGAAGTACGACTGCTGCCACAGTCGTACCGTATCGTGAAGAAGGAATTTGGGGTAGCCGGTCTGCGAGCGGGAGTAGATGGAGGCGCCACCGCAGACGACTAGTGGCCCCTGGGTGAATTGCACCTGCGGCCGGACTCAGAAGAGCCGGCAGAAGAGCCCGAGATCCGGCTGGATCCTGAGGTAGCTCTCGCAGAAAGCCACAAAGTGCGCCAACGTTCCGATTGCGTTGGCGCCGAGGTGGTCAAGAGGAACGGGTTCACCGGAAGGGCGAACCCGCGTGCCAAGTGGGAAAGGAAGATGACGCGCTCTCCCTCCGCCGGATGCGGCGACACCTCCCCAAATGGCGCCAGCGGCACCGCCACCTCCTCCGCCGGCGGGAGGACGCGGGTGGCGTGGTACTTCACGATTTGGTCCTCGGTGACGGCGGAGCCACACCAGGCCCCGCGGTCGGCAGCCATTTCCGGTTGACGAGGGGGAGCGGCGATGGTAGATTGACGGTGGCCCGTAGCGTCGACGACGGCGAGCGGGCGGCGCAAAGGGCAAGGGCGCAGGAGCAGAAGCAGCGAGAGAGAAGGAAACTGCAGCGGGGGAGCGAAGGAAAGAAATTGCCTCCCCCACGGCGTCCCTTTAAAGGACCAGAAGGGCAACTGTCGACGGGGCACGTGGCGCGCATCCGGGCAACCCACACCCCAACCGCCGCCTAGATCCCGTGTGCCAGAGCAAGGTGCGCAGAAGATCCTAGAGCGAGAACTGAAGCGCCGGACAACAGTTTCCCGAGGCGACGTGCGACGGGACGTTACGCTGCCCATCGCAGAGTAATGATGGCGCATGCGCGTGTGGCCGGCGTCAGCACTGACGTCACGGGTAGCGCAACCGCCAAGCTCAGCCAGACACAAATTCAAAAGCAAGAGGAAGCGCGTGCACATTTCGCCTAAGGGCGGAATCCACACGCGCTCGGGGGCTAGTGTCAGGGGGATGATCCCCAGGTACCCCAACCGAATAAGAAACAAGACAGTCGAATCGTGTCCGGCTGACCAGATGCAGCCGGACAGGGCAAGACAGGCCGGCTATCCCCCGGTAGCCGGATCAGCAAGAGGCAGCCGGATACGGCGACGTAGCCGGACTCAATCAATGGGGCAGGGCGACGTGTGTATCAGTGCACGGTACGCCCTGTACGGTGACAAGACTGGCAACTACCCAGCCATACCGAAGACTTTTCGTGGGTGACGCAGGAACAGTGGCCGGTGCTGACGACAGGCTCGCACGGCGTCAACTGTGCCTACGACAGCCATACTGCTCGTACTCCGATAAGACAAGCCATACCAGACACTATAGATGACTAGTCGGCTGGGACCCGCCTGTGGGGCCCGCCAGTCGGACTAGCCAGTGAGACCTCTGCCTCTTTTCCTATATAAGGAGAGACAAGGCCTCAGTAGAAAGGGTTGGTCTTACAACATTTAAGGCAGTAGCTAGTGTATACAGCTCGAGGAGCACTTGTAGTTTGAGTATTCCACATAGTCAGATCCGGCAGGAGTAGGGGCTTTACCTCACCACGAGGGCCCCGAACCTGGGTACTTCTTGCGTCCCGCTATGCTTGCTTGTATCCAATCCCGCCTGCGGACGCCATCGATAGCTTCCCTGCTAGTCCCCACACCTCTATCTAACCTCCTCAGGTACTGCCGTTCCCAATACAATGACATATGGGAAACTGTAAGTCTAGATGATGAGGCACTAAACCATGCAAAGCTAATAAACGAGAGGCAATGAGGCCTCCACAAATTCCACCTTTCTCGCAGTTAGCAGCAAGGTGGAAAGCTATCAAGGCACCCAAATTATAAGTCCTATATCGTTTAAGAGCAGCCGAGATGAATGCTAGATCATACGAGGATAACTTATTGACAGTTTTCCTAGCAAGAACACACTTGGCAATAAAGTAAGCAAAGTAGCGAATAGACGAGATATGAATGTTACGGATTTTCCTGCTCTCCTTCGAGAAGCTTCTCCCTTGGCAAATCTCCGCATACAAGTCCATGAGTGGTGCATATCGCTCTTTAATACTTCCATATGATCCCCACTACGGTACCTTAATAGCTGCACAAAAGTCATCAAAAGGAAGGTCGATAGCTATATTGTAAATTTTGTAGTGAACCATGGGGTTAGGAAAAGAGTAACTAAATCGAAAGTCCCGCACTACAGACATAGTTAGTTTCATAAATTGACAAGGTTCATCCTCCACAAAGTGCTCCAATCCTGCATTAGCAACCAAAGTATGGAAGTCTTGGGAAATTCCTGCAACCCTCATGAATTCGAGGCATGGATAGATGGAAGGAAAAACTTCCTCCTCTCGGTGAACCTTCATAACCTCATGCACCCCCAGTTCATGTTGGTTGAGTTGATGTTCATTCATCTTCTATTCTGAAATTTAAACATCCATTACACAAGTGATTGCAAAGTGAATATATAATAAAGGGCACTACACCTAGGGACTTGTAAGAGACCTAAACATGCATCAAAACAATATCTCTAAGCATTGAACAAGCTTACAAGCTCTCATAACCTGTCACCTACAACAGCAAAATACTCAAGATATAAACCACTAAACACAAATCTACTTGGACAAGCGGAGGAGTCACATACCGGAGAACAAATGCTCCAAATTTCAGCAGCAAAGATGGGCTGAGCAAGGAGATCAAAAAATCATGGGCAAGAACAACAAGAACGTGATTTTGAGCAAAGCACTGATGTTTTCTCGGGAGAGAGAAGAAAGTGGGAAGTGGGAGAGTGAGTGGGGGGCCAAGGGTGGCCCACACCATGGCCAGGCGGGCCCCTAGGCTGGCCGCGCCACCAGGTGGTGTGCCTGCCTGGTGGGCCCCCCCTGGTACTTTCCAGGCACTTCTCTATCCCTTTTTTCACGTAAAAATTTAATATGAATTTTCTGGAATTTTTTGAGACACTTTATTTTTGAGCAATTTTCAGGTATAGATGAATGATTTTCTGATAGAAAAAAGTTTTTGGAATGATGCAATGACAAAACAAAACTAAAACTTCAGAAGTTCTAAGACACTCTAACATGCAAGCAACTAACAACAGAAAAGTAAACTAATGAAAGCAAAAACTAAAATGGATAAAATAAAAGTAAGCAAAGATAATCATGGTGAAAACATTGTTTTGTTCATTAAAATCCCTTTGTTAACAAGGTTGATCAGGTCTTGTTACCAAAACAATTTTATATGAAACAAAACTTTGTGTTCCACTAATGATTATTTTACCTCAACCTTAATAGCCATGGTCCTAATCATAATAGTTTCATATTTTTCTCTTGGTATGGGACAATATATTTCTCCAACTTGAATGCCCTCAACATGTTCAATTGAATTTAAACCATAAGTCCTATCAATCTTCTTGGGGAAATAGACAGTATGCTCTTTGTCATTAACATTAAAAGTCACCTTTCCTTGATTACAATTAATAACAGCTCCTGCAGTATTAAGACAAGGTCTCCCAAGAATAATAGACATATTACCATCTTAAGGCATTTCAAGCAATTATGAGCCACTTGAACAGGTACATCCTCACATATACCAACAGGAATACTAGTAGATTTATCAGCCATTTGCAAAGATATATCAGTTGGTATTAGTTTTTCCAGTTGAAGTCTCTTGTAGAGAGAAAAATGCATAACACTAACTCCTGCTCCCAAACCACACAAAGCAGTTCTAACATAACTATTTTTAATAGAGCATGGAATGGTTGGAATCCCTAGGTCTCCAAGTTTCTTTGGAACTTTAGCATTAAAGGAATAATTAGAAAGCAAAGTAGAAATTTCTTCATTAGGGATTTTCCTTTTATTAGAGATACTATCCTTAATATACTTTGAATAAGGTGGCAATTTAATAGCATCAGTGAAAGGAATTTGCAGGAATAAAGGTTTCATCCACTCACAAAACTTGTTATAGTGTTCATCTTCCTTTGACTTGTGTTTCTTATCAGGGAAAGGCATAGGTTTTTGGACCCAAGGCTCTCTTTCACTACCATGTTTCTTAGCAACAAAATCTTCTTTAGTGTATTTAGTATTCTTAGTGTGCCTTTCGGGTTCTTCTTCAACTTTTTCTTTATCAGGAGCATCATTTCCTTCGTTTAACCACTTTCAGTTTCAGCATCAGAGACAGATATACTATTAGGATCTTTAGCAGGTTCAGAAGGTTCTACAATGGTTTTATGTTTATTTTTTCTTTTCTTAGGAGTAGTACCACTATTTTCAGTTTGTTGAGAATCCTGCTCAATTCTTTTAGGATGCCCCTCAGGATATAGAGGATCCTGGGTAGCAGCACCACTTCTAGTTCTAATTTCATTAGCATGTTTTTCTTTAGCAGCATTAACTAGCAAGTCTTTTGTACTTTAATAAGCTGACCAATTTGAGTTTGGACCATTTGAAAATGTTTGACAAGCATTTTAACGTCATTAGAGGTTCTTTCCACAATATCCTTAAACTCAACAATAGCTCTAGTGTTTTCCATCAAATGATTTTGCACCCTTTTATTAAAATTATCTTGCTTAACAATAAAAACATCAAATTCTTCTAAGCATTGATCAGGAGGTTTAGAGTAAGGGATATCACCTTCATCAAAAAGTTGGAGAGAGTGTACATCAATAGTGGATGAGTGGGAGATTGGCTTACATAATTCTTCTATAAGAGGTAAATTCTTGACATGTACAACTTTAATTCCCTTCTCCTTAAGACATTTCTTAGCTTCCTTCATCACTTCATCATTTAGTTCAATAACTCCCCTCTTCTTAGATGATGGTATAGACGTAGGTATAGCTGGTTCAGGTATAATTGTTTCGGGTATAGCTGGTTCAGGAGGAGTCCAGTCTTCATACTTCTTGCTTATTTTGGCCATTAATTCCTCAACTTCCTTGGGAGTCCTATTCCTAAAAACACAATCAGCACAACTATCCAGGTATGTCCTTGATTCTTCAGTTAGTCCATTATAAAATATATCAAGAAGCTCATTCTTAGGTAATGGACATCCAGCCTGTGCATGAATCGAAGCACAAAACCTTGCCCATGATTCAGGCAATATCTCTTTTTCTCCCTGTTTAAAATCAAAAAGTTCCTACAAAATAGCATGTCTAGCAGTAGGAGGAAAATATTTCTGCAGGAAGGTACTAATCAAGCAATCAGGGCTATCAATAGATCCTAGAGGTAAATTATTAAACCAAGTTTTAGCTTCTCCTTTCAGTGAAAAAGGGAAAATTTTAGCAACAAAGTAGGTGCGCATCTTAATATCATCAGAAAATAAGCCACTAATGGTAGAAAGCTCAGTCATATGTGCTACCGCACTTTCATTCTTAGTCCCACAAAAAGGTTCTTTCTCAACAATAGCTATGTAAGATAGATCAAGAGAGAAATCATAATCCTTATCTCTAATGTTTATGAGAGATACAACAAACTTAGCATTAGGAGACAATTTGGGTTTTATAGTATGCCTCTCAAGGAGACTATTAATAGCACTCCTATCATGGGTGTTTTGACATTCTTTAATAAATTCATCGGTCATCTCAATATAACCGTCTTCAATATCATAACTCTCTCTAGACTCAGGTGAACTGACAGGTGTAGTAGTGTCTTCATTAGGAGTTTTAGTATTTCTAGCTATAGTTCTAGCAATCGTAGCATCTAGGAAAGGACCTAATGAACCACTCTTATCAAGCACAGTAGAAGCAGCATCATAAGTATCAAAAGTTTCAGATTCAGTAGTAGTAGCAATGTGTGTAGCATGTGTATGTGGTGGTGTAAGGAGCTTACTCATAACAGACAGTGAATCAAGAGCAACAGAGATGTTCAGAACCGTACCTCTTCTTGTAGTGGATGGTAAAATAGGAACCTTGCCATACCGAGACTTACCCATGATGGATGGAGGGCAGCAAACAATAGTGATTCCAAGTGAACTTGATAAATAGAGCTATGCTCCCCGGCAACGGCGCCAGAAAGTATTCTTGATGACCCACAAGTATAGGGGGTGTATCGCAGTATTTTCGAGGGAAGTGAAACCCAATTTATTGATTCGACACAAGGGGAGCCAAAGAATATTTATAAGCCTTAACAACTTAGTTGTCAATTCAGCTGCACATGGAAACAATCTTGCTCACATCAGTTTATCAGTAGCAACAGTTTTGTAGTAGCAGTAGTAAAAGTAAAGACAGTAGTAACAATTGCAGTAAACAGTAGGATTAAAGCGCGGTAGGCATAGGGATGGATGGATGGGCATTGCATGGACAAGACAATTCATATGTCAATCAAGACATAGGGCATTTGCAGATAAATAAGATAAAGCATCCAAGTACTAAATAATCATAGGCATGTGTTCCATATATAGTCATACGTGCCCACAATGAAAACTTGCACAACATCTTTTGTCCTGCCAGCCCGTTTGCAGCGGGGCCTCAAGGGAACTACTGGCAATTAAGGTGCTCCTTTTAATAGAGCACCGGAGCAAAGCATTAACACTCCATGAACACATGTGATCCTCACATCAAATCCATTCCCTCCGGTTATCCCGATTGCTATCACTTCGGGGCCTTTGGTTCCGGACAACAACATGTGTATACAACTTGCAGGTAAGACCATAAACAATACTATCATAATGAATAAATAACATGTTCAGATCTGAAATCATGGCACTCGGGCCCTAGTGACAAGCATTAAGCATAACAAGTTGCAACAAAGTCAAAAAGCACTAATAATAGATATTAGGCACCATGCCCTAACAATCTGATGCCATTACATGAACGATCTCATCCAATCCCTACCATCCCATAGATGGGGGAAACATGGATGGTTGATGGAGAAGCGATGGTAATGATAATGGCGATGATCTCCTCCAATTCCCCGTCCCAGCAGAGTGCCAGAACAGAGTTTCTAGTTCTGAATCGCGAATTCTGGTGGTGGCAGCACGACAGAACTCTTTTTGGAAAAACGTCGAACCCCCCTTG
The DNA here is from genome assembly GCA_910589775.1 of Avena eriantha. Lineage (NCBI taxonomy): Eukaryota > Viridiplantae > Streptophyta > Magnoliopsida > Poales > Poaceae > Avena > Avena eriantha. Next base: position 229,273,843 of record OU342743.1, on the reverse strand, counting down.
GTTTTTAGTTCAAGAGGAAAATTATAGGTGAAGAGGGAGGCAGAGGGGGCAGTCGAGGCGGTCACACAACCCCCAGCCGTGGCCTGGCCTGGCCCGCACGGCCAGGTGGTGTGGCCCCTCGTGGCCCTACTCCGTCTCATCTTCTAGCTCCGTGAGTCTTCTGGTGAAATAGGATTTTTGGCATATTTTCCGAGATTTTTCTTGATAGTTGATTTTCTGCAAAAAAAACTACACACCAAGGTAATTCCACTGAAAACAGTGTTAGTTGTATCCAAATCACACAAGTTTAGAGGAAAAAAAATAGCAAAAGTGATCAGGAAAGTAGATACGTTTTGGACGTATCAGCAGCACGTCGTATCCGACCGTGCCAGGATCCATTGACATCAGCACTCGAGGACACCGCGACGTCCAAGCTCAGACCGGTCATGCAGGAGGAGCCTAGGGTACCTGCAGTGACAGACGAGCGCAAAGCAGCAGCCAGGACGGGGGCGCGTGTTGCACTGGTGGGTACGTACAAGAAGAGGAACGAGAGGAATACCAGGAAGAAGATAGGAGACAACAATTTGGACCAGTCCGACTTGGCCAACGAGGAGGCGTTCATAGATCAATTGGAGGCAGAAGTGGAGGAGAGTGACGTGGACCCGTAGGACTATGAAGAGGAGGAGGACTCCGACGAGGAGATAGCACGCTTATACGAAGAAGGGGTGGTGTCAAGTCATCAGAGGAGCACACCGACGGTGGCGATGGCAAGGACCTTGACATTGACGAAGACGACGTTGATCCGGAAGACGAAGACGAGAGCTTCTTCGAAATAAGATCATTTATTTTATTTATTTTTTGAGATGGTTTTTCACTCGTTTATGGAGGTAAAGTGTTGGTGGCACAGAAAGAGAGGTGGCATGGATAGACCCTGCAAAAAAATGTGGAGGAGGGAGGGGTTATCCTGCCCGTTGGATCATAGAGGATCAATGGTTGCTGGGCACGATCCGCGTGACATCTCTGTCAGCCAATCAGGGCGTAGAAGCCATAGTGAGCACACGTTTGGGCTTTTGTGATATTTTTGACCGAGAGAGAGGGCAAAACTGAGTAGTATAAAAAAACCAAGGGCAAGACAGAATAAGGGATTCCAATAGACAATAGAAAGAGTAGGCATGTGTGTTCCTTTAAAAATGGAAAATGCATGTTTCTTACTAAACCACATGGATCCACCGGTGTCCATTGCATATGTGTTCTTTTCCTAAACCACCACCGGTGTCATTGCATGTTTGTTATTTTACTAAACCACAACTAGAGTCATTGCATGTGTGTTATTTTACTAAACCACATGGATCCACCAATGTCATTTGCATGTGTGTTCTTTTCCTAAACCACAACTAGTGTCACTGCATGTGACTTGTTTTACTAAACCACATGGATCCACCAGTGTCATTGCATCTTTGTTCTTTTCATAAACCAAAACTAGAGTCATTGCATGTTTGTTCTTTTCATAAACCACATGGATCCACTAGTTTCATTCCATGTGTGTTCTTTTCATAAACCACCACTAGATTCATTGCATGTGTGTTCTTTCCATAAACCACATGGATCCACCAGAGTCATTCCATGTGTGTTCTTTTCATAAACCACAACTATAGTCATTGCATGTTTGTTCTTTTCATAAACCACATGGAACCACAGCTAGAGTCATGGCATGTGTGTTCTTTTAATAAACCACAACTACGTTCATTGCATGTGTGTTCTTTCCATAAACCACAACTAGGTTCATTGCATGTGTGTTCTTTTCATAAACCACCACCAGTGTCATTGCATGTGTGTTTCTCTCCTAAACCACATGGATCGACTAGTGTCATTGCATGTCTTTGCATGTGTGTTCTTTTCCTAAACAACCACTAGAGTCATTGCATGTGTGTTATTTTACTAAACCACATGGATACACCAGTGTCAATGCATGTGTGTCCTTTTCATAAACCACCACTAGAGTCATTGCATCTGTGTTCTTTTCCTAAACCACCACTAGTGTCATTGGACGCGTGTTATTCTACTAAACCACATGGATCCACCAGTGTCACTTGCATGTGTGTTCTTTTCATAAACCACCACTAGTGTCATTGCATGTGTGTTCCTTTCCTAAACAACATGGATCCACCAGTGTCATTGCATGTCATTGCATGGGGTTTATTTTCCTAAACCACCACTAGAGTCATTTCATGTGTGTACTTTTCATAAACCACAACTAGAGTCATTGCCTGTTTGTTCTTTTCATAAAACACATGGATCCACTAGTGGCATTGCATGTGCGTTCTTTTCATAAACCACCACTAGATTCATTGCGTGTGTATTCTTTCCATAAACCACATTGATCCACCAGAGTCATTTGCAGGTGTGTTCTTTTCATTAACTACCACCAGTGTCATTGCGTGTGTGTTTCTTTCCTAAAGCACATGGATCCACCAGTGTCATTGCATGTCTTCGCATGTCTCTACATGTCTGTTATTTTCCTAAACCACCACTAGTGTCATTGCATGTCTTCGCATGTCTCTACATGTGTGTTATTTTCCTAAACCACCACTAGTGTCATTGCATGTGTGTTCTTTTCCTAAACCACTTGGATCCACCAGAGTCATTGCATGTGTGTTCTTTTCTAAACCACAACTATAGTCATTGCATGTTTGTTCTTTTCATATACCACATGGAACCACAACTAGAGTCATTGCATGTGTGTTATTTCCATAAACCACCAATAGATTCATTGCATGTGTGTTTTTTCATAAACCACATGGTGTTGGGGGGATACCCCTGGGTAGGGTAACACCAGGGTATAAAGGCCGAGTTAGCCGAGGTATGGCAAGGTTAAAGCGAAAGCTGGCCGGGTTACCTCAAGGCAGGCCGACTTACGGAGTAACCCGGACTGGAGGATGTCCACCTGACTGTGTCCTAGCCGACGTATGTCGTATGCCGGCGGGCTTTTTTGTAATTTGTATGCAGGTACCCACGGGGCCGGGTTATACCAGGCTTGCAAGAGAAGGAAGGTATCTCGCTGGTTAAAAGGTGACCTCTGTGGGCTGGAGCGTGAGTGAAGAGAACAGAGGGAGGGACCAGCAGGGCGTGGCCGACAAGGGTGACGCAGCCTATGTCGGCTGACGCTGGCACCGCAGAGGCTTACGTAGCCTCTACATGGCTTACGATGGCAAAACGAGACCCGGTCGGTTTGCTATTTTGGGAGAGGCATAAATATGCCTCCACGTATGCCCTAACTGGAGACCTAGCCTCCCCTTTATAAGGGGCACTAGGGCCTCAGTAGTTGGGGGCGGGGTGGCTAACGGGTGAGTAGTTTGTTCATTGGGAGATAGGTTGTGGTGAGAGTAAGAGAGCTTCTTCGTCCTCCTCTCCCCAATACAGATCAAGGAGCATCTGTAAACCTAGTGAATTTGGAGAATACAAAGCATTTGTGTGTGGAATCACCACACTATCCCTCCCTGGATTCCTCTAGTGCATATTGGCCCCACCTTTAGCCTATCCATGGCATCTGCCATGACACCACCACGACAGTTGGCGCCCACCGTGGGGCTAGAGGCGCTAGCAGGAGTGAAGATCCGGACGAGAAGCATCATCGGCAATGGTGAGCGCATCGTCTCTGGGCTCATTCAGCGCTTTGGAGCACTGGACTATGTCAGCGACAATGCTGGTAGCTTCGGCAAGCAACCTCCACCACGCAATGGCATCTTCGTCAAGCTTGGGGCCCATAGGATCTATGTCGGCGTCGATGTGTCATGCGTTCACCCGCAGCACGTCATCGAAGGAAGCAAGCGACCCCTTAGCGCGGCTTACAGTGAGCGTATCACTCACTCTCCTGACTGTGCTGAGGTGATGATGACAGCGCCTGACGCTGGCGCAAGCAAGGACCCGGCACCAGATCCGGAGATAACACCCAAGGTGCCCAGGAAAAGTAGAGGTCCTCCGCTAGAGAGGCCAGAAAATGTGTTGTAGCAAGCAATAGATAGCTTGGCAAGCCCATAGCACTTGTGGTAGACCCGCTCAAGCATAGGCCGAGTTAGAGGAAACTAGGCAGAAAATACTAGAGGCTGCAAAAAAGATAGCCGCGGCTCAGCAGTCGTTGAACATGACGCTGCGCGAGTATGCAAGAGCAAATAATGTAGATGCTGTAAAAGTAAAACGGAGAAACCTCATCAGTGAAATGAACAAAGAGAGTGAAACTAGAGTTGAGGAATCAGAGAACCTGTTGTCCATGGGGCTGGCGAAGTACAGCACCCTAGCAAAGAACCTCAGAGCAGCGGATGCGGCTGCATCCGAACTAGAAGGTTTGACGGGTGAAGCCCGGCAAAGACAGCATGAAAGGGTCAACGAGTTACTTCGCATCGCTAACAGACAGAATGAAGAGTTGCACAGAGCTAACCCGACAAGAGCTGGGGTTTCCAAGGTTGTGTATTCGGCAGTGGGTAACCCGGAGAAATCTGCTGGAGCTGCATGATCCCCCCATGATGGCCCTAGAAGAGAGGAAGTGGTAACCTCGGCAAGGAGAAACAAACAGATAGTCCCATATGACCCGGCAAGGGAAGGGAAAGGAAAGGCAGTGCAAGGAAATGAGGATCGACAAAGTGGTAGCCGAGGTGAATCTGGCCGAGGTAACCGCGACCAAGGCAATGCCGGTCAGAGAAACGCTGGAAACGGCAATGTCGGACAGCGGAACTCGGCGGGTGCAAGGCAAAACCTACCTCGGCAACAGCAGCAGCGGAGTGTACCTCGGCAAGAGCAGAATGCCGGCCAGGGTATGCGGCAAAATTGTGCTCAACAAGAGCAAGACAGATACAACGACGGTGATTCGAAAATGGTGAATGCAGGGTACCATAGGCCAGATCATCATGTGATAGGGTCAAGGTTGGGAACCAGGAACTTGCTCCCGGATGACGTCAGGTTGAAGCTGGATCGGCTCTATAGGTCGGAGCTAATTGAGGGGCAAGGTCCTCCGGGTCTAGCGTGCTTTGGGCCCTGGATCATGAAAGAGCCTCTGGTACCTAACTTCCAGTTACCTAGAGGCACGAAAACATATGCCGGCAGCACCAAGCCGGAGGATTGGTTAATCAACTACGCAACGGCAGTGAAAATTGCGACAGGCAATTTGAGATGGGCAGTGAGATACGTACCTCAGATGCTGGAGGGGCCAGTGAGGGTATGGTTAAACAATTTACCACCCGGTAGTATCAACTGCTGGATCGATTTTGAGGAAATGTTCATCAGTAATTTCTCGAGCACATATCAGAGGCCAAATAGGCCACAAATCTTAGCAATGTGCAAACAGATACCAAATGAAACAGACCGGGAGTTCCTAACTCGCTGGTGCAATGTGAGAAACTCATGTGAAGGCGAGATTGAGTCTCAGGCCATAGCTTGGTTTGCACAAGGGTGTAGATATGCAAGCATGATGTGGCAAAGGTTACAAAGGGATATGCCAACTACACTGGAAGAGACAATCCGGATTGCTGACTCGTATGCTTTAGGTGATCCGACTCAACCCCGGCTAGTGTCAAACGAGTCAAATGAGGAATACTATCAACGAGATGAAGCCGGATCATCCCGACGAAATGATTACTGGGGTAAGAGAAGAGATGATAGACCGGATTACAGGTACAGCTCGCAACAAGTTGCTGCTGTAAATCAAGATCAACCTGGAGCAGGGACTAATCAGCGTCAGAAAACTAGAGGGCAATAGTGGACTCCAAGAAATGATGGCAAGAAAACTTGGACGCCCGAGCAAAAGAGACAGTGGCAAGAAAAGAAAGACCGACCAAGGTATACGTATGAGGCAATGCTGGACCAGCCGTGCAAATTTCACACGCCAAATCCGAGTAACCCGGCGGGTCATACAACCCGGCAGTGTGAGTGGATGAGGAAGATAAAGCAAAGTGGCTCGAGGAATGCTCAGGCAGCACGGAACGATCAACCTCGACAAGAGTTACCTCGGCAGCAGTTGCTCTCCGGAGCAAATACGCAACAGTTAATGTTACCACCACCTCCGCCAAGGTATGAGAATCATGAAAGAAGGGATGCAGTGCATCAGGTGGAAAACCAACATCAGCCAGATCAAAGGTATCCCGGCAATGAGGGGAGAAATGAATATAGGGAGCATCACTAGAGTTATTGTGTGTTTACCACGGAGGAAACAGATAGAAAGAGCTTGCAACTCCGACATATGGAAGTAAATGCGGTTATGTTGACCGTGACGAGGTAAATGCCTTGGTCGGATCAAGAAATTACCTGGAGTATCAAGGACCATCCCAAGCTCATGCCGAGCCCTGGTTCGTATGCATTGGTGCTGGACCCAACGTTCATCGGGCCAAATATCAATGTGAGTTTCTCTAAGGTACTGATTGACAATGGCAACAACATCAATATTATGTACGTGGACACAATGCGCAAGTTGGATATCTCACAGAACATGCTCCAAGCCACAAGGACAACCTTCCATGGCATTGTGCCTGGTATCTCTTGTGAACCCATTGGCAAAGTCCGGGTTGACGTGTTATTTGGCACAAGAGATAACTGCTGAACTGAGAATTTGGAGTTTGAGGTTGTGAACTTAGAAAGCGCATATCACGCGTTACTCGGCAAGCCAGCCCTGAACAAATTCATGGCAAGTACTCACATCAGTTACCTAAAGATGAAGTTGCCTGGGCCAAATGGAGTAATTACCATAGCTGGGGATTTCCGACGTTCCATTGAGTATGCATCAGCTGGGTCTAACCTGGCCGAGTCACTCGTGATAGCGCTAGAAAAGAGAAAGATCCAGGAAGTAGCGGCATTGGCTCAGTCCGCACAGCAGTATATGCCGGTGCTGAGTAACCCGCATGGAAGTGTCTCATTTCAAGCAACAAAGGATACAAAGAAAGTACCTGTTGATGATCTGTTCCCAGAGCGCACCATAACAATTGGTGCCAGGTTAAATGAGAAATAGGAAAGCGAGCTCGTCAACTTCCTCCGTGAGAATCAGGATATCTTTGCTTGGTCCACACAGGACTTGCAAGGTGTTCCGTGGGAGTTGGCCGAGCACTCTTTAAATGTGAGACTCAGAGCAAAGCCGGTGAAGCAACCTCTCCGCCGCTTCGCCGAAGATAGGAGAAAAGTCAGGAGATGAGATAGCTCGACTCCTCGCGGCCGGGTTCATCTTGGAAGTGCTTTACCCGGATTGGCTATCTAATCAGGTGCTGGTGGAAAAGAAGAAGGATGAACCGAATGTGGCAGTGGTTTGGCGTATGTGCATCGATTACACGAACCTGAATAAGGCGTGCCCAAAAGATCCATTCCCACTGCCAAGGACAGATCGGGTCATAGATTCTACTGCTGCGTGTGAGTTATTGTCGTTCATAGACGCATATTCTGGTTTCCACCAGATACCTGTGAACCCAAATGATCAAATAAAGACTGCATTTATCACCCCGTACGGGGCTTATTGCTATTGCACTATGCCTTTTGGTTTACGTAATGCAGGGGAAACGTATCAAAAATGTATGCAAAAATGCCTACACGATCAAATTGGTCAAAATGTGCAAGTGTATGTTGACGATGTGGTTATAAAAACCAAGGAAAGCAAAACGCTCCTTGATGATATCAGGCAAACATTTGCGAACCTAAGGAGGTTCCGAATGAAGCTTAACCTGGAGAAGTGTACCTTCCGTGTCCCGGCTGGAAAGTTACTTGGATTTCTTGTCTCCAGCTGAGGTATCGAAGCTAACCCAACTAAAATCCGAGCCATAGAGCGAATGGAATTGCCGAAGTGCCTTGACGATGTCCAGAAGTTCACTGGTTGTCTGGCATCCTTAAGTCGGTTTGTATGTCTGTTGGGAGAAAAGGCACTACCTCTCTATCAACTAATGAAAAAGTCAGACAAGTTCGTATGGACGCCACAGGCCAATGAAGCCTTCATCCAGTTAAAGAAAATGTTAGCCACTGCACCAGTGTTAGCCTCTCCACTATCAAAAGAGCCAATGTTGCTCTACATAGCCACAACCAACCGAGTTGTAAATGCAGTAGTAGTGATAGAGCGCGACGAAGAGGGTGAGTCGGTGCAAAGGCTAGTCTACTACCTGAGTGAGGTATTATCAGCGTCAAAACAAAACTATCTTCACTATCAGAAGATGGCATTTGGTGTATATATGACAGCAAAGAAGCTAAAGCACTATTTTGAAGAACACCCCATCAAAGTGATATGTGAAGCCCCCATATCTGAGATAATGAGCAACAAGGATGCGAGCGGCCGGATCGCAAAATGGGAATCAAGCTGGCCCCTTATGCTCCACAATACGACAGGAGAGAGGCGATCAAGTCTCAGGCTGTGGCCGACTTTTTCGTGGATTGGACCGAGATGCAATACGAGCCACCGTTGCCAGATCCGAATTACTGGAGAATGCATTTTGACGGATCAAAGACGAAAACCGGGTTAGGTGCCGGAGTTGTGCTTACCTAACCCAAGAAAGACCAGCTGAAGTACGTGCTGCAGATCCATTTCACAGCATCAAACAATGTTGCAGAGTATGAAGCACTGGTGCATGGGCTCAAAGTGGCAAAAGAAATTGGAATACGTCGGATCCAGTGCTTTGGTGACTCGGATCTGGTAGTTTAGCAAGTCTCAGGGCAATGGGATGCTTTGGATGCAAACATGGCATTGTACAGATTTCATGTGCAGAAGATATCAGGATACTTCGAGGGGTGCGAGTTTCACCATGTACCCCGGCTGGAAAACGAGGCAGCCGACATACTGTCAAAACTCGGATCAACCCGACAAGCGATTCCACCGGGTGTAGCACTAGAGCACCTCAGAAAGCCATCTATCGGGCCATCCCCAAAATTCGAGTCAATCTATATCCCAGCAAATCCGGAGTCGGAAGCTGCGTCCATGGACATTGATGTGGGAAGTGGTTCAGGAAACCCGGGGACTGCGCAGCTTGACCCGGCGGAGGTTATGTCGGTGGATCAAATGGAAATTGATGAGGATGTGTTTCCGGTGTGAGCTATCCCAGCTTGGGCACTGCCCATATTCCAGTTCCTGAAGGATGGAACATTGCCCAATGAAGAAGTGTTTTCGAGGCAAATTCAGAGGCGTGCAAAGGCATACACGATTATCAACACCGAGCTATACAAGAGAAGTGTCACGAATGTCCTCCACCGATGTGTTGACCAGGAAGCAGGGCTTGATATCCTCCGAGATATACATCAAGGGGAATGTGGGCATCACGCCTCATCCAGAGCCTTAGTAGCAAAAGCTTTCTGGCATGGGTTTTACTGGCCAAGTGCCTTGGATAAAGCAGAGGATCTAGTAAGAAAATGCAATGGTTGTCAGAGGTACGCTACCAAAACACATGCCAATGTCGGAGCTCAAGACCATACCAATTACCTGGCCATTTGTTGTATGGTGTTTGGATATGGTTGGTCCATTTAAGCCGGCGAGAGGACATATGACCCATATCTTGGTTATGGTTGACAAGTTTACAAAATGGATTGAAGTAAAGCCGATAAGAAAATGTGATGGAGCTACAGCCGTGACATTCCTTAAAGATATCATTCTGAGATATGGCTACCCTCACAGTATCATAACAGATAACGGCACCAATTTTGCTGAAGGAGCATTTGCGTGATTCTGCCGGGATAAAAAGATCCGGCTGGACGTTGCTTCAGTAGCCCACCCCGCATCGAACGGACAAGTGGAAAGATCCAACGGATTAGTTTTATCCGGGATAAAACCCCGGCTCATTGAGCCGCTGCAGAGATCAGTGGGGTGCTAGATAGAAGAACTACCAGCGGTACTATGGAGTTTAAGAACAACTCCGAATCAATCAACATGCTATACGCCATTTTTTCTGGTATATGGGGAAGAAGCTATATTACCAGCCGACATAGAGCATGACTCACCTAGGGTCACCCAATACACATAAGCCGAAGTGCGAGAAGCCCGGCAAAATTATGTTGATCTGTGGGAAGAAGCGAGAGAATTGGCATTGTCCAGATCTGCCATATATCAGCAAAATCTCCGACGCTATCATAGCTAGAAAGTAAACCCCCGAGTCTTCCGGGAAGGTGATCTGGTACTCCGGCTGGTACAACGTACTGCTGGCATGCATAAGTTATCCCCCCCATGGGAAGGGCCATTCATTGCGAGCAAAGCATTGCACAATGACTCTTATTATCTCATTGATGCACAACCATAGGAGAAGAACAAGGCGGACATGTCTGGAGAGGAATCTAAGCGTCCATGGAATGTGTAACACCCTCAAATCGGCCCTATGCAAGTTTCAGCGCTTCCCGCCAAACCCGCATAGAAACGATTCAAGGACGCCTACCAGGCACTTTCGTGCGGGTGGAAAACAAAGTAATACCATTACACATTAGTCCACAATGGAACCCACAGAATATATATATACAACAACGACTCCATGAGTCAAGAATACAGATATAATATACAAAGATCCAAATCACCTTGAAAACGATAGAGCGTCCGACTATGGACACGATGCAAATGGGGCTAAGAGCCCTGAAGAATAACCAATGGCGTCCATAACCCTTCCCAGGCCAAGCCGGAAGGGTAACCCTGCTAACGACGTCGATCTCAAACCTGCTAAAACAAAAGGGGTGCCGACAAAGGGCAAAGGAAAAAGAGGAGCGTCAGTACCGAGGCCAGTACACGGCGAGGCTAGAATTCGGCGGCTCTCGCCTACATAGGTATGGTGGACTGAAGCGGCAGCGCAGCAGCACTAAACAACCTATAGAGACTCAGTACAACTGTCACCTATTGGAGAGAGATAAGAAAGACTTATTCGGAACCACCTGATACTAACACCATTCATACCCATTCTGGTATTCCCCCTCGAGACCAAATGAGGAAGTCAAACCGAGGGACTCACACAGTTGGCAGTTTTATTCATTCCATTATAGTTGCAGCACTTACTATGCAGATACAGATAGAATGAGTCATCCTGATAGCATAAGTAGTGGGCAGTTTTAGTTAACCATTCAGTTGTAGTTGGAACATTTACTAGTCAGATATAATTGTCCTGAGGAATCCCAAAACCCAGCAGTTGTTGGCACTTTTATCGCATTTTCCATTGGAGTTGCAATACTTACTAGGCCGGTATAGTATGACACGGATCACCACAGATCCACCAGTTGTTGGCATTTTAATAACCATTCCGTGATAGTTGAATATGATTACTAGTCATATATTAATTCAAATTTATAGCACTACTTTAGTTATGCTTTTCTATGATCGAGATACTGTGCTCCAAGTCGTCCATAACCGCGGACACGGCTTTAAGAAAGATTTACCCTGCAGGGGTGCACAAATAGCAACACACACACGATCAACCTCGGAAAAACCAAATCAAAACCCAACAAGGCTTTCACGACAAAGCAATCACAAGATTCATAAAATATTTCAGGGGGCCACCCCACTAAGCTACCTGCAACGAAGTTGGCCGGCTCCGAAACGGACCCAGGGTTTGCGACGACGGCTGTAAACGACTAGGAACCCGAAAGTGTGACTGGGCTTGTCGATACCGCGAAAACGTGGCGCGATCCAAAACAGTACAAGTGCTCCACGCACAATCGTAAATAAAGCAGTAAAGCATGGCATAAGTACATGATAGTAATAAAACCCCAAACTAGTTTGTGTCCCCAAGAAATAGAAATGAATCAAGCTCTGGCTCAGGAGGGTCCATAAGGCCTCCCGGATGTGGATAGTGCGAAAAATCAAGGAACAGGTATCAAGTACTCGGGGTCCTACGGGACACAAGTGAGCGTGGAAGAACCAAATAACATCTATTTCCCACCGATGCCTCTGTATTAGTTATATCTAGCATTTTAATAGTTGTATTTAAAGTCATGATCATCTCCACCATTAAGCACCTCCACCATTAAGCATCTGCCAACCTTCCAACAACTGTGGTACTTGACAACACGAGATCGCACCTGAGCAAGCAACTACGACTCGCAAGGCCAGTTATCTACCAAACACAGGTAATAGGAGGTGTCCAAGGCAATATAGAGGCTGCACGGGATATAACTGGTGTTCGGAAACTAAAGCATCGCGACACGGATAGCAATAGATCAACAGGAGGAAATAAAGACTATAAATGCAAAATAGGTAGAAGGGGGAGAGATGCTCGCCTGGGAAACACTGCCGAAGGTTCATATCCGGAGAACTTGTCGATACTCGCATCAACTCATCGGCCTAATCCGCGAAGAAGCGAACACTAGAAGAAACACCGGATGCAATATTTAATACTACGGCAAAAGATCCGGCATGATTAAGATATGATGCAGATGCGGTGCAATTAGGCAATATTAAGCGGAACCGGGGTCCCGACAATTAATTAATAGGTTTGAGTTGTTTATCTACCCCGCAAATTAAATGTTGTGTTAACAAGAAAAAACATGGCATCGGTCCGCTACACCAATTTAAATGGAGTCCGGAATAAGACAAAAGTATCCCACATTTTGACTCCATATTTAATTTAGGTGAATCGACTATTTAACCCAACCCACCAGATGACATGTATGCAAGCATGATGATTTAATGATGCGACAGGTATATGTCATATTATAAAAAAATAGGGGTCTCGGAAAGGGGATCTCATTAGGGTTCGGCGAACTTGGGTTCCGAGGGTCTAGGGGTCGCCGAGATCGGCCTTCGCCTCCGGAGACGGGACATGGCATCCGGGAAGGAGAGCATGAAACCGATGCCGGGGTTTGGATCTGGGGTCTCGGGGTCTTCGGATTCGCATCCGTGAAGAAGACCTTGGCGTTCCAGCTTGGTTTGCTGATGGAGAGCTTGGTTCGTGCTTTGGGGTCTTTGGAAGATCTTGTGGTGCTACGGGTACGCAGATCCTCGAATGCGGTCGACGTGGCTTCGTGTTGCCAGAAGAGTCACATCACCAAACATCGCCACAACACCACTTCACGGGTAGATCAGCATCATCACCACTTCACGAACCTCAAGTGGGTGTAGGCCCATACACGCATGGGCACGACGCACACGGGAAGCTCACAACCGCGGAAAACGCATCGGTGTAGGACCGGCAAGCGAGACGAGCCAGGCCCGACCGGAGTTGTAGGAGGGGAGATGGGGAGCTACGAGGCCGAGGCAGAGCTTGGCCGCGATGCAGGGCGGGCCTGCGGCGACGGAGCAAGGATGGTGTGCTGGGGCGGCATCCAAAGCCAGAATAGGAGGGAGTTGAGCAGCGGCAGCGGCTGGGAAGGCAGAGGGCGGCAGCCGGCGTGACGAGGTGGCTGGGCTGGAGCTCGGTTGAGAACCCACACAATGGCATGGAGGAGCTCCGGCTCGGGCAGCCTGCTGTAGAGACGGAGGCGGGGATGGCGCGCGACGGCGGGGGCCATCCAGGAGGACAGCGAGGGCGAGGAAGGGAGCGAGCAGCAGGGCTCGGGCAGGCGTCTCGATGCGGGGAGGAGGCCTGGCGGCGGCGCGCTCGGCGAGGAGGCCGGGATCGCTGGCACGATGCGGGAGGAAGCCGAGGAAGCGAAGCTTCCTAGGTGGAGGAGGTGCGTGCAGGCGGCGGGGTTGGCGATGTGGAAGGCTGGCTGCGTGCGGGGTGCTGGGATCGGGTGGAGGAGGTTGGTGGGCGTGGGGAGGGATTAGGGTTAGGATGGTATATGGGGTAGTAGGTGGCTAGCTGGGCCTTTGGGCCCGGCCGGCTGCCTCCCCCTAAAAAAATAGTTTTAATATTTTTATTTTGTCTGAAATAGACCTTTGTAAATATTTTGTAGACAAAACAAAATATCCGGAAGAGGCCAGGGTTTTGATTTGAAATAAAGACTAGGTAATATTTAGAAAACAAACTAGGCTTTTAGAAAATAGTTTTAGACAAAACCATGCAAGATGATGACGATGCTCAAATGCAATGTGGCATGATGACATGAGCATGCGGTCATGATGATGCAATGCACAAAAACACAGCGATTTTCTAGTAGTGGTTTTAGCGGGATGCCACAGAATGTACCCCTACTTCGTCCATTCTACACTTAACAAAGAAGTGTGTGCATCCGAGTTTCTCATATGTCGGTATGTATGCTGGCAATGAGTTTATCAATGAAATCTTGGCACCTCGAGCAGTAAATCGGAGACTGCCTTAGTAATATTTGTTGTCTTCTGTGTTTGTTATTTATTTTTATGTTGGCTGGCTAAAGTTGCTTCTGCCTAAGCTGGATTAGTAGTGTGTGAGCACCAAAAACTCAACTCTTTGACTTGCTGCTGTCCAACTAGAATTGTCTTCATGGCAAGCAAGAGAACAAGTTTGGAATTGTGAAGCACACAAAAAACGACTAAGGAAAAGAACGTAATCGAGCCGACATTCTTTGTTCGGACTAACTCTATGTTTACTTAATCGTTACTGTGCTGGATTATTTTGAGCTAATCCTAAAGTTTCCAAGTATTGTTAAGTCAATTTTTGAAACTCGGACTTGTAAGTCACAAAACCGAATCAAGGTAGACACGAGCCGAGCCATGAAATTGAAGAAACAAGACAAAGAAACTCGGGGACTACGCCCAAATTAATCCGGTGTGAACAACTTAGTAGCAAAACGTAATCAATATGCTTAATACATCTGCACCCGGCATACCGGGGATCTGATAAATTTCAAAGTGTTTTTTGGTGCTCAGGGAGTAGCAGCAGGAGGGGGTAACTCGGCGCCAGCGGGTGGAACTCTGGCTTCAGCCTCATCATCATCTTCATTCTCTTTGAGATCTGAGGCTTCGTCCTCTTCCTCGTCATCCGAACCATCTTCGACGTATTCGTCGTCAATGGCACCGAGGAAGCTTGGTCCTTTGTTCCATTGATGGACAGGGGCAAACTGGATAAGGTTGTGGGCACAAGCCTTGCACCGAGCAACCCAATCCGGATCAATTGACCACTTGGACCCGGTGCGCAAGTGCTCGAGAATCTTCAGATCTAATTTTTCATACCACGTGAGCACGAAGTGGAGGATAGTATCAGCTCCAGCACGAGCGGCGGATACCCTCTAGAGGTCGAGCTGGGTCTCGCAATCCATCAGCTTATTGATAAAAGCAGCGGATCCCTCCGGAACATCCTTATTAGGCCAAAGGGCACGGAAGATCTAGACGGCTGAATCTAGGAGACCCGAGCCATAGTTCTGCACAATTTCAATCCGGGCGGATAGGCTGACTAGCAGATCCTCCATATCATAAGGAATGGGTTCAGAGCCAGGATCAGTTGGGGTACCCCTCTGCGAGAGGAACTTGGCAACGCCAGTGGCCGCAATGGCATCGCCCTCTGGGAATTTGCCTGAAAACAAAACAAGTGAAATAAGTAAAAGAGTTTAACCCGGAGAAATACATGTCGGCTGAAGGAAAAGAGCTTACGGGAGATATGACTATGGATCCGAGTCAGCTCTTTGGTGCAATCAGCACGCCTCTTCCGGAGCTTCTCAAGCTCAACATTAGCCGAGTCAAGCTTGATGTCGGCCTCCTTCAACAACTCTTGATCTTTTGAAAGTTGAAGGCTAAGACGTTCTCGCTCTTCGGTGAAGTCTTGGCCAGTCTTGTCCATCTCAGTCTTGTGGAGCTCTTCGAGTTTTTTCATCTCAGCCTTGAGCTTTGCAAGTTCATCATCCTTGGCTCGGAGTTTGGCAAGTTCATCATCCTTCTTCTTGAGCTCGGCATGATGTTGCCCTGCTTGTTCGAGAAAATGCAGCATCATATCAGGCACGGGCACACTATCTTCAAAGGATGCTGCAACGGTTTGTTGACCCGGCAGAGCCGAGGTATGAATATCTGCCGAGCTCAAGAGAAAGGAAAGCGAGCACGGAAACTGAGTAATCAAAGCGAATTACCTTTTATCTCGGCCAAGTTTTTTCTCATAATTATATTTTCGGCCTCCACTCTGGCTGTGCAATCCGAATGACAGATTAGTTCAGCGGGAAAAGACAAAGAAAGATAGGGGAGAGGTCGAAGAGAAAACTTACCCTTTTTCTCGCATTCAGCAAGAAGAGCAGCATGTTTCGAGCGCAGCACCTTGTGTGAGTCCAAGAGGCGCTGAAACTCAGCACTCCGACGATTGGTAGTGACCTGAAAAGAGCAAGATTGGCTCAGTTATATGCATATACGAAGTATACAAAATTTGGGCCAAGTGGAACTTAACCCGGCTCTAGGTGTGTGCATATTCGAAGTGTACAAAATCTGGGCCAAGTGGAACTTAACCCGGCTCTAGGTGTGTGCATATTCGAAGTGTACAAAATCCGGGCCAAGTGGAACTTAACCCGGCTCTAGGTGTGTGCATATTCTAAGCTACTAAGGAGCTACACTAGTTCTCTAAGGAGCATCCGGCCGAGTAACAAGTTACTCCCCCGGAGGCTCGGGGACTAATGGATATGTCTCTAAGCACTTGTGTGTATTAAGTAAAAGACAAAGTAGCGTACCTCCATCATCCGGCCAACAAGGTTGATAGCCTTGGCTGCTGCGTTCATTTGTGCGCTAAATTTGGCGGGCCCAAACTTCTCCGGGAGATCGTCGTTTGGGTCGATGAACTCCGCTTTGTTCCAATTGTTGACATATTCAATCAAAGCTGGAGGATAGCTCTATCCACTAAGCATGTGAGGCGCAACCAAGCCTTTGTCGTGGGACTCCCTCCTCGCAACTTGGGTGGAAGCAGGGCTAGTATGCAGTGCGAGTTGCTTGCTGCTAGCTGACCCGGAGGGGGCATCTCTCTTCGGCAGCATGGACGTGAGCGTGCGTTGTCCAACCTCGATGGATGTTGCCTTGGTGGCACTAGAACCTTTCTTAGCCTTGGGTTGCTATTGGGAGGCTGAGGCTTGAGCTGCAGATTTGGACTTGGGTGCAGCCTTGGTGCTAGCGGGGTCTTCTCGCCGGCTCTTGGAAGACTCGGACGAGGCAGAAGGAGTTGGTGCTGGTACTGGGGCTTGTGTTGCTGTTGGTGCTGCTGGTGCTGCTGATGGTTTTGGTGTTGATGCTTGTATTGTTGCTGGTGTTGACGGTGGTGCTACTGTTGCTGCTGGTACCTCGGGAGTGACGGGTTGCGGCTGAGCCGATGAAGAGCTAGGAGCATCAGCTACCTCGGCCGTGCCACTTCCCCCTACACCAAAGTTTCCCCCCTCTGGATGAGGTGGACTAAGATCCGGTGTAGCCACCGAGCCTTCCTGAATTGGGCTCAGTGGGCGCGTGTCATCATCGCGAGGGGGAGATGGGGTACGCCGGAAGGACGAAGCGATGCTGGAGCCGCTCTAGGGAACCTCCACGGTAGCCCTATCAAATTAAACAACAAATAAAAAATTATATAGCAGAGAGAGAGGCGTGAAGACAAAGAAACCTGAAGTGGAAAATGGTACAAGGAACAAGAAACTCACTCATCGGAGGTCAGAGGCTCCTTGGGCTTCCGAGCTCTCCGAACTATGGCCTTAGTTGAAGGTTTGCTAGCGACCTTGTCAGCGGACTTCTTCCGCCTTTTGGTTGTCTTGGGAGGCCCGGAAGAAGCAGCGAAAGTCGCAACCCGCTTCTTAGACGCGGCTGGGGCCGACTCACTCGAAGCGAGAGGGGGATCTTCATGGATCTGCCCAGCCGGGTTAGCTAAAGCCGGAAACACGTAAGAAATGGGCACCGGGTCAAATACCTCCACCACCTCAATGTCGGAATCATCCTCATCATCAGGCCAATTCCTTAAGGAAAAGAAGTTACCAGAGGGTCGTTTGGTTGCGTCCGGGGTAGGTAGGAACATTTCCTGATCCGGCTCCTCCTCGTCTAAGACAAGTCGATCCTTCCCCCATTTGAGGGAATGCTCGGTGCCATCTTCAAGAGTCTGCTGAAGAAACAACTAAAAGGAAAATGCAAAGGGATCAAATAAGCAACATGCTCCGACATAGGATATAACTCGGAGAAGGATTGGGTAATGAGATTTACCACAGGAGGAGGCTTATCTCGACAGTAATTCTCCAACCACCACTCCCAGTCAGCGCTAAAGTCCTTGTCGGTTGTGAAGATGGCCTTGACCCGGCGGAAGATCTCAGTGTTGTTCAACTCGAAGGAGGAGGTTAGGTTTGGGTCTAGTCGCCAGCTCATATGGCAAAGTTTGTGTGTGCGCTTCTGTAGGGGGAAATCCGGCTGCGGACGAATGTGATCATCACATCCTCGTTGCGCAGCCCTAGATCCTTCAGTTCCTGGAACCTCTTATTAACCTGATTCGCCAAGGCGGTTGGTTTCTTGGGAACCTAGTCCCACAAAGCCGGATTAGGAGGACCCATCGCAAAGGGGCGCAGCCAGATCAGATCCTCATCCGAACCATTCCTCACATAAAAGAAGGTCTGGTCCCAGCCCTTGCAAGATTCAAGCCCCGTGACCCCGGGGAAGACAGATTGTTTCCGGGGAGAGATGGAGGCGGTACCACATTGGATCAGGTGCTTTTAATCCGGGGCACGTTCCTTATCTGGAACCACGTTCCTCCGCAGACCGAAGAACCGGATCCAGAGCTCTTTGGTGGTCCACAAGCCGAGGTATCCTTCTACGGAGGATGCAAAGGAGGAGAGGGATGTAATGGCATTCGCCGGAAGATGATGAGGTTGGAGTTCGTAGATGTTGAAAAAATCATGGAAGAAGTCACTCACTGGCAGGCCGAAGCCGCGCTGGAAGTGAGAGAGGAAGAGGACAAACTCACCCGGATTAGGTGAGGGGGCCAGCTCCTCGGAGGCAAGACGAGAAATCATTCCTTCAGGGATGCGGCGGGTGCGGTAGAACCAATCAAGGTCGTCTTAGCACACCCAAGAACCGGCCCAGGCACCACGCTCCAAAGTTTTGCCCTCCTCCATATCTTCTTCCTCGACGACGATGAGCTCCTCCTCAGTCATCTCCAGGTCGCTGTCCTCACCGGCCCGTTTAGACGTGGGAGGCAGTGATTTGGACTGGCGTGGCCCCGTGGCGATGAGACTGTGCGGGAGCGGCAGCAAGGAGATGCAAAAGTGAGATGTGGCAGCGGCGCTGGGGAGTAGAAGCGGCAGCGACGGCGCT
>OU342743.1:227672933-227816144 GCA_910589775.1 Avena eriantha | reverse complement strand
GGGACACAAGAGACTTCTTGTATCTTGATTGCAGGTTTGCTTGAGAGGGAATACCTTTGACCACTTCCTCCCTGAGTTCGATAAACCTTGGGTGATCCACTTAAGGGAAAACTTGCTGCTATTCTAAAAACCTCTGCACTTGGAGGCCCAACAACTGTCTACAAGAATAGAAGTGTGTGGACATCAAAGTCCCTCATAACCAATCTCTTTACTTTGTTATTTTTGTTTTTCTTTGTTTCTTTTTGCTTTGTTTGCTTCTTTCTTTATCAAAAACACAAAAAATTATTTTTACTAGTTTGCTTTCTTTATTTAAAAAAATACAAAAAAATTAGTTCCTATCTTAATTGTCATTATGTCTAGCCTTGCTCCAATCACTATGTCACTCAAGGAAATGATTTTCACTTTTAAACAAGGAATTGAGGAAATTTTTAAGGAAACTTGGTCTAGAATCTCTGATCTACATGAAAAAATTGAGCCTAAAATGACTCAAAGCTTGTTCCTTAGCAGTTTTTACCTTGGAATTGCTCTTTGCTATAGATATGCTTTAGATGCTGTTGTGGGAGGAGATTTCCTCCAATGTAATGAGGATGATGATATTTATGCTATAAAGAAATTGATCCTTACTTACAACTTGCCTAGCCAAACTGATATTTCTTTCGCAAGAATATTTGCTAGATTGAACACTCTTGAGACTGGCACTGCTAGCTTAAAAGATTGCTATAATACACTTAGGGAGCATCATAATTAAGTTCCAATAAATTCTTAACAATCAAAGTGGCTCCCTACAGTAAAGATTGAGATAAACACTGAAACTTTTCAAGCCCGCTGTGATATCATGTCTGAATTTTGTCTTATGCCCAAAGATATTTATGAATCTTTGAATCTTTGGGGGCTTACAGAAGGATGAAAAGAAATATCTCTTGCTAATAATTCTACCATATTACCTATTGGAATAACTGAAGGAGTGTTTACAAAGATCCTTGGGAAAATGATTTCTACTGATTATCTTGTTATTGAATGTGCAGGAAAAGGACAAATTACACTTGGAAGGTCCCTATTAGAACTCCTTGGAGCAATAATAGATGTGCGAAAGGGGACCATGCACCTTTCTTCTCCACCAAACAATCATATTTTCCCAAGGTTAAGAATAAAAGTAAGAGAGGTAAGGGCAAGAAATTTGGTCTTAATACTTCTTCATTTGAGAACACTTGATATTTTTTTCTTGCTTCTTATGCCTAACTTAAAGGCGTTAAAGAAAAGTACTTATTGGGAGATAACCCAAAAGTTTTAAATGAGTCTTGGAAGTTATTACTTCAGTAATAACCGCTCGTTATCCTTTTATTTGCTTTTTGTGCCAAGAGTAACCTCTAATGAGAGAGAAGTAATGATTGGGAAAGTTGCTGTCCTGAAACAGATTTTTTGTGCTTCACCGCAAAACTCCATGTAAAATATATGAACGTCTTTTTGAGGCGTGAATTTTTGTGCTTCTGCCCTAGGTTGTTATATAACTTTCATTAGTTCAACACTTTTTGATTTGAGCAACAGAAGGTCTTCGAAAAAATTCGTCTTTACCTACTGGTCTGTTTTGACAGATTTCTGCCATTTTCTGCATTTGCTTCTTGTTGGTTCCTTTTTGAGTTCTTTTGGGGAATTGAGATTTTTGACGGAAGTGCTACAGTAGCTAGTGTTCTAATGTAAGTTTATTGGTGCTAGAACTGAACCTAAAGACTTATTATCTTGAGTGCACTAATGTTGCTAATAAAGATTGTGTGAAGTTTTGTATGAAGGAAAAATTTCAGGTGTATGGAAGGAATGAGTAATGAGATGAAGGATGGACTAAACCTCAAGCTTGGGGATGCCACGCGTGTCACCCCAAGAAATATCCAAGAAGTACAAGTTTCAAAGCTTGGGGATGCCCAAGGCATCCCCTTCTTCAGCAATAAAAATCCCAGGTTTCTTCCAAATGCTTCATTTTTATTATTTCATGCACAGTTGTGTAGTTCTTGGAGCGTCTTCTTTTTCGTTTTCGTTTTGGTTTTCATTTGCTTTTTGTTTGCTTAGTTTTCTAAATAAATTAGTTAGACCCCCTCTTTCATACATTGGTTTGCAAATAGTTTAGTTTGGTTTGGAAAAGAGTAGGAAAGTTCATGCTTAAATGGTAAAAAGAGCTTGTTTTTTACTGTGGCTTTGCTTTGTCATGCCATGCTTGATATTGTTTTGGCTTTATGCTTAGTATTCTTTGCTGTAGCATGACTTGTTATAAACAATTGAGATTTCTTAATGTGCCTTGGATGAATCATGCGTTGTTTTAGCATATTAAAGCATAGTATAGTGGTATTCTCCTTTGATGCTTTATTTGGGTTGACTTGGCACATGCTCACACCATGTTATGACTATCTCAAGTCACCATAGCCTTTATGATCCTTTAGTTTTCAACTTGTAATATCAATTTATGCTTTGATCAATGATGTTTTGCCGCTCTGCATGATTATGGCCATTATTGCTCTCTTAGTTTGTCGCTCCCAGTCTTTTGCTAGCCTCCACAACCAAGTATGATTTCCACTCATGCATCCAACTCCCTAAACCAAGTTATTCCAAAGAGTCCATCATACCTACCTATTAGCATATCCTATTCCAAGTATATTCATTCTTTTGTTTATCTTCCAAATTAAACTTGTTATGAGAAAACTAGTGATTAAAGCTCTCACGAACTTGATGGCACACTTTACTTTTCTTGCCCTTAATAAACTTGAACCATTGTGTCGTCTATGTTGTATATGCTTGCACTTATTTGTTGGGAATTAGCAGAACCATGCTGTCATGGGGAATGCTTTCAACATTGCACTTGGTACTTGTACCTAGTTGATATCATGCTCTTTTGTATATGGATGTCGTCGGTGTGAAATGAAAGGGGAGCTTGTAAGTCCATGGAGTTATGTATATGTGTTAGAGAAACGCCTGGGCCGCTGGTCTAATCCATGCTGACATGGTGGAAACCTGCAGCGTAACCATAATGAGCTATCTATGAAGCATTCTTCTTATAAAAAAAGACTCCTATATTGAGAAAAAAGAGAAAAAGAGAAAAAAAGAGATTATGAAAAGAGGAAAGAGAGAAAAAAGCACCATATTCCCATGGTAAATAAGAAGATTATTGAGATGCTCGTTGTCTGCTTGCCTTGTCATTTTGATATGGGGATTCTTCCGTATCATCGGGCAAGGGGTACCCCGTTGGCGGTTCTCTATAATACACATGTACTTACGATGACAAGAACTTACCGGTGACTAAACTTGAGTAGCATGAGGAGCGGCCCTTGTATACAAGGGACATGAGATTCCTAACTTATACTTCGTCAAGCATGTACACCATAGTTTGTTCACTTCAACCTTAATCACTTCAAGATGCTTACGATAGGGGCAATGAGAGCTGAAAGCTATAAGTACCATAATTTTTGGAAGCTCTTTATGAGACTTGAATCCCTGCTTCCTTCTGTGAAGGCCTTTCTTCCACCATTATATTGAGTCTCCACCTTCTACCTTTATGCATCTACTTTGAGAGCATAGTGGCCATTCTTAGTTCTATGTGCATTGTCCCAAGACTAGTTCATTGATGCATAACTTGATATTGCTTGTTTTAAACTATTTGTATCTAGTCACTCTTATGAACTTTGAAGGTGTCCTATGCATTTATATTTGCTACTCTATGAGGGAAAAGCTGAATACTATTATGCTATGTTTTCTTTATGTGAAACAAACAAACGTCTTGCAAAGCATTGTTATTCATGAATCTTTTGTTTGTACTTTTTCATGTTGCATCATAGTTTCTTTGTCTTATCGCTAGAACTTTGTCTTTCATGTTATGATTGAAGTACTATGATCCCAGCTTCGAATGTTTTACAAATACTTTGATCAAGTCTTTAATGGTGCATGTCACCTCAAAAATTATTCTTTATTTTATCACTTACCTACTCGAGGACGAGCAGGAGTTATGCTTGGGGATGTTGATACATTGTAAATGTATCTATAATTTTTTATGTTCCATGCTTGGTTTTATCTACTTTCTTGTGTTTTGTCCACACTTTGGAGTACTTTTCATATGATTTCTTGGACTAACCTATTAACAAGAGCCACAGTGCCAGCTTCCTGTTTTCTACTGTTTTTGGTTCTAGGAAAGTCATAAAATGAATCTTCTCAGAATTGGATGGGACAAAAGCCAAAGTGCCTATTTTTCGGAAGTCATCAGATGCCAGAATACGAGACGGAGAAGGGCTGGGGGCCTACCACACCACCTGGCCGTGCGGCCAGGCCTGGCCCGCGCCGAGGGGTAGTCTGGCCGACCCCAACACCCCCTCGGCCTCTCCTTCCGCCTATATATTTCCCTCGGGACGAAAACCCTAAGTACCCGATCAAAAATCCACGAAAGAGTTTGTAGCCGCCGTCATCTCCATCCCTAGAGCGGGAGGGATTTGAAGCTCTTCCCGGCACCCTGCCAGAGAGGGAAATTCACCCTGGAGGCCTTCTTCATCATCATGCAAGCCTCCGGTGTGATGCGTGAGTAGTTCATCTTTGGACTACGGGTCCATGTAGTAGCTAGATGGCTGGTTCTCCTCCTTTGTGCTTTCATGTCTAGATCTTGTGAGCTTCGTTCATGATCAAGATCATCTATTTGTAATTCTGCATGTTTTGTTTGCAGGGATCCGATGGATATTGAGATGCTATTTCAGATTGATTATTGATTCTATCATGTCTTTTTTATTTGTGATCTTCCATGCTTTCCATTGTTAGTAGCTATCTTGGCCAAGTAGATGCTAGCAACTCCAAGAGTTAGTATTTATGCTCGATAGTGGGTTCATGCCTCTGGTAATCTAGGGAAGTGACAGAAATCTCTAAGGTACAAGATGTGTTGTTGCTACTAGGGAGAAAACAACAATCCTTTGTTCATAGAACAATCGTATTCTTTACTTTACATGCAATTCATAAAGCAATAATCTGTTGCTTGCAACTTAATACTAGAGGGGGTTCGGATGATAACCTGAAGGTGGATTATTAGTCATAGATGAGTTGGATGGCGGTCTATGTATAATGTTGTAATGCCCAATCAAGTTCCAAAGGAGTCAAGATGATTAGTATATGCATGTATTTATTTCTCGATGTTTGTCAATTGCCCCGCTGTAATTTGTTCACCCAACATGTTATCTATCTTAAGGAGAGCCACCTCTAGTGAACTATGGATCCCGGTCCATTATTTTACATACAATCTACAAACTGTTTACTGCTTTGTGTTTACTTTCTGCAAACTATTACTTCTTTCCATTCGATACTTTAATCCTTTGTTTTCAGCAAAACCGGTGAGATTGACAACCTCATCGCAAGTTGGGGACAAAGTTCCGTGGTTGAGTTGTGCAGGTCTCCATGTTGCTACTAGCACCGTTAGTGCGCCTTGCCAAGGCTCAGCTAGCAACACCTTTGGGGTGTTTCCTTGCTCCTACTGGTTCGATTAAACCTTGGTTTCATAACTGAGGGAAACTTGATCCTGTGCTCATCATACGTTCCTCTTGGGGTTCCCCAACGAGCTCTACATCAACACCGAGCCATCACATTGCATGTGTGTTCTTCTCGTTAACCACAGCTAGAGTCATTCCATGTGTGTTCTTTTCACAAACCACATATGGAACCAACATTGTCATTGAAATGTGTGTTGTGTTCTTTTCATTAACCACAGCTAGAGTCATTGCATGTGTTTTCTTCTCACAAACCACATATGGAACCACCATTGTCATTGAAATGTGTATTCTTTCATTAACCACATCTAGTGTCATTGCATGTGTGTTCTTTTCACAGACCACATATGGATCCACCAGAGTCATTGCATGTCTGTTCTTTTCAGAGACCACATATGGATCCACCAGTGTCATTGCATGTGTGTTCTTATTATTAAAAACAACTAGAGTCACTGCATGTGTGTTCTTTTCAATATCCACCTATGGATCCACCAGTGTCATTGCATGTGTGTTCTTTCCATTGACCACAGCTAGAGTCATTGCATGTGTGTTATTTTAATTAACCCCATATGGATCCACTAGTGTCATTGCATGTGTGTTCTTCTCATTAACCACAGCTAGAGTCACTAGATGTGTGTTCTTTTCACAAACCACATATGGATCCACGAGTGTCATTGAAATGTGTGTTCTTTTTAGAGACCATACATGGATCCACTAGTCTCATAGCATATGGAGACACCAGAGTTCAATGCATGTGTGTTCTTCTCACAATCCACCTATGGATCCACTAGTGTCATTGCATGTGTGTTCTTTTTATTAACAACCACCAGAGTTCATTGCATGTGTGTTCTTTTCACAATCCACCTATGGATCCACCAGTGTCATTGAAAGTGTGTTCTTATCAAAAACAACATATGGAACCACCATTGTCATTGAAATGTGTATTCTTTCATTAACAACATCTAGAGCCATTTCATGTCTATTTTTTCACAAACCACATATGGATCCACAAATGTCATTGCATGTGTGTTCTCTTCACAGACCACATATGGATCCACCAGTGTCATTGCATGTGTGTTCTTTTTATTAACAACAACTAGAGTCATTGCATGTGTGTTCTTTTCATTAACCAGATATGGACCCACCAGTGTCATTGCATGTGTGTTATTTTCATTAACCACAGCTAGAGTCATTGCATGTGTGTTCTTTTCACAAACCACATATAGAACCATCATTGTCATTGAAATGTGTATTCTTTCATTAACCACATCTAGAGTCATTTCATGACTATTCTTTTCGCAGACCACATATGGATCCACTAGGGTCACTGTATGTGTGTTCTTTTTAGAGACCACATATGCATCCACCAGTGTCATTGCATTTGTGTTCTTTTCACAATCCACCTATGGATCCACTAGAGTCATTGGATGTGTGTTCTTTTCATTAACCACAGCTAGAGTCATTGCATGTGTGTTCTTTTCACAGACCACATATGGAACCACCATTGTCATTGAAATATGTATTCTTTCATTAACCACATCTAGTGTCATTGCATGTGTGTTCTTTTCACACACCACATATGGATCCACTAGAGTTCATTGCATGTGTGTTCTTTTCACAGACCACATATCGACCCACCAGTGTCATTGCATGTGTGTTCTTCTCATTAACCATAGCTAGAGTCATTGCATGTGTGTTCTTTTCACATACCACATATGGAACCACCATTGTCATTGCAATGTGTGTTCTTTTCACTAACCACAGCTAGAGTCATTCCATGTGTTTTCTTCTCACAGACCACATATCGAACCACCATTGTCATTGAAATGTGTATTCTTTCATTAACCACATCTAGTGTCATTGCATGTGTGTTCTTTTCACAGACCACATATAGACCCACCAGAGTCATTGCATGTCTGTTGTTTTCAGAGACCACATATGGATCCACCAGTGTCATTGCATGTGTGTTCTTATTATTAACAACAACTAGAGTCATTGCATGTGTGTTCTTTTCACAATCCACATATGGATCCACTAGTGTCATTGCATATGTGTTCTTTTCATTAACCATATCTAGAGTCATTGCATGCGTGTTATTTTCATGAACCACATATGGATCAACAAGTGTCATTGCATGTATGTTCTTCTCATTAACCACAACTAGAGTCACTAGATGTATGTTCATTTCACAAACCACATATGGATCCCCTACTGCCATTGAAATGTGTGTTCTTTTCAGAGACCACGCATGGATCCACCTGTGTCATTACATATGGATCCACTAGAGTTCAATGCATGTGTGTAATTTTCAAAATCCACCTATGGATTCACTAGTGTAAAACATTGAATGTGTGTTCTTTTTATTAACAACCACCAGAGTTCATTGCATGTGTGTTCTTTTCACAATCCACCTATGGATCCACCAGTGTCATTGCATGTGTGTTCTTCTCATTAACCACAGCTAGAGTCATTGCATGTGTGTTATTTTCACATACCACATATGGAACCACCATTGTGATTGAAATTTGTATTCTTTCATTAACCACATCTAGAGTCATTTCATGTCTATTCTTTTCATAGACCACATATGGATCCACCAGTGTCATTGCATGTGTGTTCTCTTCACAGACCACATATGGATCCACCAGTGTCATTGGATGTGTGTTCTTTTCACAATCCGCCTATGGATCCACTAGAGTCATTGCTTGTGTGTTCTTTTCATTAACCACAGCTAGAGTCATTCATTTGTGTTCTTTTCACAAACCACATATGGAACCACCATTGTCATTGAAATATGTATTCTTTCAGTAACCACATCTAGTGTCATTGCATGTGTGTTATTTTCACATACCACATATGGAACCACCATTGTGATTGAAATGTGTATTCTTTCATTGACCACATCTAGAGTCATTTCATGTCTATTCTTTTCGCAGACCACATATGGATCCACTAGTGTCATTGCATGTGTGTTCTCTTCACAGACCACATATGGATCCACCAGTGTCATTGGATGTGTGTTCTTTTCACAATCCGCCTATGGATCCACTAGAGTCATTGTTTGTGTGTTCTTTTCATTAACCACAGCTAGAGTCATTCATTTGTGTTCTTTTCACAAACCACATATGGAACCACCATTGTCATTGAAATGTGTATTCTTTTAGTAACCACATCTAGTGTCATTGCATGTGTGTTATTTTCACATACCACATATGGATCCACCAGAGTTAATTGCATGTGTGTTCTTTTCACTATCCACCTATGGATCCACCAGTGTCATTGCATGTGTGTTCTTCTCATTAACCACAGCTAGTGTCATTTCATGTGTGTTCTTTTCACAAACCACATATGGAACCACCATTGTCATTGAAATGTGTATACTTTCATTAACCACATCTAGTGTCATTGCATGTGTATTCTTTTCACAAACCACATATGGATCCACCAGAGTTTATTGCATGTGTGCTATTTTTAGAGACCACATATGGACCCACCAGTGTCATTGCATGTGTGTTCTTCTCATTAACCACAGCCAGAGTCATTGCATGTGTGTTCTTTTCACAAATCACCATTGTCATTGAAATATGTGTTCTTTTCATTTATCAAAGCTAGAGTCATTGCATGTGTGTTCTTCTCACAAACCACATATGGAACCACCAATGTCATTGAAATGTGTATTCTTTCATTAACCACATCTAGTGTCATTGCATGTCTATTCTTTTCACAGACCACATATGGATCCACCAGAGTCATTACATGTATGTTCTTTTCAGACACCACATATAGACCCACCAGTGTCATTGCATGTGTGTTCTTCTCATTAACCACAACTAGAGTCATTGCATGTGTGTTCTTTTCACAAACCACATATGGAACCACCATTGTCATTGAAATGTGTGTTATTTTCATTAACCACAGCTAGAGTCATTGCATGTGTGTTCTTCTCACAAACCACATATGGAACCACCATTGTCATTGAAATGCGTATTCTTTCATTAACCACATCTAGTGTCATTGCATGTGTGTACTTTTCACAGACCACATATGGATCCACCAGAGTCATTGCATGTCTGTTCTTTACAGAGACCACATATGGATCCACCAATGTCATTGCATGTGTGTTCTTATTATTAAGAACAACTAGAGTCATTACATGTGTGTTCTTCTCATAATCCACCTATGGATCCACTAGTGTCATTGCATGTGTGTTCTTTTCATTAACCACAGCTAGAGTCATTGCATATGTGTTGTCTTCATTAACCACATATGGATCCACCAGTGTCATCGCATGTGTGTTCATCTCATTAACCACATCTAGAGTCATTGGATGTATGTTCTTTTCACAAACCACATATGCATCCACCAGTGTCATTGAAATGTGTGTTCTTTTCAGAGACCACACATGTATCCACTAGTGTCATTGCATATGTGTTCTTCACATTAACCACTGCTAGAGTCACTAGATGTATGTTCTTTTCACAAACCACATACGGATCCATCAGTGTCATTGAAATGTGTGTTCTTTTCAGAGACCACACATGGATCCACCAGTGTCATTGCATGTGTGTTCTTCTTATTAACCCTATCTTGAGTCATTGCATGTGTGTTCTTTTCACAAACCACATATGGAACCACCATTGTCATTGAAATGTGTATTCTTTCATTAACCACATCTAGAGTCATTTCATGTCTATTCTCTTCACATACCACATATGGATCCATCAGTGTCATTGCATGTGTGTTCTCTTCACAGACCACATATGGATCCAACCGTGTCATTGCATGTGGTATCTTTTTATTAACAACAACTAGAGTCATTGCATGTGTGTTATTTTCATTAACCACATATGGATCCACCAGTGTCATTGCATGTGTGTTCTTCTCATTAACCACAGCTAGAGTCACTGGATGTATGTTCTTTTCACAAACCACATATGGATCCACCAGTGTCATTGAAATGTGTGTTCTTTTCAAAGACCACACATGGATCCACCAGTGTCATTGCATATGGATCCACTAGAGTTCAATGCATGTGTGTTATTTTCACAATCCACCTATGGATCCACTAGTGTCATTGCATGTGTGTTCTTTTTATTAACAACCACCAGAGTTCAATGTATGTGTGTTCTTTTCACAATCCACCTATGGATACACCAGTGTCATCGCACGTGTGTTCTTCTCATTAACCACAACTAGAGTCATTGCATGTGTGTTCTTTTCACAAACCACATATGGAACCACCATTGTCATTGAAGTGTGTATTGTTTCATTAACCACATCTAGAGTCATTTCATGTCTATTCTTTTCACAGACCATATATGGATCCATCAGTGTTATTGCATGTGTGTTCTCTTCACAGAACACATATGGATCCACCAGTGTCATTGCATGTGTGTTCTTTTTATTAACAACTAGAGTCATTGCATGTGTGTTCTTTTCATTAACCACATATGGATCCACCAGTGTCATTGCATGCGTGTTTTTCTCATTACCACAGCTAGTTTCATTGCATGTATATTCTTTTCACAAACAACATATGGAACCACCATTGTCATTGAAATGTGTATTCTTTCATTAACCACATCTGGAGTCATTTCATGACTATTCTTTTCACAGACCACATATGGATCCACCAGTGTCATTGCATGTCTGTTCTTTCATTAAGCACATCTAGTGTCATTATATGTGTGTTCTTTTCACAGACCACATATGGATCCACCAGAGTTCATTGCATGTGTGTTCTTTTAAGAGACCACATATGGATCCACCAGTGTCATTGCATGTGTGTTCTTGTCATTAACCACATCTAGAGTCATTGCATGTGTGTTCTTTTCACAAACCACATATGGAACCACCATTGTCATTGAAATGTGTATTCTTTCATTAACAACATCTAGAGTCATTTCATGTCTATTCTTTTCACATACCACATATGGATCCACCAGTGTCATTGCATGTGTGTTCTGTTCACAGACCACATATGGATCCACCAATGTCATTGCATGTGTGTTCTTTTTATTAACAAGAACGAGAGTCATTGCATGTGTGTTATTTTCATTAACCACATATGGATCCACCAGTGTCATTGCATGTGTGTTCTTCTCATTAACCACAACTAGAATCATTGCTTGCGTCTTCTTTTCACAAACCACAAAAGGAACCACAATTGTCATTGAAATGTGTATTCTTTCACTAACCACATCTGGAGTCATTTCATGACTATTCTTTTCACAGACCACATATGGATCCACCAGTGTCATTGCATGTGTATCCTTTTCAGAGACCACACCTAGAGTCATTGCATGTGTGTTATTTTCATTAACCACATATGGATCCACTAGTGTCATTGCATATGTGTTTTTCTCATTAACCATAGCTAGAGTCACTGGATCTATGTTCTTTTCACAAACCACGTATGGATCCACCAGTGTCATTGAAATGTGTGATTTCAGAGACCACACATGGATCCACCAGTGTCATTGCATATGGATCCACCAGAGTTCAATGCATGTGTGTTCTTTTCACAATACACCTATGGATCCACTGGCGTTATTGCATGTGTGTTCTTTTATTAACAACAACTGGAGTTCATTGCATGTGTGTTCTTTTTCACAATCCACCTATGGATCCACAAGTGTCATTGCATGTTGTTCTTTTCATTAACCATAGCTAGAGTCATTGCATGTGTGTTCTTCTCTCAAACCACATATGGAACCACCGTTGTCATTGAAATGTGTATTCTTTCATTAACTACATCTAGAGTCTTTTCATGTATATTCTTTTCATATACCACATATGGATCCACCAGTGTCATTGCATGTGTGTTCTTTTCACTGACCACATATGGATCCAATAGTGCCATTGTATGTGTGTTCTTTTTATTAACAACAGCTAGAGTCATTGCATGTGTGTTCTTTTCATTAACCACATATGGATCCACCATTGTCATTGAAATGTGTATTATTTTCAATGACAGCCGTTGGCCACAAAAAATCGAGATGCAGAGCTAACCAGCAAACGCTCTAGGCTTCTAGAAGACCCGATCTCCGATTGTTAGGCACCGTTGGATGGGGGTGCATGGATGATAAGGATGTCCTTCGTGAGGGTGATCTGTGAGAAGTCTGTTCTGCGAACTGATTGGCAGTGGCAACCACGCCGGGCCTACGTCCTTGCCCTTATCCCCTTAACCTCGGGGCCGAAGCTCATATCGTGTTCCTTCATCACCATGGAGAGGGAGAGGCCCAAACTCAGCTTGCACGAGGCTGAAATGTTCTCCCACTACGACATACTCGCGCCGCCATTCGCGAGGCTTCCGGTCGGCTTCGAGCTCAGCTACGTCGGGGTTCTTTTCACGCCGATCTTGCGCAACAATGCGTTGGCGAGGCAGATCGAGGAGCGCTGCCGCCAGTTGCCGAAGCGGAAGAGGGCAATGGCACGGTATTCGCGCACGAGCGCGTACTGGTGAAAGCTATTCAAGAAGGAGCGGGTTGTGTTGATTGAGCTGTGCGGAACCCACCGGCGGAAGATCCAGTATGATCTGCGCAACCTCGAAGGGAGCAGCGCTTCTAGGCAGTTCCTAGGCGTACAACCTCCACCATTATCTATGCGTCGCGCCGTGAAGAATCCATGAGGAGGAGGAACGCTGCCGGGAACGTCGGCATCGATTCTGACGCGGAGGAGGCTGGCGGCGATGCGGACAACATCGTCGATAATGGAGACTGTGGGAGCGTCATAGTCGATTAGGGGCACTTAAGCATAAATTAAGTCTATGTACGGTATCTTAATACCCTCTTTGGATCTGGGTCACTTGAGTCATAGTCGATTATTGTCATAATCTATATATGTTGGCCATGTTTTAGTTGTCTTTGTCTTTGAAACTAGTCGAAACTCGTCCGATCCTGAAAATAAAGTTCGCATGTTCCTGGCATATCGGATGGGACAATACACTGATTCTTCTCCCGGCACTTGATGGCACAGCCATAATTTGGAGTGCGCTAGAGGAGAAGGGGTCGAGCGTGTTGTAATAGTGTACTACTCATGTCCAGATATAACTGACTTAGCTCTTTTTTAGATATTTAAATGTGTCTATACCCAAAACATGTCTAGATACTCCCCCCGGTTCGGTTTATTAGGCATGCACGTAGTTTAAGGACAACTTTGACCATTAATCTTGGTGAACAAATTTTACATAATATGTCACAAAAATTATACCATTGGATTCATCTTCAAAAGTAGTTTCCAATAATATATTTTTTGGGACATATATTGCATATTTTATTGGTTAAAAATGATGGTCAATTTTTTTCTTAAACTACGTGCGTGCCTAATAAACTGGACCAGAGGGAGTACATGTTTTAGGTTTCTCTATCTTTCAAACTAATCAAAAGTTGTCAAATTCTGAACAAACAAAGTCATTGCGTTCACATCTGATGGGACAATACGCTGACTCTACTACTTGATGGCATAGCCATAATTCTAGAGTGCGGCAGAGGAGATGGGAACTAGTATTATTGGTTAAAAATGATGGTCAATTTTTTTCTTAAACTACGTGCGTGCCTAATAAACTGGACCAGAGGGAGTACATGTTTTAGGTTTCTCTATCTTTCAAACTAATCAAAAGTTGTCAAATTCTGAACAAACAAAGTCATTGCGTTCACATCTGATGGGACAATACGCTGACTCTACTACTTGATGGCATAGCCATAATTCTAGAGTGCGGCAGAGGAGATGGGAACTAGTAGCTGCGTCAATATGCAGGTAAAAAATTAATGTAATAATATTTAAAAAATTGTAATCTGGTCCACATGACAGCATCACAGACACGTTGCATGCGCCAGATATAAATAAAGACGACACGACTAGTTTAGTTTCAATGATATAATTTAACATACGATGTTACTGTGCCCGCATCTTTCTGCTCCTCTTATTAGTCTGCTAGCCCACGATGCATTAAGCAACAGTTGATGAGGATAAAAAATGATAAAATGGCAAATAAAAAAATTTAAGCTTACCTTTCATCTGGAGAATCATACAAAGATGAAATTGGCAGGGATTTATTATTTCTCCTGCAGTTAGCCAAAAGATCCTCAAGAACATCCTCAATCACCCTTGCAACTTCTTCATATTCTAATACACCTTCATTATTTGCCCTTTCCTCCCCGTTCCGCTTACCATTTTGTTTCTTTTCATACCCTTTTCTCGTCGGTACCTCCACCTCTTTATAAGTTGGTTGCTTACGTACGTTTTCCTCTGAGTGCTCATCACCGTTTTCCTCCACCTGTTGCACTTCCTCAAGTTCTTCGTCTTCGCGCTGCTCTTCCTCCAGTTCTGGATGAGAAGCCTCATTTTCTACCACCGGGGTGTGAATAGGGACAAGATCATGTGTAACTGGGTTTTTGCACAACATCTTGATATGGCCGAATCCGCCACAACGTTTGCATTTCCTTTTCCTAGCTCCCAGCCTTGAACCTTTACCAGTGGAGGCTTCGATCTTTAGCTTTCTAGGCCTCCCAGGTGGCCTCCTAAGAACTGGTGGTTGAAGTTTGAACCATGGATCGACAATCTCCCAATCATTTTCATCAGCCATAGTGGTATGTTTTCTGCATAAGTTGCAGCAAACTTGTCCACAGAGAAATAGTTATCGACATAGTTCTCTATTTCAGCTCCGCTACCTCTAAGCTTTAAGATGAA
Organism: Avena eriantha; assembly: GCA_910589775.1. Lineage (NCBI taxonomy): Eukaryota > Viridiplantae > Streptophyta > Magnoliopsida > Poales > Poaceae > Avena > Avena eriantha. Next base: position 227,800,956 of record OU342743.1, on the reverse strand, counting down.
GTAAATTACATGGTGACATGGCAGACTAGTAATCTGCCACTGCCTTCATGGACAAGTCTTGTTTCCAATGTCTACAGTGTACCTCCGTTCACTTCCACGCTTGTATTCTGCATAAACCTCAGCCAATGTTCTAGAACTTTTGACCATCCTCATCTTTATCGTTCTCATTGCCCTGGTTCTTTCATTCAGTAACATAACCACCTTTGGAACTATTTTATGGCCTAAAAAATTTCTTGCACAAATTCTTCGCCTTAAATCTATCTTCACCATTATGCACTGTCTTATTGCATCCAACAAAATAACAATTCCAAGTGTCTTCATGCCCAAAATCTTATCATTGAAACTCTCTACCAAATTATTGCAAACAAAATCCACCTTGCTTAACTCACCAAACTTGCTTCTGGCCCATAACTTGGTGTGTTGTTCTTCAAGGTATTTTTTTCACCTTTGTCACTACATACATGTTCTGCAAATAAGTAGCATGCGTTCTTGCGGTGTATGTGTATGCTGATCGCCACAAGTACTCTTCAAAGATCTTTCCTTTGAACTTCTTCGTGAAGTTAGTAGCGAGGTGCCGCATGCATTCCCTATGCTCAACCCCAGGAGACATAGCATCAACAGCATTCTCAAGACCCTTGTATGCACTAGTGTGTATCACCAAGCCTTCAGGGTGACCAATTACTGCCCGTAGTCTCTGCATGAACCATGTCCAGCTTTCATTTGATTCACCCTCAAGAACAACATAAGCTATGGGTAGAAGCCAATTATGCGCGTCCAAAGCACAAGCAAAAACAACATGTCCCCTAAACTTCCCTGTTAAAAAAGTTGCACCTATTGCCAAGTATGGCCTGCAGCCGTCTAGGAACCCCTTCCAGCATGCCTTCAGGCAGACAAAACATCTCCTGAAGCATTTCTTATCTGTCTGCTTATACCTAACCCCCCTCGAGACCTTTTCTCTTCCTTTCACAACCTCGTAATCGATGTCAACAACACTACCAGGTGATGTTTTCTCTACCTGAGCTTTGAAACTATACAACATGTGAAAACCGTCATTCCACTTGCCTTGAATGAAGTCTAGAGCCATCTCCTTCCCATCAAAGACTCTGTGGTAAGGAATCAGAACATTAAACTTTTTGCTAATCTTTGCTCTGAGTTCAGCAGGTCTAATGTTATGATCATGCCTCACCCAGTCAAGTACAGTAGCAGTAATCCACTTAGTAGTCGTCGGTCTAATTTTATCACTTAAATAAGTATTAGGACAGTTGTGTTTCTTCGTGTTTACTTTGATCTGCATTCGATAAGAATCCAAATAATTCAAAGCTAATTATCAGCAGAATAAATATGAGAAAGACTGAAACTAAATGCAGCTATTGCAACCTAAAATGGGTGTCCACCCCGCATTGGAGATGCATGTAATCTCCATTTACACACATTACTTTCCCTACAATGCACCCCAAATCTCTTTTGGTCGCTCTTTTCAATGATAAATTCAAACCCAACTCTGATTGCATAGGTTGCAACTGCATATCTGCAGTCCTCCACATTCTCAAAGACAGTCCCCTCATCAATTGTAGGATTGTCCCTATCAAAGTGTATCACTGGCACGTCCTCGTCTTCGTCATCGTATCTACATCCCATTTCCACATCTTCACATTCCTCTTCCTGATCAGTCCCATAGTCAGGCTCAGAGATCGAATCAACCAAATATTCCCTACTCTCCATCCTATCAGGGTCAGTAGCCACGTCTGGATATGCTTTCTCATCATCATCCGCACCGCCACACATTTTAGTGTCTTCATGCTCGCTTGACAAAGCATCATGCTCAAGGACAAGCTGTATAGACGTCCTGCGGTTACCAACACATATCCTTGCCATCACCACGGGACTAGAAACGCTAATTAGGGTATGCAGAAAAGGAATCGCAGTTCTTACCCTTCAATGTGGATGCACGACACCTTCTCCAGGCTCCATACCTCCAAAGCTCTGCACCCCGCTTCCTCTTCCCCTGTTTCGTTTTCCTCTATGCTCTCCAGACTTGAAGGAGATTCCGTGCTCTCCAGCCATGCAGGACCCATCTCCATGTTCTCAAGCCTCATAGGATCCATCTCTGAGCAGGATCCGGATCACCAGCGTCGTTGGGCGCCTAACCCAATGGCCGACTCTCGGTTTTCGTTTCCAGACGCGCCTGGGTGGTGGACGGCGGCAAGGAGACAGGGCAGTGAGGGGAAGGGAGGGGACGTGAGGGGATGGCAGGGAGGGGAGGGTGGGAGGATGACGGCCCAAGGGGACGATGAGAGCGGTGCACGACTGAATGGAGTGGCAGCGGCAGGAGCAGAGGAGCAGAGCGGAGCGGAGCTGGTTGCGACAAAACATGGAAAATTGCACAATAATGTGTTGGTGGGCGGCACCAGCCCTCGAACCTAAGATGCGCGCCGTCAAAGGTGGAGGAGGTGGGCTCGCCAGTCAGAAAACATGCCACATGTCAGCGCACTATGCACGGTAGAACTTCACAGAACTTTTTAGCCGGTCCCACATGTCAGTCTGTTTGATCAATACTTGCATGCAGTGCATGGCTAGTTCACGCACTAGTTCCAAAAAAAAGCCCGTTGATCTGAACTTGAAGTGGCAGTTCCGCTTCTTCTCCCTCGTCTCCTAGTAGTGGCAGTTCCGCTTCGTCTCCCTCGTCTGTTCTCCTCTTCTTCTTCTCCTCGTAGTGGTAGTTCTTCTTTCTTCCTCGATCAAAACATTCCCGCACATAAGCCATGGCCAGTAGAAGGATGAAGAGGAACTGGTCCAATCTCCCGGCTGACCCACTTCGCAAGATCGCCGACTACTTGCTGGAGAAACAGGAGTACGTCGACACCTATGCTGCTTGTTGGGAAGTCTGCACCGATTGGCGCCGCACTTTAAAGGTGCCTGAATTCCATCTCAACAACTGGATCATGATAGCTCACACACTTCCAGACATTGACGACTTCACCTTCCTCAACCTCACCACTAGTCGTTGCTTCAGGACGAATCTAATGGACGACCATCGCAGGTTCACGTTCACATCCGATATATATATAACATTCATTTATTTGTATTTTCCATTGTAAACATCTTAGTGCTAACTAATGCCCTCTTCTTCCAAAAGATTCTACTTCGTCGGTGTTTCTCATGGCGTCATCGTTCTTGCTCAGAGGGTGGAGCCATACTAGATTCACCTTCTGAACCCAATCACTCATAAGTCTAACACTGAGTTTCAAGCACACATACCATCTGATCTTCTGCAATCTGTCGTCGTGACGAAGTCCCCAACGATGGTGTTCGTTTGCATAGATTATCCAGATCATATTGTATGGGCCGATGAGAGCACCCCAACGAGGCAAATCAATGAATCATTTGGAGAAGGATTGTATTCGCCACCTCCTGATACATTTCTGGTCTGCATGGCGGCATTCCGATGGGAAGTATATGCATTACTTGAGAATGGAGACATCATGTCGACCAACATCCAGTTAGAGCAGTGCACGAGCACTATCACGATGGCCAAAATAATTTCAGCCCTAGTCTTTGAACAGGTACGTGGAGGCTACAGATTTTACCTAGTTGAGTTAGATGGTGATCTGCTTCTTGTGTTGAACGGGGATTTCGCCAAAAGGCAACCGGTGTTGTACCGGGTGGACACGGAGAACCGCTCTCTCGAGGTCGTCGATGACATTGGAAGTCGTGCCCTCTTCGTTGATTACCATCGGTCTATCTCCATTGACACCAGGTTACACCCCATAGTCAAACCCGGTTGCATATACTACATGAATTATATCAGACTGTACGGCCATGAGGTTCAAGCCTAGGAAGAGGTACCAACAATGACGTATGGCTTAAGTCTGGAACATACACCGAGGCCTTACCCTCTGGACGAGATACTGGCAACACATTATAGCCGGAGAGAGTTCTCCGAACATGTATTGTAGCACGCGGGAGCCGACGACAACGAACAATATAGGGGAGAATGAATCCTATATTCATCCTAGGTTATTTGCTAGCATTTTTAGGTCTATTTTTCGAAGTAGAAATTTGTACCGTATTTATATTATTTCGATCAGCAGTATGCGTATTACCTTTCAGACAAAACTGCAATGTATTTAATTTTAGTACTTTCAGAATTCAAAGTATTTATTTTTAGTAGCTTCTTTCAAAATTCTCTGTGTTCGACAGCCGGAGCCGGTGGCGGGCAGCTCAGCGCCAGAATTCAGGTTCCACATGGAAAATTGCACAATAATGTGTTGGTGGGCGGCACCAGCCCTCGAACCTGGGATGCGCGCCGTCGAAGGTGGAGGAGGCGGGCCCGCTAGTCAGAAAACATGCAACGTCGTCATCCCCTATTTCTGATGCCCTTTTAAAAAAGAAAACAAGCCACGTTGTCATCCCCTGTTTCTGATGGTGTTGCTACAATTCGACGGTACATAGTGGCATAGAAACAATATCGTATAAACATAAGGGCACAGTCGTCAACATTTCTAAAATGAAACCCGGTCTCCTACTTGTCTTGGTACATTGCCTGATGAGGTGGATAGCCACGATCGATCTGTTTAATATGTTTGCACTCTTATGCTGAGAAGGTAAATAAAGATTGATCGGTTAATGCAATGAGTGTCGAATTATTACCCTCTAAGGAAATGGGAGATGGTTATTTTCACACGTGCCCGTAGTCTAAACATACTGTCAGTCTATCACTCCTCTTCTCTAACAGACCACAGTTCACCTTGCGCAACTCCTCCGTGCCGCACCACCTAGGGTAACATGGCCCCGCCTAAGCAGCCGTCGCCGCTGTCGTGATAGCCGCCGAAACTGGGGTATTTAGCCCCTCTAAGGCAGGCCATGAAGCTCTACTTCAAGGACGGTCTCCCATTTCCCTGCCAGGCGGATGATTTTGCCGAATGTGCCGAATCGGCCGCGGCGGTGGCGCGGGCGTCGTCGGCACCAGATGCGGCAAGCAGGGCCAAGAGAGCAATGTGGAGAAATCGTGCCGCAACATTACAGCATGCTCTAGGCAGTGGGAAAAAGGTACGTATCAAATCGTTCACGAGAGCATGCTGCCAAGGGTACACACCCTCGAAAAGGGCAGCGCTAAGGTCTAGGAACTCTCACGTCCACGCTTCAGCGCGGGCTACCTTACCATAGTGGGGGAGGCTGGGAACACGCCGTCTGCAGCAAAGACACTCCATCCAATGCACCATTAGAGGCTGTACCGTGGCGGCGACCAAGCGTCTACACTCAGCATATTGGATTGTTCGACAGTCAAAGCCAGAGACGGGCATCAGCTCAGCGCTGGAATTCAAGTTCCAGTTCACACGGACCTACGATCCCAAGAAGAAGATGCTGAATTTTAGTTTCGAAGAAATCGTTGCGGCGGCGCGGATGGTCCAACTGAACTGGGATTGGCGCACGCAAAGCGGTCATGCATGAACGATGCATATTTCGTGTAGTTTGGCGGGAAGGCAATAGATCAGTTTGGGTTAAATGATCAAAGAACTTATATCCTCTCAAGGCAATTGGCCAGCCATCTTTTCTGGTGGAGATCTGTAGTTTCTTTAGTATAGAATAGTTAAGTTCAGACTGAAGAATGACTTTTGTACATGAAATGCTAACGAATTGTTCTATAAACTAGAAGGAAGTTTAGCCCACTTTTGTGCAGGTATAAAACCCTTTTGTATGGAAGTACTACAGTTGTAAGCAAATACTATCAAATATCTATTTCCTTCAATTACTAGTCCTGGTTAAATCCAGTTAACTGGCATTTTTTATTCCAGACTACAGATTTTGCGTCTGTTGTGTGTGTTGTAAACTATTTTTCCTTTGTCTTGTGTTGTCTGCAAAATGGTCCTGCAGTTCAACGTGTTACAAATATAGCTACCTTGTACTTGAAGAGGAGATGGACTACATTTTCCTGGCATCCACAGAATTGACATTGCTCGTTGCCAGACCACCCTATTTTCATGAGGTTGTTCTTGGTTATTCACAGAAATTATAAAGCACGGTGTTCAACTACATCGATTCAAACTATTACACACACACTACATCAAATTCATTACCCACACATACTACATTGATTCAAACTATTACACACACATACTACTTCAAATTCATTATCCACACGTACTACACCGATTCAAACTATTACACATTTTTAGTCAATGCTAACTTCCTGCTACGCTCTCCATACTACAAATTCATTAGCCACACATACCACGGCAATTCACTAGAGCTCTGTCGTCACTCGAGGGAAATCAGAACCACCAGCTTGTCTAAGCCCAGTTCCCCCACCGAAACTGTGTGTGTCGTCGCGAACGGTGGTGGTCCTATGCCATCGATCCTTCCAGGCCAACACTGCAGGCGATGAGGGTGCTTTCTGGCAGCCTCTTCGGGGCCCTAAATGCCATGTACCAATTTCAGAACCTCCTCCAGGTGGATGATGACCGGGTGCTTCCAGCAAAGTTGTCGCCCTGCCATGCTTGGAATCTATACCTCGTACATCTTAGGAACGATGTCACGATCTTTCAGCCACACCTTTACCTCGATGACCCATCTGTCGCTCGGTGGCATGATTTCCACCAGCTCGTCGCCAATGCTACTGACGACCTGCTTGAGGGCCTCTGGCTCCCAAGCATCCAATGGGAGGCCGTGAAAGCCGAGTTTGGAGAAGAAACGAAGCTTCCCCAAGCGATCATCCCACCCACAGGCGCGATGCCAACGCATGAAGCTCATTTTCTCCCTGTAGCACTCGAAAGAATGGGAAGAATGCAGAACGCGCTCGGTGTCTGAGTTGTGCTCAAATCGGACGAAAAAATTGAATGGCGGCACGCATACCTCAATCTTGACCTCATTTCGTCTGATCCCAAAACGAGACCTAAAAGCTGACAGCAACTCTGTCGGCGACACGATGGGATGGACGCCTAGCATGGTGGCCATGAGAGCGTGGTCGTCGAACTGCTATGCCAGGGCTACCATCCCTGGGGTGCGCGGTAGCACGCAACTACCCGAGGCCGGTCGTCGGCCAGGATTGCCCAACGGGACGCGCTCCGCCATGCGAGAAGGACTAGCCAGAGGCAAGATATTAGTCCAGGGACGCGCAACTCCAATACGGAGGACGATGCGACGGTGACGGCTGCGAGCTTTGATTAGAGGCATGGGAGGTTGACCGGACATGGCGGGGACGCAAATTAGAGCAAGTGCGAGCTCCGATCTAAGACGAGCAGACGGAGCTGAGAAAATGTTATGGGGAGGGGAGCAGGGGAGAAGAGCAGAGCGGAGCAAAGAAATAGATATGGTCCACTCAGGAATCTCGTCCACGCAGGGGTAAGCTAGTCCACGACCGCAAAAGATAACGAGGAATACTTACAGGACGGGCCAAAAAGAGTTGACCTAACGACGGTATATGAGTTCAACCGTTTTTCATCTGGTTCAAACGACCGTTTGACCATTAGATTTGTATTCACCCCCATTAGGCCCTTCTGGATAATTGCGATTCTACTACGGCCCCTCCGCACGATTGATGACAACTCGGGTACCGGGGTGCACTCGTCCGGGAAGTTTGGTACCGCAAACAAACAATCCCCATGCTCACACTGCTACTGGCTCTTGCTAAGGACCTCGTACTTGACTGCCATCACTTGGGTATCAAGTAGGAGATCCCTAATGATACGTCCATTTTGCATCACTATTCTATGTCATAACTCACTATTATTCATTGATATATTTCATATTAAGAGATGATACTTATGTTATTTCATGTATTTTTGCATGGTTGATGACTTTTGGAGCATGGACCACTGCAGTCAGGATTCTGATGGAAAAGGTGCTATTTGGAGGCAACATTCGCGAAGATCAGAAAATCCGGGAAAATATACGGAAAATCCTATTTTTCTAGAAGACGAAGGAAGCCAGAAGGAGGGCTGGAGATGGGCCACAGGGGGCCCACACCACCCCTGGCGCGGGCCACCCTGGGCCGCGCCACCAGGTGGTGTGGCCGCCCTGGTCCACCCCTGGCACTCCCCTCTGGCGTATATTATCCTCCTAAAACCCTAAGACTCGAGGGGGCAACCACATAAAGATTCCGCCACCTCTACGGGGCGGAAGACACCGAGAGAGAACGATCTCTTTGGCAGACAGATTTCTGTCGGGGGAATTCCTTCCTGGAGAGGGGAGATCGTCGCCATCAACACCACCATCAAGCTGGACTTCATCGGGATGATCATCATCATCATCACCACAATCATCATCATCACCACCCTCATCACTATCTCCATATTGCTGTAACAATTGGGTTGAATCTTGCATAGTTCATAGGGGAAACTTTCCTGGTGTTGATTACTCTTTGTAGTTAATGCTATTGAGTGAACCATTGAATTATTGTTTATGTTCAGATTGTTATACATCATTATTCCATCTCTGATCATGATCCATATGATGTCTTGTGAGTAGTTCGTTTTGTTCTTGAGGACATGGAAGAAGTCATGTTGTTAGTAGTGGAGTTGTGTTGAGAAAGATTCAATAGATTGATATTTAAATTGTGGTGTACTTCGTCTAGTGGTGTCATGTGAACGTAGACTACATGACACTTCACCTATATGGGCCTAGGGGAATGCATTGTGTATTTGGCTACTAATCGTAGGGTTGCCGGAGTGATAGAAACATGAACCCCCGTTAGGAAACCATTGCACAAGGGACGTAAGGGTCTTAGAGTTTAAAGTTGTGGTTAGGTTTCTACCTTAATTACTTTCTTGTACTTATGAATGTTTGCAAGGGGTATAATCACAAGTATGTATTAGTCCTAGGAAGGTCGGTACATTAGCACAGGTTCACCCACACAACACTTAGCAAGCTAAAGAAGATTAATCAACTATATGAAGTGAAAGCACTTGACAGTCTTCCCATGTGTCCTCGAGAACGTTTGGTCATCTTAAGTAATACAACCGGCTTGTCCTTTGCTGCATAAAGGATTGGGCCACTTGCTGCATTTATTCCTACTGTCTTTTATTTACTCGTACTTTATTTATTTGCTTTATCAAAAACCCCTTGACGAGGGTTTAACTCATCAATGCCCATTGTTATGGACTTGGGTTTTGGAGAAGGAGGGAGAGCTGGAAGTCTCGATCGGCTAGCAAACAAGCACACAGGGACGCAAGGTTTACCCAGGTTCAGGCCTCGTAAAGGACCCTACTCCTGCTTCTCTGCTCTTGATTGATGATGATCCGAAGGATTACAAGGTCGCCAACGGCGGTGTCGCGCAGATTGGGTCTGGCGTATGTCTAGATCTATTGTGTATTGTGGGAGTCGCGATTGAAAGGTTGCCTTCTCGTTGGACCCTCCTAGCCTTTATATATGGGAGGCTAGGTCTCAGGTACCAAGACGAGTTGGTTACAAGTTAGATTAGAACTCTAGTCTTGAGCTTTTCTTGTCTTGTACGTTTTGGATTCCATGTCTATATGGGCTTCATACCACTCGAACCGTCATAGGCGTCATGGACCTTGGCAATTCGTTGAGTGGGCCTTCCGTCGAGCCACACCAAGTAGGCTGTAGTCGAGTGCCTATTGGGCATACCCATGTCAGTAGCCCTCGAGTGTCCATGTGAATCGTAGATTCGGATGGAGACTCAGAAGTCTTGAGTCTTGCATTAGGATGCCGGAGTCAACAATTATATCGAGTGTGAAGCACTTTCACCCGGAAGTTCATCGGGTCAGTCGAATTTATAGTAGTTCATAGGGATGATGGTAAACGTGCCTGGTGCGCTCGACGGATCAAGACCAGTTAATTGCTCTAGGGCAAAAACAACGCCACCTACTCAAACTCGAGTCCCCGGACTCGAATTCGGAAAAGTGCTGGTGTAATTCGACTCAGGCCGCGGAGGTCTTATAGAGTCGAATCCCATTGTATAAGTGTGAGCACTTGACGTGTCCATCAAGGCATATTCATCCTACCTGCAGGCGCGGATATATATCTGGTAGTGCGCAGCAGATGCGTTGCCAGGCCTTATTCAGGTCTTATCTTCACGTTGTAAGCGCGGCATCCGAATTTTTTCATCGCGGAGATGATTCGGGTGGCCCAGGAGACGTAATCTCTTTGTAGGGAAAATATGAGGCGGAGTCGCCATAGCATTCGAGTGTGGATGTTATCAACACATAGTACGATGTACAAGCAAAAATAATCATAGGGTGCACGGCCAGCGCTCCCTATGGGAGTAGCCCCCGAGTCCTTAGTCGAATCGTGGATTCGAGTGAGGATTCAGAGTGTGCCACTCGAAGATCTTGTATATGCGCGACCAGAGCTCCAGCTTGGAGTAGCCCCCAAGTGTCTGGCGGAGTCATAGACTCGGGCAGAGACTCGAGCCTTAAATCTTGTAGACGCAGTTGAAAATCATGCGAGGAGAAGCCACTAACACGGAAGTGCATCGAGTCAGCGTCTCATGCATAAGGAGCCAAGAGTCGACGATGTAGTCAAAGTCATGTGGTGATTAGCCGGGTGAGTCGATGATGCAGATGGAGTCGACACCGTCACTTTTGTCAGGTGCGTTGCTAACACTGCGTCTATCGGGTGCATGGCCAGCACCACATGTTTGTAGCATCAAGAGATGCAACCATCCGAGGAGGGACTCGACTCGGGTCTTCAGTGTATAGCGTAGCTAGTTGTTTTGTTGAGTCCTGTTGGAGTACCCGTTAGAATAGCTCGACGCAGTCGACATCCTTATAAGCTGCATAAAACATGAAGAATTGTGAAGTACTAGTATCTTGTAAAGGATATTTGCATGTCGGTTTGCAAAGTAAGATTCTAGTGCCAATCGAGTCGACACTTTTGCACTGTACGCTAGGCCTTTTCGTTAGCCTTATTACCCTTAGTCTCAGTGCCTTGCCGAGGTACTCGGAGTTCAAGGATTCGACGATCAGGCAGAATCAGCTACTCGGGCTGTCGCGTATGAGGTGCTCGAGTGCATGGAGTCGATAGCACATTAGGTTACTCGAAGAGAGGCGCAGCCCCCGAGTGTATCGAGTGCAATTAAAGTGAATAGTTAAAAAAGAATGAACTCTAAGCAGAGGATAACTTAGCTTTGTTGGTAGTTGCCATGGATGAAGTCGATGCAATCGCGGACGTAATCGACGCGACAATGGATCACGTGATGGAGTCGAAGATACAACAGGTCGGCGAAATCAAAGACCACAGCGTGTCGCAGCGGCCGAAGACCGCAACAAGTCACGTGATGGAGTCGAAGACTCGGTAGGTCGGCCGAGTCGAAGATTGTAGTGAGTTACTGTAGCCGAAGGCGGCAACGGGCCTCGTGGTGGAGTCAATGTAGCAGAGAATTGCCGCAATCAAAAATTGCAATGAGTGGCCACAGTCAAAGACCGCAGCGAGTCGGCGCAATCGTACACCGTAGGGGGTTAACGATGCCGAGGGAGCCCCCGAGTCGCTGGATCCGAAGACCACAATGGTTCATGGGAGACAAAGGAGCCCCCGAGTGTAGATTGATGTGGTCGAGACGGTGTTGGAGAGCTGATGGCGCGGACCGGAGTCGATGCGGTCACAGATCGCCGAAGTCGATGGTGGCAGCAGTTTGCTTCAATCGAAGATCGTAGTAGGTCGCCGTAGACTATGGCGGTAGCGGGTTGCTATCGCGGAAGACGATTCGACCGGCATGTCGCGCGAGCCGAAGATTGTAGCGGCTCACGGTCGTGGGAGTTGAGGGAGCCTCCGAGTCACGTAAGTTGAAGCCTGCAGTGGGTCGCCGAAGTTGAAGACCATGGCGGGTCGCCGAAGCGGAGGGAGCCCCCGAGTCGTTGGAGCCGAAGATCGTAGCGAATCATTGGAGTCGAAGACTGCAGCAGGTCGAGAGATTGACACCGGATGAGTAGTCATCGTGGCGGTCGAGAGTTGTGCAGCGGTCATGTAGTTGACGTAGCAGCGGGTCACGCGGCGGACGTAGTCGACGTGGCGGATCAGATTCGCATGGTGATGACGAGTTGCCGCATCCCGAGACTGTAATGGGCCATAGCAGTCTAATGCCGCCTTGGGTCACCACACCCGAAGACCGCAGAATAGTCGTCGCAGCCGAAAGAGCCCCCGAGTGTAGCGTCGAGGTGGTTGATGGAGTCGTGACAGCGTCCGTGAGTCGGTGCGGCGGACTGGAGTCAACAGGGCAGCGCCTGGCTGACAAAAGGAGTCGAAACAGTGGCGAGTGGCGCGGCGGTCGAGTAGTCCATGTGGCGAAGCCGACGTAGCCCTGGGCGTAGAGTCAGCATGGACGACAGAGTTGTCGAGGCGGATGTATGGTCCAATTTGATGCACTCGCGTGGCGGACTTAGTTGACGCGGCGGACCGGAGTCGCCATGCGGACACGTGGCGTCGACTCGCCGTGGACATTTGCCCTTGTACATCCAAATACAAAACAATTAGTAGTCATAATAGAATATAATAAATAGAATAAGTTTGAGAGGATAGGAATTTTTGTGCTAGTCCGATGTGTATGTGCTTGATCGCAGTAATCCATGCATTCTTGTCGTGTACGTCTAGGTTAGTTGTTTCCTTTCTTTTCTTGGTACAGAGCTTGAATGTTGGTTGATAACACCCGACATGGAGAATTTTCTTTTGCTTGATTTGATTTAGAAACCTGCAACTGTTCGCTGAGTTTCTTGGTACTTGAGCTTGAATGTTAGTTGCTTTATTTTTGTTATGGATAATTCGCTGAGTTTCTTATTTGGTAATGCAACTACCACTGCTAAGGTAGTAGATGAACCACCACCTGCTGATAATGATGCTTTTAAAATACCTACAAGAATTATTGATCGTGTTATGGATAACTACTATGTTGGGGATGGAACTGTCCATCCCGGTGATCATTTACTCTTTATACACGAATTATCTGGGTTGTTCAAGTGTGCAGGTATTACTACAGATCAAGTTAAGAAAAAGTTATTCTCATTATCACTGAAAGGAAGAGCTAAGGAATGGTATAAGCTGCTGAAGAATGGTCAAGCTCTTGAATGGGAGGAAATAGTGCCTCTCTTTTATTCAAAGTTTTATCCTCCTAGTGAGATTCATAAAGATCGGAATCAAATATACAACTTTTGGCCTCTTGATGGAGAGTATAGCTCAAGCTTGGGGGAGATTGAAGTTACTAATGCTCAAATGTCCCATTCATGAGCTCCCCAACAATATTATTATCAATAACTTTTATGCAAGACTCCCTCTACATGATAAGGATTTATTGGATGCTTCTTGTGCTGGATCATTCACTCGCATGGAAGAAGAAGCTAAATGGGATCTTTTGGACCGTATTCAAGACAATGCTGAAGCATGGGAAAACGACAAAGGTAGAAAGTCAGGTATAAATTATGATTATGAATGCATTAAATCTTTTATGGGAACTAATGACTTTCAAAATATTAGTAATGCTGATAGTCTTGATTTACAAGTTATTACAAATTGCTTTAAGGCTTTTGCTTCTTATATTGAAATTCCAAAAAAAGGATGGAACAAGTACCATGCACCTTATAAAGATATTGTTGACTGTGTTTCTCTTGGGAGTGCTGAGTATTGCACTATTGATCACATCTTACCTGAACCTTATATCGAGAAGATCCCCTTCCCATATAAGGTAAAGGATCATCCTATGATAACTAGTGTAATCACTAAAAGTGAAAAGAGAGTGTAAAACCTGATGAACAAATAAATGTTGAACCCGTGCTAGTGTAACTACCTCGGTGAATTACGCTCTTAGTTACATGCCTGGACGAGCGAAAGTGGTTAAAATAGTACGGTGGGGCCCGGGGCCACTCACGGTAGACCTTTCGGCCGTCCTATCCACTTTCAGAACATCGGGACGAGAACGAGCGGCGTAATCGGCAGGCGAAGGGATCAACTACAAACACAAGTGAGTATGTATGCAAGCCACATACAACAGTCCTCAGAGCCATTCCGTCTAAAAGAAATAGAAATATTGCAACGTCGTACGGCAAGATTCAAATATCCTAGATAGATATAATAGTTTCGGATAGCTCCTCATACATCAAACATCAGAGTATCAGGCGGAAGCGGAAAACAAGATCCGAGTACGGATAAGAAGCAAATCGGCATAAGATGCCACATAAATAAACACATCCCGCCCACAGATCTCACAGATCCCCGTTCCCGGAATCTCTACACTGAGTGATCGTTGCCAACATCATCAGTCTCCTCCACCCAGTATCCATCTTGCGAGTACACTTGTTCATCTGAATCAAACAATTTATCGTGTGAGACCCTAGGGGTACTCAGCAAGTCTTTATGCCGCTAAAGGGGACACAACCTGGGGTGACGCAATTGCAGCAAAAGATAATAACTAACAAGTCTATAGATACTCACTAACCATCCGCCTAACCAATGATAGACGGATGTCCGTGAATTAAGAACAACAGTTATAACAGTATAATTAACAGACCCATCCTCCTCCTCGCTTACCAACGAGGAAGCGGACGAACAACCCCCATCTGTTGGCAGTTTTATTAACCATTCCATGAGTATTGCACTGCTTACTAGTCAGGTACTTAGTCAATTTAAAAGCGGTACTTTAGTGAGACTTGTCTATGATCGAGAAACTGTGCTCCAAGTCGTCCATAACCGCGGACACGACTTTTAGAAAGATTTACCCTACAGGGGTGCACAAATAGCAACACACACTCGATCAACTTCGGAAAAAACCAACTCAAAACCCAACGAGGCATTCATGACGAAGCGATCACAGGATTTAGAAATATTTCAGGGGGGGCACCCCAATAAGCTACCCGCAACAAAATTGGACGGCTCTGAGACGGACCCAGGTTTTGTGACGACGGCTGTAAACGACCGGGAACCTGAAAATGTGACTGGGCATGTCGATACCGCGAAAACATGGCGCGATCCAAAATAGTACAGGTGCTCCTCGCACAATCTTAAATAAATCAGTAACATGGCATAAGTACAGGATAGTAATAAAGCCCCAAACTAATTGTGGCCCCAAGAAATAAGAATGAATCAAGCTCTGGCTCAGGGGGGTCCATAAGGCCTCCCGGATGTGGATAGTGCGAATAGTCAAGGAACAGGAATCAAGTACTCAGGGTCCTACGGGACACATGTGAGCAGGAAGAACCAAATAGCAGATATTGCTCACCGGTGCCTCTTTCATTAGTTATCCCATTACTACTCAGGTTATGTTGTTTAGGTACCTCATTATCCATCAGACACTCACATACCCTACACATGCTTTTCTACGACTCGCATGGCTCAAACAACTCCTGTAGTAATGGCTCATGGAATGGAGGAACAAGCTTCTGTGGGGTTTTAAAGTAAAGGCTATGCAGTACTTGGGATTCAATTTAATGCAATCGCGACTCAATGATGCAAGAATAAGATAGAGGCAATAAGTACTATATGTATGCAAGCATGTGGTAGTGCTTGCCTGGTAGCTCAGTTGAAGCGAGAGATCGATCTGGGTAGAACTCCTGTGATTCTTGATAATTCTCCTGCTAGGCGTCTATTCGAAGAAGAACCAAACAAAAAAGGGCCAACATAAATAAAGTGAACCAGCATATCATTTAGAATGCGACAAGCAAACAAACATGCCATGATGAATGATGCACAATTTACATGGCATTAAAGTAGCATGGCAAGGGTGAGGTGTGGGTACAAGAATAAAGCATTTTATTAATTATTTAACCAAGTTTTATTGTCATAAACAGTTCTGATTTTTAATAATGACATGATGCATGCTTCAATTCAGAACGAGGAATGCATAGATAGAACGGGCTCGTCACGCTGATCGATTTAGACATTTATTTGCCAAATTTAGAGTTATAGATTTAAAGTTATTAATTTATTAAGAAAAGGGCATTTTATTGTAATTTTAATCATCTCGAAAATTTAAAGTGTTCAAACATCATTTTGAATGGCATATTTGAATTCCTCACATTTTTCTGATTCAAAAACATATGTCATTTGTATTATTTGGATTTATAATTTAAAAGTTATTTAAAACAGATTTGAATTTGAATTTTAAACAATTTTTGGAAATGTTTAATTAAAAACAGAAAAGAAGAAAACATTTGCTACTCAGCCAGTTACAGACCCAGTCACTGACGGGTGGGCCAGCTGCCAACTCGGACAACAGGCGCATAGAAGAGGTTTTTGTCACCGTGGCTTTACCTAGCCTCTGCGATTGACAGGTGGGGTCAGCGGCTATGGGTCCACGTGCCAGAGGCTGAGCCCGTAGAGGCTGATAGGTCGGTACGGCTGGAGCGCGGGTTGAGTGTGCAAAAATTACGGGTGCCTTTTTGTAAAAAGTTCACAGACACCGACAGGTGGGGTCGGGCTGGACCGCGGGTGCGTGGCAGTGGCGGTGAGGCGCGGGGGATCGAACCGGGGACCTGGGGCTCGCACGCAGAGGCGGCAGCCACTGTGGCAGGTGGGGGTTGCTGACAGGACGAGGGAGCGCGGCTAGAAGAGCGGTACACGACGCGGAGGCGTGCAGACGAATGCGGACTCGGCGCACCGAGAGCATTCAGTGAAACGCCCGACGAGGCTAGGGGTCTACGGCGAGGCAGAGGGTGTCTAGGCGGGAGAGGGACTCACCGCGGGGAGGTTGACAGCGGCTGATCGAGGCGGGGCGCAGCAGATCATCGACGGAGCTGGCGGTCGGCGAGATTAGGGTTTCAGCCGCGTCGCTGTACTGCGGCAGAAGTGGCGCTTCTCCTCCTCGCTGGCGTGCTCCGGGTGATGCAGAAGAACCTCCTCGGCTTCCTCGACCTCCTCCACGTCAACCACGCCTGCTAGAACGAGGACTCGGTGGTGGTACTGACGGTGACCGGCGAGAGAGGAGATGGCGTCAGTGGAGAAGAAAAAGGGGAGAGGGCAAGGCCCTGGGGTGGATCTGGGCTGCTACCAGACGGGGAAAAGGGAGTAGATAGGGACGGGGAAGGAGAGGATGCCGTGTGGGAGCGGGTAGAGGAAAAGTGGCCTCGGCACCTTTTCCTCCTCCTTCTCACGTGCTCGGTGTGGCCGCTCAGGGCAGGGCAGGGGCAGGTTGAGGCTGTCGGTGGGTCAGAGAGAGAGAGTAGCTTGGGTGGGGCCAGCATGGTAGAGAGAGAGAGAGAGAAAAAGAGAGAGAGAGGCTAGGGTTTTAGCTAGGGTAGATTAGAGAGGGGTGTCTCGGTCTAGGGTTTTGGTTAGGTTAGAGAGGGTAGCTGGGGTGGGGCCTGCATGGCAGGGAGAGGGAAGCCTTGGCATGGTGTGAGGAGGGAGGTGAGGTGAGGTTAAGGGTTAGGGTTTAGACTAGGACTTGGGTTAGAGAGAATAGAGAGGTGTTAGGGTTTTGTTCTTAAGATCGAGCAAAAATAGATGATGAGAAGAAGGGAAGATGAAGGGCCTTTATTTGTGACAAGCATTCCACATCCATGTCTAATGGGTCAAGATGAGGTGGAAAGTATATAGAGAAAAGTTTAGGGTTTTGGTGCACACATGGTGGTGGTAGAAGAGAGATAAAGGTGGTGCTCAACAAGAGATCAAGAACACTTAGGATATAAACACAAGAGAAAACCCACTTTAAAACAAAGGCAAAACTCAAAGGAGAAGAGATGGTGAAGCTTTGCATGGCCCATGCATGGGCATTAAATGCCATGTGTTAATTTTGTGAAAACAATACTAATATGACATGGCATGATTCCCATACATTACCAAAAGGTGGAATAAAGGCCAAGCAAAATAAATTTAGAATTGGATCCATCCCAACCCACATGAGCTAGATGAAATACCAATAGAAAATAAAAGCCCATGGGTAAGTAGAATGGTGGAATTATAAGGTGGTGACAAAGAAAGGTGGTGGAGTGGTATAAAAGATATGCCCCCAACTCAACTTGGGCATCTAGCATTTATCAAGAACCAAATACCATGAATAATGCATATGAGAGAAGAACCAAATGAAAAGGGTTTTATATGATGCTCAAATGCAAGGTGGCATGATGACATGAGCATGATATAATTATGATGCAACAATTATATGTAAGAAGTAGCCATTATCTTACTAGACCAAGTAGCATTATAATTGTTAGACAATTGGGATGCTACAACTCTCCCCCACTTAACAGGAATCTCGCCCCGAGATTCTAGGAGGAAGAAGAAGACTCAAAGAGGGTAGGATACTTGGCACGGAGCTCATCTTCACGTTCCCAAGTGGCTTCATCAACGGAATGGTGCGACCACTGCACCTTGCAGAACTTGATGGACTTGTTGCGAGTCCTTTCTGCGGCTTCTAGAATTTTTATGGGGTGTTCTTGATAAGATAGATCTTCTTGGAGATTGATGAGTTCATGGTCCACGGTCCTGTCGGGATCCTTGAAGCACTTCTTGAGTTGAGAGATATGGAAAACATCATGGACCTTGAGTTTTTCAGGGAGCTCAAGAGCATAAGCAACTTCTCCTCTTCTTCCACGAATTTTGAAAGGACCGATGTATCTAGGAGCCAGCTTTCCTTTGATACCAAAACGGTGCGTGCCTCTCATGGGAGTGACACGAAGGTAAACGAGATCACCAGGAACATACTCCATGTCCGTGTGCTTTCTGTCATAATTGCTCTTCTGGCGACTTTGAGCAATCTTCAGGTTTTCAAGAATGATGTGAACCTTCTCCTCCGCTTGAGTTACAATGTCGGGGCCAAACAATATTCTTTCACCTGCGCCCGACCAACCAATCGGAGTTCTGCATTTGCGACCATAGAGAGCCTCAAATGGTGCCATCTTTAGACTTTTCTGGAAGCTGTTGTTGTAAGAGAATTCAGCATAAGGAAGGCATTCTTTCCACTTCATGCCGAAAGAGATAACGCAAGCACGGAGCATATCTTCTAGAATCTGATTGATCCTTTCAACTTGTCCTTGCGACTGAGGGTGGTAAGTTGTGCTGAAGTTCAATTTTGTTCCCAAAGCATTTTGGAAACTTCCCCAGAACTTGGAAGTGAAGATGCTTCCACGGTCTGAACTGATCTCAAGAGGAACCCCATACAGAGAGACAATTCTATTGATATAGAGCTCAACCAACTAAATTGCAGAAATTGTTTCCTTGACTGGAAAGAAATGAGCTACTTTAGAAAGCCTGTCGATGACAACAAAGATTGCATTGTTGCCCTTCTGTGACCTCGGAAAACCAGTGATGAAGTCCATCTCTACTTTCTCCCATTTCCATTCCGGAGGCTTCAATGGTTGTAGAAGACCGGAAGGTTTCTGATGGACAGCTTTAACTCTGCGACAGACATCACACTCTGAGACATACTTGGCACAATATCGTTTCAACCCAGGCCACCAATATTGTGTTTTCAAGTCCATGTACATCTTAGTGCTGCCAGGGTGGATAGAAAGAACGGAATCATGCGCATCCTTGAGTACTTGCTCTCTTAAACCCGGGTAGTTCGGAACAAACATCCGGTGTTCAAAGAAAAGAGTGCCTTGGTCGTCGACGTGGAAAGACTCATACTTTGGAAGTTGAATGTTGGAGATGATCTTTTTAGTGTAAGGATCACCAAGTTGAATAGAGCGAACTTTTTCTTCCAAGAGAGGTGTTGCCAGAAGGTTCAGAAGATACCCTTGATCCACAATTTCAAGGTTGAGCTTGCGGAACTCCTCGCACAAGAGAGGTTGTTGTTCTTCCACCATGAGGTTGTTGACATAAGCTTTTCGGCTGAGAGCATCGGCCATGACATTAGCTTTGCCCGGAGTGTAGTTGATTGTCAAATCGAAATCATTGATTGTTTCAATCCACCTCCTCTGACGAAGGTTGAGATCAGGCTGTGTGAAGATATACTTCAGACTCTTGTGATCGGAAAAGATCTCACAACGGTTGCCAAGCAAGTAGTGCCTCCATACTTTTAACGCAAAGACAACTGCTGCGAGTTCGAGGTCATGTGTAGGATAGTTGATCTCATGCATCCTCAACTGTCGAGAGGCATAAGCAACAACTTGTTTTTCTTGCATAAGGACTGCACCCAATCCTTGCAATGAGGCGTCACACAATATCTGGAAAGGCTTTGATGTATCTGGAGGAACCAAGACTGGTGTGGAAGTGAGCTTCTCTTTGAGTGTTTCAAAGCTTGCTTGACATGCAGGAGTCCAAAGGTATTTCTTGCCTTTCTTGAGGAGATCGGTAAGAGGCTTCGCAATCTTCGAGAAGTTTTGAACGAAGCGACGACAGTAACTGGCCAAACCAAGGAAACTCCGGACTTCTTTGACATTTATGGGTGGAAGCCAGTCCATAATTGTCTTAATAGTTTCTGGGTTGATGGCAATGCCCTTGGCAGAGATGACGTGACCAAGGTAGGTGACTTGAGGCAGCCAGAATTCACACTTGGAGAACTTTGCATACAGGCGGTTCTCACGAAGCTTGTTTAGGACACACCGAAGGTGTTCTTCATGTTCTTCCTTAGACTTAGAATAGACTAGAATGTCATCCAGATAGACCACAACGAACTTATCAAGATACTCCATGAAAACCGAGTTCATAAGCCTCGAGAAGGTGGCAGGTGCATTGGTGAGACCGAAAGACATGACCGTGTACTCATACAGGCCATAGCGGGTGGTGAAAGCTGTTTTGGGAACATCTTCCTTGCGAATCTTGATTTGATGGTATCCACTTCTCAAGTCAAGCTTAGAGAATACCACAGCTCCAGCTAGCTGATCGAAGAGATCATTAATTCGCGGAAGGGGATATTTATTCTTGATGGTTTTAGCATTGAGTGCGCGATAGTCAACACAAAGTCTATCAGTCTTGTCTCGCTTCTTCACGAAGATGGTTGGGCTACCCCAAGAAGAAGTACTGTGCTGAATGAAATCCAACTTCTCTTGTTCATCCAGCTGGCGTTTGAGTTCAGCCAACTCAGCAGGACCCATTTTATAAGGCCGCTTGGAGATAGGAGCGGTACCAGGTTCAAGTTCAATGACAAACTCGACCTCACGATCAGGAGGCATCCCCGGTAACTCTTCAGGAAAAATATCTGGAAACTCACAGACTACCGGAACACTCTGAATACCTTCCATAGCATCTCATTCAGAGCCGCCAAAGAGTAAAGCTGAATTGCAGGAGTCTGACTTGGAGAATAGATTATATGGCCTTCAGGAATTTTCAGAGAAACCGAACGTTCAGCACAATCAATCACAGCTGCATTTGCTGTTAACCAATCCATGCCCAAGATAACATCAATATCAGAATTGCCTAGAATAATTAAGGAAGCCGGAAACGAAGAGCCACCAATCTCAATTTGATTGCCATGGCTGATTTTAGAAGCCCTCATATTTGATCCAGGAGAGTGCACCATGAGGTGAGTTGGTAAAGCATCATAAGGTAACCCATTACTCTCCGCAAACTTGTATGACATGAAAGAATGTGAAGCACCAGAATCAAATAAAACTCGTGCAGGAACTGAGTTAACAGGAAGCATACCCATGACAACTCCAGGTGCATGCTCAGCTTGAGCGACGTTGACACAGTTGGCACGAGCAACCGTAGACCCAGGCTTGGTGTTGACGTTGAGAGCCCGAGGTGGAGGTGCACGAACCATAGGAGAACTTGCCGCAGGTCTTGGAGGTGGTGGTG
The DNA here is from genome assembly GCA_910589775.1 of Avena eriantha. NCBI lineage: Eukaryota > Viridiplantae > Streptophyta > Magnoliopsida > Poales > Poaceae > Avena > Avena eriantha. The sequence goes on along the minus strand of OU342743.1, from coordinate 227,779,338 downwards.
GAAGATATTTTTTGTTCATAGGACAATTCCAGTGTTGATGCCCAGTGTTTCCACAAGTGTAACAAGCACTAGGTGGACGTGGAGCAACGTAGCCAAGGACTCCGCCAGGCGCTCCAGGGTAGTTGTGGTTGTAGCCCCTGGGAGCCACAGTGAAGGAGTTTGGTGGCCTTGCCGCGTAGCTTGACGGTCTTGGTGGAGCCGGGAGCGACGGTGGGGTCTTAGGAACCCAGACATGACGCTTAGAAGGAGTTGTCATAGCAGAAGAGCTTGCTGTATCGCGGCTGTGTTTCTTTGACTCCTCAAACACTTGCCTACTTGCTTCTTCCTGCAGAGCTGTGTGTTGGAGTTCCAGAAAAGACCCCGGCCTTGCATGAGTGATTGCATATTTGATGGATGCATTAAGTCCTTGCCTGAACCTCTTCTGCTTTTTCTTGTCATCAGAGATCTCATCGCCACCATACCGAGAAAGGTTCATGAAGTTTCTGATGTAGGTATTGACATTGTCAGTGCCCTGCTTGAGGTTGAGAAACACTTCCTTCATCCTTTTCATGACAATTTCTGACAGATATTGCTCTTTGAAAGCCCCAGTGAATTGCTCCCAAGTAGGTTGATAACCAGAGAGGTCTGCCTTGAGGTAATTTTCCCACCAGAGAGCTGCATCTCCCTTCAGAAGGTGAGTGGCACATTTGACCCATTCTTGCTCAGGAACATCCGCAGTCACCAGCAACCTTGATATTTCACGCAGCCAGTCATCAGCATCAAGTGGCTGATCAGACACCTCAAATTGGCGTGGGTTGAACTTGAGAAAACTTTTGATGTCTCCTCGCTTGGGAGGTGGAGGTAGCGGAACAAATTCATTCCTCCTCATGCTTTCTTCGAAGCGCTGCTGGTTCTGCTGCATAGTTCCCAAGGTATTAGCAATACTTGCCAAAGCAGCCCCCAGTTCAGGTGGTATGTCCTCCTCAGAACGGCGTGGTGGTGCCATCCTGTGATTGATATAAAACACAAGTCAGTACTATTATGGAGAAAAATAATAATCCAAAATAGTACCAAAATGGAATTAACCAAGATTAAAGGATACAATTCACTGAGATGATATTAAAATATCAACAAAGTTCAAGGCACCTAGAAGATATTAAGCATAACGCACACGACTGAACAAGGAGTGTGGTACACAACTAACAAAGAAAAAATTTCCGCAGATTTCGGCATTAAAATACCACTATATGCGCAAACCACTTAACGAATCAAGATTAGTAACTCTACCAATTCAATATACAAGAGCGAATGATAAAAGTAGTGGTATGGTCGCGACTCCATCCCACACTCAAATCATTACTCCGCACATGAATCAGTAAAACACATATCCCAACACCTTCTTCTTAAGATGAACCTAAAGAATAGTAACTACGGAAACAAACACCCCAAACAAGATAACGTCGGATAACAAAGAGTAAGACAGATCGCACCGGTATACAACGAATCAGATAGATCGCGTCGGTTTACAAAGGCCTGTCGGTATTGAATGTACCAACAGTTGATAACCAAAAGGCAGATAGTGATAACATTTGGATGCAACAGATAGACAAGAAATTCACACACACACACAACCTATGGTACTACGGAACCCAAAACACGTGAATCCTAGTTTGAATTTTTAGAAGAGGATTGAAAATGTTACACTTCCTTACCAGAAAGAGGGTGGGTGGGTGGGTAAGAAGAAAAATGGAAGCAATCCTACTCTCACGTTTTGTTTTTCCCTAGTATACATAGCTACCAAAAATATTTGCTAGACTGACAACGACCATTTTGGCTGAGACCCTGAAGGGCGGGATGGCTCTGATACCAATTGTCACTACCTCGGTGAATTATGCTCTTAGTTACATGCCTGGACGAGCGAAAGTGGTTAAAATAGTACGATGGGGCCCGGGAGCACTCACGGTAGACCTTTCGGCCGTCCTAACCACTTTCAGAACATCGAGACAAGAACGAGCGGCGTAATCGGCAGGCGAAGGGATCAACTACATACACAAGTGAGTATGTATGCAAGCCACATACAACAGTCCTCAGAGCCATTCCATCTAAAAGAAATAGAAATATTGCAACGCCATACGGCAAGATTCAAATATTCTAGATAGATATAATAGTTTCGGATAACTCCTCATACATCAAACATCAGAGTATCAGGCGGAAGCGGAAAACAAGATCCGAGTACGGATAAGAAGCAAATCGGCATAAGATGCCACATAAATAAACACATCCCGCCCACAGATCTCACGGATCCCCGTTTCCGGAATCTCTACACCGAGTGATCGTTGCCAACCTCATCTGTCTCCTCCACCTAGTATCCATCTTGCGAGTACACATGTTCATCTGAATCAAACAATTTATCGTGTGAGACCCTAGGGGTACTTAGCAAGTCTTTATGCCGCTAAAGGGGACACAACCTGGGGTGACGCAATTGCAGCAAAAGATAATAACTAACAAGTCTATAGATACTCGCGAACCATCTGCCTAACCAATGATAGACGGATGTCCATGAATTAAGAACAACAGTTATAACAGTATAATTAACAGACCCATCCTCCTCCTCGCTTACCAACGAGGAAGCGGACGAACAACCCCCATCCGTTGGCAGTTTTATTAACCATTCCATGAGTATTACACTGCTTACTAGTCAGGTACTTAATCAATTTAAAAGCGGTACTTTAGTGAGACTTGCCTATGATCGAGAAACTGTGCTCCAAGTCATCCATAACCGCGGACACGGCTTTCAGAAAGATTTACCCTGCAGGGGTGCACAAATAGCAACACACACTCGATCAACCTCGGAAAAACCAACTCAAAACCCAACGAGGCATTCATGACAAAGCGATCACAGGATTCAGAAATATTTCAGGGGGCCACCCCAATAAGCTACCCGCAACAAAGTTGGCCGGCTCCGAGACGGACCCAGGGTTTGCGACGACGGCTATAAACGACTGGGAACCCGAAAATGTGACTGGGCTTGTCGATACCGCGAAAACGTGGCGCGATCCAAAACAGTACAGGTGCTCCTCGCACAATCTTAAATAAAGTAGTAACATGGCATAAGTACAGGATAGTAATAAAGCCCCAAACTAATTGTGGCCCCAAGAAATAAGAATGAATCAAGCTCTGGCTCAGGGGGGTCCATAAGGCCTCCCGGATGTGGATAGTGCGAACAGTCAAGGAACAGGAATCAAGTACTCGGGGTCCTACGGGACAGAAGTGAGCAGGAAGAACCAAATAACAGATATTGCTCATCGGTGCCTCTTTCATTAGTTATCCCATTACTACTCAGGTTATGTTGTTTAGGTACCTCGTTATCCATCAAACACTCACATACCCTACACATGCTTTTCTACGACTCGCATGGCTCAAACAACTCCTGTAGTAATGGCTCATGGAATGGAGGAACAAGCTTCGGTGGGGTTTTAAAGTAAAGGCTATGCAGTACTTGGGATTCAATTTAATGCAATCGCGACTCAATGATGCAAGATTAAGATAGAGGCAATAGGTACTATATGTATGCAAGCATGTGGTAGTGCTTGCCTGGTAGCTCAGTTGAAGCGAGAGATGGATCTGGGTAGAACTCCTGTGATTCTTGATAATTCTCCTGTTGGGCGTCTATTCGAAGAAGAACCGAACAAAAAAGGGCCAACATAAATAAAGTGCACCAGCTTATGATTTAGAATGCGACAAGCAAACAAACATGCCATGATGAATGATGCACAATTTACATGGCATTAAAGTAGCATGGCAAGGGTGAGGTGTGGGTACAAGAATAAAGCATTTTATTAATTATTTAACCAAGTTTTATTGTCATAAACAGTTCTGATTGTTAATAATGACATGATGCATGCTTCAATTCAGAACGAGGAATGCATAGATAGAACGGGCTCGTCGCGCTGATCGATTTAGACATATTATTTGCCAAATTTGGAGTTATAGATTTAAAGTTATTAATTTATTAAGAAAAGGGCATTTTATTGTAATTTTAATCATCTCGAAAATTTAAAGTCTTCAAACATCATTTTGAATAGCATATTTGAATTCCTCACATTTTTCTGATTCAAAAACATATATCATTTGTATTATTTGGATTTATAATTTAAAAGTTATTTAAAACAGATTTCAATTTGAATTTTAAACAATTTCTGGAAATGTTTAATTAAAAACATAAAAGTAGAAAACATTTGCTACTCAGCCAGTTACAGACCCAGTCACTAACGGGTGGGCCAGCTGCCAACTGGGACAACACGCGCACAGAAGAGGTTTTTCTCACCGCAGCTTTACCTAGCCTCTGCGATTGACAGGTGGGGTCAGCGACTATGGGTCCACGTGCCAGAGGCTGAGCCTGCAGAGGCTGACAGGTGGGTACGGCTGCAGCGCGGGTTGAGTGTGCAAAAACTATGGGTGCCTTTTTGTAAAAAGTTCACAGACACCGACAGGTGCGGTCGGGCTGGACCGCGGGTTGAGCCGGCAAATTACGCAGGGGAGTATGTGCAAAAAGGGGTGGTACTGTGGATCTTCTCCACGGTCTGACGGTCAGATCCGTGCGCGGCAGTGGCGGTGAGGCGCGGGGGATCGAACCGGGGACCTGGGGCTCACGCGCGGAGGCGGCAGCCACTATGGCAGGTAGGGGTTGCTGATAGGACGGGGGAGCGCGGCTAGAAGAGCGGTACGCGACGCGGAGGCGAGCAAACGCACACGGCCTCGGCGCACCGAGAGCGTTCGGTGCAACGCCCGGCAAGGCTAGGAGTCTACGACGAGGCAGAGGGTGTCTAGGCGGGAGAGGGACTCACCGCGGGGAGGTTGACGGCGGCTGATCTGGGCGGGGCGCAGCAGATCATCGACGGAGCTGGCGGCCGGTGAGATTAGGGTTTCAGCCGCGTCGCTGTACTGCGGCAGAAGTGGGCCTTCTCCTCCTCGCTGGCGTGCTCCGGGTGATGCAGAAGAACCTCCTCGGCTTCCTCGACATCCTCCACGTCAACCACGCCTGCTGGAACGAGGACTCGGCGGTGGTACTGACGGTGACCGGCGAGAGAGGAGATGGCGTCGGTGGAGAAGAAAAAGGGGAGAGGGCAAGGCCCTGGGGTGGATCTGGGCTGCTACCAGACAGGGAAAAGGGAGTAGATAGGGACGGGGAGGGAGAGGGTGCCGTGTGGGAGCGGGGTAGAGGAAAAGTGGCCTCGGCACCTTTTCCTCCTCCTTCTCACGTGCTCGATGTGGCCGCTCAGGGCAGGCAGGGGCAGGTTGAGGCTGCCGGTTGGTCGGAGAGAGAGTAGCTCGGGTGGGGCCAGCATGGTAGAGAGAGAGAGAAAAAGAGAGAGAGGCTTGGGTTTTAGCTAGGGTAGATTAGAGAGGGGTGTCTCGGTCTAGGGTTTTGGTTAGGTTAGAGAGGGTAGCTGGGGTGGGGCCTGCATGGCAGGGAGAGGGAAGCCTTGGCATGGTGTGAGGAGGGAGGTGAGGTGAGGTTAAGGGTTAGGGTTTAGACTAGGACTTGGGTTAGAGAGAATAGAGAGGTGTTAGGGTTTTGTTCTTAAGATCGAGCAAAAATAGATGATGAGAAGAAGGGAAGATGTAGGGCCTTTATTTGTGACAAGCATTCCACATCCATGTCTAATGGGTCAAGATGAGGTGGAAAGTATATAGAGAAAATTTTAGGGTTTTGGTGCACACATGGTGGTGGTAGAAGAGAGATAAAGGTGGTGCTCAACAAGAGATCAAGAACACTTAGGATGTAAACACAAGACAAAACCCACTTTAAAGCAAAGGCAAAACTCAAAGGAGAAGAGATGGTGAAGCTTTGCATGGCCCATGGGCATTAAATGCCATGTGTTAATTTTGTGAAAACAATACTAATATGACATGGCATGATTCCCATACATTACCAAAAGGTGGAATAAAGGCCAAGCAAAATAAATTTAGAATTGGATCCATCCCAACCCACATGAGCTAGATGAAATACCAATAGAAAATAAAAGCCCATGGGTAAGTAGAATGGTGGAATTATAAGGTGGTGACAAAGAAAGGTGGTGGAGTGGTATAAAAGATATGCCCCCAACTCAACTTGGGCATCTAGCATTTATCAAGAACCAAATACCATGAATAATGCATATGAGAGAAGAACCAAATGAAAAGGGTTTTATATGATGCTCAAATGCAAGGTGGCATGATGACATGAGCATGATATAATTATGATGCAACAATTATATGTAAGAAGTAGCCATTATCTTACTAGACCAAGTAGCATTATAATTGTTAGACAATTGGGATGCTACAGCTAGCAATTGTGAAAGACCTTGTCACTAAAAGCATAGAAGATGGACAAATAGTCTTTTGTGAGGATGCTTCTAATATTGTCTCACATCCTAATAGAACTAAAAAGGCTAGTGTCCCTGTGCTTTCCGTTAGAATTGGTGATCATTACTATTATGGTTTATGTGATATTGGTGCAAGTTCCAGTGCTATTCCTTATGAGCTTTACAGAGAAATTATGCATGAAATCAGTCCCTGCGAATTAGAAGAGATTGATGTGGTTATTCACCTTGCTAACAAAGAAACCATCTCTCCAATTAGTATTGTACGAGATGTGGAAGTCCTTGTGGTAAGATTAAGTATCCTGCTGATTTTCTAGTACTTGGTTCAGCTGCTAGTAAAACTTATCCTATCATTTTTGGTAGACCTTTCTTGAGTACTTGTGGAGCTATTATAGATTGCAAGAGGGAGAAAATCTTGACTAAGTTTGAGGGGGAATCTTATGAGTTTAATTTTTCGAAATTTACTAAAGAACCTTGTGAAGAGGAAACCCATAATGAGGATTTTAGAGTTAAACAACTTGCTTCTATTTCTCTTGCTCCTAACAATGCTTTGCAACAATTCCTGGAAGATCACGAAAGTGAGATCTTCATGGAAGAAAGGAATGAGATTGACGAGATTCTCCGTCGTCAACCCAAGATGCTTAAGCATAACTTGCATGTAGAAGACTTGGGTACCACGTTGCCACCTAAAAAGGATCCGGTCTTCGATCTAAAACCTCTCCCTGATGATCTTAAATATGCTTATATTGATGATAAAAAGATATATCCTGTTATTATTAGCTCTAAACTTTCAGGGAAGGAAGAAGAAAGGTTATTGGAGGTTTTGAAGAAACATTGAGGAGCTATGGGCTATACTCTGGATGATTTAAAAGGGATTTCACCTACTATATGTCAGCATTCTATCAATATAGAACCAGATGCAAAGCCAGTAGTAGAGCACCAACGACGTTTAAATCCTAAGATGAAGGAAGTGGTAAGGAATGAGGTATTGAAACTCCTTGATGCTGGTATTATTTACCCTATTGCTGATAGTGAATGGGTTAGTCATGTTCATTGTGTTCCTAAAAAAGGATGTATTACCGTTGTTCCTAATGATAACGATGAGCTTATTCCCCAAAGAATAGTAGTAGGTTATAGGATGTGCACCGATTTTAGAAATTCAACAAAGTTACTAAGAAAGATCACTACCCGCTTCCTTTTATTGATCAAATGTTGGAAAGGTTGTCTAAAAAGACCCATTTTTGTTTTCTTGATGGTTATTCTGGTTTCTCTCAAATTGTTGTTAAACAACAAGACCAAGAAAAAACTACGTTTAATTGCCCTTACGGTACTTATGCTTATAGACATATGCCTTTTGGTTTATGTAATGCTCCTGCTACTTTTCAAAGATGCATGTCTGCTATCTTTCATGGCTTTTGTGAGGAAATTGTGGAAGTGTTCATGGATGAATTTTCTGTCTATGGAACTTCTTTTGATAATTGTCTGCACAACCTTGATAAAGTTTTGCAGAGGTGTGAAGAGACTAATCTTGTTCTTAATCGGGAGAAATGCCACTTCATGGTTAATGAAGGGATTGTCCTTGGGCATAAAGTTTCTGAAAGAGGCATAGAAGTTTATAGAGCTAAGGTTGAGGCAATTGAGAAGATGTCATGTCCAAGAGACATCAAAGGTATTCGTAGTATCCTTGGTCATGCTGGTTTCTATAGAAGGTTTATTAAATATTTTTCTAGGATATCAAAACCCCTCACTAATCTTCTTCAAAAGGATGTACCCTTTGTTTTTGATGATGATTGTAAGGAAGCTTTTGAAACTCTTAAGAAGGCTTTAACCACAGCTCCTATCATTCAACCACTTGATTGGAGTTTTCCTTTTGAAATAATGTGTGATGCTAGTAATTTTGCTGTAGGTGATGTCCTTGGGAAGCAAATTGATAAAAAGCTAAACGTTATTCGTTATGCTAGTAAAACTCTAGACGCTGCTCAAAGGAATTATGCTACTACTGAAAAGGAATTTCTAGCTGTTGTTTTTGCTTGTGATAAGTTTAGACCCTATATTGTAGACTCAAAAGTCACCATTCATACTGATCATGCTGCTATTAAGTACCTTATGACGAAGAAGGACGCTAAGCCTAGGCTTATTATATGGTTGTTACTTTTACAAGAGTTTGATCTACATATAGTAGATAGGAAAGGTGCTGAAAACCCTGTAGCGGATAATTTATCTCGATTGGAAAACATCTCATTTGACCCTATGTCTGTCAATGATAGTTTCCCAAATGAACGGTTGGCTGCAGTAGGGGTAAGCTCGCGAGGGAGCCCTTGGTACGCTGATTATGCTAACTTTATTGTCTCCAAGTATTTGCCTCCAACTTTTACAGCTCAGCAAAGAAGGAAGTTATTCTATGATTTGAGGCATTATTTCTGGGATGACCCACACTTATATAAAGAAGGAGTGGATGGTATTATGCGAAGATGTGTTCCAGAATATGAACAAAAGGAGATATTGCGTAAATGTCATGGTAGTGCTTATGGGGGACATCATGCAGGAGATAGAACTGCGCAAAAGGTGCTACAATCAGGTTTCTACTAGCCTACCCTTTTTAAACATGCAAGAAAATTTGTTTTATCTCGTGATGAATGTCATCGTGTTGGTAATATTTCTAGACGCAATGAAATGCCTATGAACTACTCTCTAGTTATTGAACCCTTTGATTTCTGGGGATTTGACTTTATGGGTCTTTTCCCCCCTCGAAAGGTTATACTCATATTCTTGTTGTCGTTGATTATGTTACTAAGTGGGTAGAAGCCATCCCTATGAAGAGTGCTGATGGGGAGACTTCTCTAAAAAATGCTTAAGGATGTTATCTTTCCTAGGTTTGGAGTGCCTAGGTATCTCATGACTGATGGGGGTTCTCATTTCATTCATGGTGGTTTTAGAAAGACCCTTGCTAAATATGATGTTAATCATAGAATTGCTTCAGCCTATCACCCCCAAACTAGCGGGCAAGTAGAGTTATCAAATAGAGAAATTAAATTCATTTTGCAAAAGACTGTTAATAGATCTAGAAAAAACTGGGCTAAAAAGTTGAATGATGCTTTATGGGCTTATAGAACTGCCTACAAAAAGCCCATGGGGGTGTCTCCTTATAAAATGGTTTATGGGAAAGCTTGTCACCTACCTTTAGAATTAGAACACAAAGCTTACTGGGCAGTTAAAGAACTAAATAGAGATTGTAAGCTCGCTGGTGAGAAAAGATTATTCGACTTAAGTTCTTTAGATGAATGGAGGAGTGAAGCCTATGAAAATGCTAGGCTCTTTAAGGAAAAAGTTAAAAGATGGGATGACAAGCGAATACTTAAGAGAGAATTTCATGTTGGTGAGAAAGTTCTATTGTATAGGTCTCATCTAAGATTTTTTGCAGGAAAGCTACTATCAAAATGGGAAGGACCCTTCATTATTGAAGAAGTGTACCGTTCGGGAGCAATAAAAATTTCTTCTTTAAAAGATAATACTACACAAGTAGTGAATGGGCAACGACTCAAGCACTATATTGCTGGAGATTCTTACAATGAAGATGTTGATGCCTTTCAAGTTATAACTTCGGAGAAATTTATCAAGGACCAGATTCAGAGACCTACAGAGTCCGTTTTCAAATAGGTAACAGTTCCGGTAAGAAAAGTTCCACGAAAATACAATCCAACTATATTTTTGCAGTTTTTAGCCAATAAGGAAAGTTAAGAAGCGAAAGAGGGACGAAAACGGAGCTAGGGTGGCTCACAGCACCCTGTGGCGCGGGCCCACCCCTGGCCACGCCACCAGGTGGTGTGGCCACTCTAGACTCCGCCTCCGACTCATTTTCTCCCATTACCTTCCTTTTGTTGTGAAACTTCGTAATATATAATCCCCGGATCCCCCGAGGTTCGTATATCATGTCTTCGTCGTGTTTTCGTTTTGATCTATTTCTGACAGGTAGAGTCCTAGATTTGGAGCCACAATGTCTTCCTCTAGATCAACCAAGGAGGATCTCTTAGAGGATATCATCAACCCATACATGAGGGAGTTGAAGATTCATCCCAAGGAGTTATTGTTTGAAGACGGGGAGGTCCGGATAGAAGAGGTTCAAGGCCCTAAAGGTGAAGGAAGCCTGGAGGACAGGATGGAAGCACTAGAGCAAGAAGTCTTTAGGTACAAGAAGATGGCGGAACGCGAAGTGGATATCATGCACAAGATTAGTTTTGAACTCATCGCTGAGCACCAAAAGGAGACCGCTGAGCTCAAGGATGAAGTCCTCTCACTCCGCCAAACAACCAATGAACTTCAAGCATAGCTCTACGATGTTCAAAATCAAAACTGTGAGTACGAGGTTAGATTTAAACGCATAAGTGTTGCTGCAAGTTTTAGGATGCTGGAGACCACAATGTCCTTTGTTGATGGGGAGCCTTTACCCTGGAAGTCGGACGATGACGAGAGGATACCACCACCACCAAAGGAGTAATTCGTCATCAGGTTTGACATCCCCTTGGTTTGTTCCAAGCTTGGGGGAGTGCCGCGGTATCACATCACTATCTTCTATCTTTTTACCTTTTTAGTAGAGTCATATCATGAATAGAGAAGTTATCATGTAGGATGGTGATACATTGCAAGTGTATCTATAATTTTTGATGTTCCATGCTTGGTTTTATCCACTTTCTTGTGTTTTGTCCACACTTTGGAGTACTTTTCATATGATTTCTTGGACTAACCTAACAAGAGCCATAGTGCCAGTTGCTTGTTTTCTGCTGTTTTTAGTTCTAGCAAAGTCAGAAAATGAATATTCTCGGAATTGGACGGGACAAAAGCCAAAGTGCCTATTTTTCCGGAAGTCATCAGATGCCAGAGTACGAGATGGAGAGGGGCCAGGGGGCCACCACACCACCTGGCCGCGCGGCCTAGCCTGGCCCGCGCTAGGGGGTGGTGTGGCTGCCTCCGGCACCCCCTCGACCTATCCTTCCACCTATAAGATGCCCTCGGGACGAAAAAGCTAAGTGCCCGATAAAAAATCCACGAAAGAGTCTGTAGCCGCCGTCATCTCCATCCCTAGATCGGGAGGGATCTGAAGCTCTTCCCGGCACCCTGCCGGAGAGGGGAATTCACCCTGGAGGCCTTCTTCATCACCATGCAAGCCTCCGGTGTGATGCGTGAGTAGTTCATCCTTGGACTACAGATCCATGTAGTAGCTAGATGGCTGGTTCTCCTCCTTTGTGCTTTCATGTTTAGATCTTGTGAGCTCCGTTCATGATTAAGATCATCTATTTGTAATTCTGCATGTTGTGTTTGCGGGGATCCGATGGATATTGAGATGCTATTTTAGATTGATTATTGATTCTATCATGTCTTTGTTATTTGTGATCTTGCATGCTTTCCGTTGTTAGTATCTATCTTGGCCAAGTAGATGCTAGCAACTCCAAGAGTTAGTATTTATGCTCGATAGTGGGTTCATGCCTCTACTAATCTGGGGAAGTGACAGAAATCTCTAAGGTACTAGATGTGTTGTTGCTACTAGGGAGAAAACAACAATCCTTTGTTCATAGAACAATCGTATTGTTTACTTTACACGCAGTTCATAAAGCAATAATCTATTGCTTGCAACTTAATACTAGAGGGGGTTCGGATGATAACCTCAAGGTGGATTATTAGTCATACATGCAGTTGGATGGCGGTCTATGTATAATGTTGTAATGCCCAATCGAATCTCAAAGGAGTCAAGATGATTATCGATGTTTGTCAATTGCCCCGCTGTAATTTGTTCACCCAGCATGTTATCTATCTTAAGGAGAGCCACCTCTAGTGAACTATGGATCCCGGTCCTTTTCTTTTACATACAATCTATAAATTGTTTACTGTTTTGTGTTTACTTTCTGCAAACTTTTACTTCTTTCCATTCGATACATTTAATCCTTTGTTTTCTGCAAAACACGATGAGATTGACAACCTCATCGCAAGTTGGGGACAAAGTTCTGTAGTTGTGTTGTGTAGGTCTCCACGTTGCTACTAGCACAGGTAGTGCGCCCTGCCAAGGCTCAGCTAGCAACACCTTTGGGGTGTTTCCTTGCTCCTACTGGTTCGATTAAACATTGGTTTCATAACTGAGGGAAACTTGCTGCTATGCTCATCATACCTTCCTCTTGGGGTTCCCAACGAGCTCTACATCAACACCGCACCAGCATTTTTCTGGCGCCGACACTGAGCTATCAGATGGTTTGCATTATGGAAGTGTCCCCTCTCTCGTTAGATATGTATCCCTTGGTGTGAGTTGCCGTTATGGATTATTAATGAGAAGTTCTATCATTCACTCTTTTTCATAGCTTATATTAGTTTTCAATTCGTGGTTGTATGATTGATCTTGTTGTTTGTATTGGTATCACTTTGGGATCATTGAGTTAATTTTGTTGGTTTTGGCAAACCTGACTCGGTCAGTAGCAACACTATTTCTGAGAGTTGAATGAAAAGATAAAAGTACTCTAAAGAAATATAATTTCATCATCTTTCTTTCTTGATTTGCACATAAGTTTAGTATTCTCTAGTTAAGATCTTTTGTGCTTCCAAGGAAGATTGCATGTTTGTCTTTATCACTTGTATGTTTGTTTGTTTCCTTCAACTCTTATACTTGCTACCCAGCCTTGCTAGCCAAAACCTGTACTGAGAGGGAATTCTTCTCGTGCATCCACTTCCTTAAACAAAACATACGCCATTTGTGTCCACCATACCTACCTATTAGCATTATTGCTATTCCAAGTAAATTCTTGTTTTATCTACCTCCCAAATTAAACTTGTTATGTGAAAATTAGTGATTAAAGCTCTCACAAACTTGATGGCACACTTTACTTTCTTGCATTTAATAAACGTGAACCATTGTGCTCACCTATGTTGTGTATATGCTTGCGCTTTGTAAGTTGTGAATTAGCAGAACCATGCTGTCATGGGGAACGCTTTCAACATTGCACTGGTACTTTGTACCTAGTTGATATCATGTTCTTTTGTCTATGGATGTCGTCGGTGTGAAATGAAAGGGGAGCTTGTAAGTCCATGGAGTTATGCATGTGTGTTAGAGAAACGCCTGTGCCACTGGTCTAATCCATGCTGACATGGTGGAAACCTGCAACGTAACCATAACGAGCATCTATGAATCGTTCTTCTTATAAAAAAGAGTCCGATGTTGAGAAAAAAGAGAAAAATAAAAAAAGAGATTATTAAAAGAGGAAAGAGAGAGAAAAGCACCATATTCCCATGGTAAATAAGAAGATTGCTGAGATGCTTGTTGTCTGCTTGCCTTGTCATTTTGATATGGGGATTCTTTCGTATCATCGGGCAAGGGGTACCCCGTTGGCGGTTCTCTATGATACACATATGCTTACGATGACAAGAACTTACCGGTGACTAAACTTGAGTAGCATGAGGAGCGGGCCTCGTATTCAAGGGACATGAGATTCTCAATTTACAACTTATCAATGCGTATCCTCATATTTGATCACTTTAACCTTAATCACCTAAAGATGCCTATGATAGGGGCAATGAGAGCTAAAAGCTAGTAAGTATCATAATTTTTGGGAGCTCTTTATGAGACTTGCAATCCCTGCTTCCCTCTGTGAAGGGCCTTTGTTTTACTTTTTAGTTGAGTCAGTAAACCTACTCCCTTCTATCTCAGCAAGTATTTTGAGTTGTTGTGTTTCATTCATTCATATGATGATTTATTCAATCATGTTTCTTATGTTCCTTGTTTTGCACATTGCTCTTATCTTGATGTTTACCACTTTGAAAGCTATCATTGAAAATCAGTTATTTGTGAACTCCAGCAAATTATCAACTATTCTTCGACCAAGAGCTAAGTTTGCCATTACCAACTATGATTCACTTTATGTATCTTTATTGTGTTTCCTTTACTTATTACAAGTTAAGTTATATAATAGTGATTGTCTTTTATTATGATCTATGTATTTGATGAATGTGATGTTTCTTGTCCGTATTCTTTTATCGACTCTTCACTCCATAAACCTGAGGACATGTTTATTGAGCTCAGTTTCGCTTGGGGACAAGCAAATTCTAAGCTTGGGGGAGTTGATACGTCCATTTTGTATCACTATTCTATGTCATAACTCACTGTTATTCATTGATATATTTCATATTAAGAGATGGTACTTATGTTATTTCATCTGTTTTTGCATGGTTGATGACTTTTGGAGCATGGACCACTGCAGTCAGGATTCTGATGGAAAAGGTGTTGTTTGGAGGCAAAATTCGCGAAGCTTAGAAAATCCAGGAAAATATACGGAAATCCTATTTTTCCAGAAGACGAAGGAAGCCAGAAGGGGGGCTAGAGATGGGCCACAGGGGGCCCACACCACCCCCTGCCGCGGGCCACCCTGGGCCACGCCACCAGGTGGTGTGGCCGCCCTGGTCCACCCCTGGCACTCCCCTCTGGCGTATATTATCCTCCCGAAACCCTAAGACTCGGGGGGTGCGACCACAAAAATATTCCACCGCCTTTGAGGGGCGGAAAACAGCGAGAGAGAAAGATCTCTCCGGCAGACAGATTTCTGCCGGGGGAATTCCTTCCTGGAGAGGGGAGATCGTCGCCATCAACACCACCATCAAGATGGACTTCATTGGGATCATCATCATCACCACCATCATCACCATCTCCATATTGTTGTAACAATTGGGTTGAATCTTGCATAGTTCATAGGGGAAACTTTCCCGGTGTTGATTAGTCTTTGTAGTTGATGCTATTGAGTGAACCATTGAATTATTATTTATGTTCAGATTGTTATACATCATTATTCCATCTCTGATCATGATCCATATGATGTCTTGTGAGTAGTTCGTTTTGTTCTTGAGGACATGGGAGAAGTCATGTTGTTAGTAGTGGAGTTGTGTTGAGAAAGATTCAATAGATTGATATTTAAGTTATGGTGTACTTCTTCTAGTGGTGTCATGTGAATGTCGACTACATGACACTTCACCTATATGGGCCTAGGGGAATGCATTGTGTATTTGGCTACTAATCGTAGGGGTTGCCGGAGTGACAGAAACCTGAACCCCCGTTAGGAAACCATTGCACAAGGGATGTAAGGGTCTTAGAGTTTAAAGTTGTGGTTAGGTTTCTACCTTAATTACTTTCTTGTACTTACGAATTTTTGCAAGGGGTATAATCACAAGTATGTATTAGTCCTAGGAAGGTCGGTACATTAGCACAGGTTCACCCACACAACACTTAGCAAGCTAAAGAAGATTAATCAACTATATGAAGTGAAAGCACTTGACAGTCTTCCCATGTGTCCTCGAGAACGTTTGGTCATCTTAAGTAATACAACCGGCTTGTCCTTTGCTGCATAAAGGATTGGGCCACTTGCTGCATTTATTCCTACTGTCTTTTATTTACTCGTACTTTATTTATTTGCTTTATCAAAAACCCCTAAAAATCCATTTGCTAAGTATTTGCAGAGAATTCCCGATCCATACCACTAGCCAGCACCTTCTGCTCCTCGTTGGGTTCGACACTCTTACTTATCGAAAATACTGCGATACACCCCCTATACTTGTGGGTCATCACCTAACCAAGGGGTCATCCTTCTCGCGATCGTGACGCGCCAACTGCCTCTCTACCTGCGGTGCTCCCTCACCTCGACCCTCGTGTGATCCTCATGCCATCTAACGCTAACAGATGCGCCACGCAACGCTCATCCTCAAAGTTGAGGACCGCTCTCATCCCAAAGTGCTGGACCGCGGCGTAGTCATAGGCGTCGGCCGCTTGCCATGGGCATCTAAAAGTACCTAGCTAGATCTTCCTGTTATCCACCATGATCTGAGTTGCCCAAGTCGGGGTCTTCGTGGGTTTCCGGTGAACACCATGAAACTTCAGCTCCGACTCTGACATGATACTAACTAAGTAGTTAAATAACAACATTTGATACAACTGTTAGTCAAAATATAAGAAATGAATATATATGTAAACATTATCATGATTTTCTACCCCTAAAATCATGTAAATTTGCTACGTCTATCCCTAGAATTATCTAGATTTTCTAACCCTAAAATCATGTACATTCTTTACACTAAACAAAAATCCCGAAAATCATCTAAATTTTCTACACTAAACAAAAATCTCTAAAATCATCTATTTTCAACACTACACAAAAACCACAAAACTAAATACAGTAATTAAGAGAGGGGCGGGGGAGTCTACCTGCGGCGGCGCGAGGTCGGGGGAGACACTAGTCGGTGGAGGTGTGGTGTCGTGAGGTAGGGGAGACACTAGTCAGTGGAGGTGCGGTGGCACGAGGTCGGAGAGGCACGGGCGAGGGCAGAGAGGATGTGCCCGGGCCGGAGAGGCACGACGACAAGGGTCATCAGGGGAGGCGGCACGAGGTTGGGTCGGGACAGGGCGAGGGCAGGGCGGTGCGGGTGGGGCGGCACAGGAACGGTGATTTGGGGGATAGGGGCGGGCAGGAGTGGTTGGAATGAAGAGAGGGAAGGGAGGGCGACGCCTAACGTTAAGTCCTCGAAATTTTGGATGTCATAGTGGTGGCGTCTACATTTTATTGGATGCCACCACTACATCATAGTTCCGGAGTTCAAATGTGTCGAACGCCTGGGTTATATTGGTCCCGGCTCGCATCGTGGTCCCCACTTAGTGTCGGCATTCTCTGTCTCCCGAACGCCATGACTAGGTTATAGTGGCGACGTTCGCCTTTCCCGAACGCCGCGACTATTTTGCCTTGTAGTAGTGGCGCCCGTTTTGTTTTATACGTCACTAAAAAAATGACTGCTATAAACCTTTTCCTACTAGTGTTTATGAATAGTAGCCCACTGTTATTCCTTTCACTTGTTCCTAGCATTGCACTAACACACTATGTCAATCGCATGCATGCCCGAAGCACATTGAGTTCCTGAACACCCTCATAAAGAACATTGCTAAGATGAAGACCATCTTCACGTCCAAATTTGATGACAAGCACTAGCTCTAGGATCCGAAGATGATGAAAAGGGCTATCGACTTCCTTGCATACAACAAAGAAGCATGTACAACCTATGCTAACATGGTAGGCGCTGGCTTAGGAACTGACTACGCCGTTAGTTTGATTAGTGCTACTGATTTTCCATTTGTGTGTTGTCGTTGGTGGTCATGATCTGATGTTTGAGGTCATGTGCATTTTGAAGTTGTTTGTTATCCCTCTTTTAGCTAGGCTGACGATGAAAACTGAACTGTGGTATATAATAGTGCTAGTGAACTTGTGATGCATCACTAGATCGTGGTGCATCATTCCAACAGCTAATTTTAGTTTGGAATCCATGTGTAGAAGTGCTCTTGAAAGGGAAATGGACGTCGCCTAGAGGGGGGGTGAATAGGCGTTTTAAAATAATTACGGTTTAGGCTCTAATAAATGCGGAATAAAACTTAACGTTTAATTTATCAAGCCAAAACCTATATCCACTAGTTTCACAAAGTGCACCAACAACCTATGCTAAGCAAGATAAACAACAAGGTGATAGCAAGATATAGTACTTCAAGCACGAAGGCTATCACAATGTAAATTGCATAGGTAAAGGGGTTCGGTTGAGAGATAACTGATGGACGCGGAGACGATGATTTGTTTCTCGAAGTTCACTTCCAAAGAAGATACGTCTCCGTTGGAGAGGTGCGGGGGCGCAATAGAGAGCCCTCCTAAAACCAACAAAGGAAACACAACATATGCAAAAACACAAACTCATGCCAACAAGCAACCTACAAAAGGTTGGAAGTAATATATGTATGCATGAGAGAGATACTTGTTACCGAGATATAACTGGTAGGATGTAGAGGATAAGAATGTGTTGATCATCCTAGCTTGCCTCCAAATGACATGTAGGCACCACTTCTTCCTAATGGATAAGACAAGCATCCAATATATCTCCAATGTACCTAAAACACAATTAAGTACACTATGTTCCCAAACAAATTGGGTCCAAAGTAGTTAGTCCAACTACAATACATAGGGGACCCTCCACATAAATATGTGCATATTAATATGAAATTGAATTTCATGCACATCTTATCCAATAGGAATTGGTGGAGCTTCCCCTATACATTGGATCAAAGAAAGAAAACAAGCCATAATATATACAAGAAGTAAATATGCATGCACAATACTCTCAAGAACCAAAAATGAGATACAATTTGAACTAAAACACCAAGTAAACCAAGAAGTAGCACACAAGAGTGTGACACGACAAAAGGTGTGCAAATTGTATCAAAGAGCCAATTCAACACATGAAAGGACACAAATTCAACAAATGAACAAGGCAAAAGCCAAAGAGCGAAATATGCACAAAACACACAATGCTCAAGGATTTATCTCATTCTAAAATATCAAAACAAGTCACAAAGAATGAGACAAAGCCAACTCCCAAATAGAGCAAGGTTCCAACACACAAACCAAACTCTCTACACTTTTCATGATGGCACAAAGTATCAAAAGAAAATATCAAGCATCCAAGCACAAGAAACACTATGTGGATCAACACAAGAAGCATAAAAGGAGTGTTCTAGATAATATAGGGGAGCTCCCCCATGAATGGTGCATTATATTGAATTTTGCTTATGAATGCAAATGCACACAAATGAGATCATCACTACTACCTACATTAAATAAAACACAAGCGAATACCAATAAACTAAAAGATCCACAAGAGGCAAGGAAGACATGGGAGTAAAAGGAACCAATCCATGGCCAAAGATGGGACAAAGAAAAGCAAAGGCCAAAGTGAACAAGATCAATAAATCCTACCATATATGGAGTGTCACTTGTCCAAGGACAAGGATTATGGGGAAAGTTTTCCCGAGGTAGTTTGCAAGGAAATCATGATCATATTCACACAAATAAGCATATAACAAGATATAACAATTATGCTTGATGCTTCGATAGAGATTTCTTGATAGCTCCAAATAGTCACACAATCACTAGTGATTAGTGTAACTTGAAGCAAATGGTTTCCATGTAGGATATGGAGGTCCAAATATGAGGAAACACATATCAAGAAAAGCTCTCACAAACAAGATCCAAAAGATGAGCAATGAAAGAAATCCAAAGGAATTGGAAGTTGTTTGAGCTAAATGTGCCACTTAGGAGCTAGATAAAATCAATATCAATTCTAAGTGACACTACCTCGAATGTCCACATTTTCTAGGTTTGTAATATGCACAAAGCATATGACTCCCCCATAATGTGATAAACCAAGAAATCTCGACAAGAGGCAAAAACATCCAAAAAGGAGATGATTAACAGACATTATGGAATACTATTTCTTCATGAGAATGACATACCACATAGAGACAAGACAAGCATGTAATGTCAACACTAAGTGGTATTCCTCATGTACACACATTTTAGGATTGTGGAATGCCCAAGCATAACACTCTCCCAAAATGGGATAGTCCATTAATCTCTCGCAAGAGCCCAAAAAAAATACCAAATGAATTCAACAAAGGCTCAAACACAATAACACAAATACATGATGTGCCAACCAACATACACAAATATACTAGACAACACAATATAGGTATGAGGGAAGCACAACATGTACAAACACATATAATGGTACAAAACCAACACATGCACAAGGGAGCAAGTAACTTTCAATGTAAAGGAGTTGAGCACATGTTACCGCAAGGAGGAACATTGGATATAAGATGGAGGCAAGATAATCTAATTGGCTTGACTTGACAAAAATAAATGATGAAGACCCCTCAATTCTTCATAATGTAGCTAAGCCTCCAATGCCCTCCAACAACACCTATTGATCAAGTTTTAGCTTGTTGGTCCCCAACCAAGTTGGGTCCTAAGAGGTTAGTCACAATAGGCTTGGCCACCCAAATGGTTCTTTTCTTGACACCACTTTGGGCACCAACATATTTGGCAAACACATTGCCCACCTCATCCTTACGAAGGGAATATACATCATCAATCAAGATAGGCTTGGATGAGGAGTTACCCATGGTGCATGAGGAAGAAAGGTGCCCCTTCTCGCGGCAAATGTAGCAAGTTCTTCTCTTGCTATCTTTCTTCTTGGAAGATGCCACCCCTTGAGGAAGAGCTTGAGTCTTGGGAAGAGGCCCACTTCTAGCTTGAGGTGGAGCTTGAGGCCGCTTCCCTTGTTGCTTCTTCTTCAATGGGCAACATCTCACATGATGCCCTTCTTCCTTGCACTTGAAGCACACAATGTTGGCCGGATTCTTCACTTGACCTTGGCCATTCTTCTTGTTGCTCTTGTGCTTCAACTTGTAGGTGGGCTTGTTCTTGATGTTGGAGCTGTATCCAAGCCCACTCTTGTCATGGGGGGATCTTCGCTCACCCAAGATGTTCTTGAGTGTGGTCTTCCCTTCATGACACTTCTTCAAGTCATTCTTCAAAGAAGTGACTTGAGCCTTGAGCTTCTTGTTTTTCTCTACATTGTTAGTATCAACAACAACAATACTAGAGGAAGTAGATGCTATATTGTTAGAGCAACAAGGCAAATGATGCAATTCATCATAAGATATAGCATGGTTATGAGATGATGAATCACAAGGACTAGCACATGGCAATATGACATTTGGGGTAGTAGTAGTGCTAATGTCCACATGAGGCACACTAGATGTTACCTTAGACACAATGGCCTCATGAGCCAACTTTAGCCTTACCATGGGAAACTAGAAGATCCTCATGCGAGCTTGAAAGCTTAGCATGATTTTCTTCCAACTTCCCATAGTTGCTTGTTAGCAAAGCAAGTTGAGCACGTAGCTCAACATTCTCCTTCACAATAGATGCTTCACAAGAGATAGAGTTAGTAGCACAAGCATCATCAATAGTAGTAAGAGGTGAGGGCAACTTGGGAAGCTCTTTAGAGTATGAAGCTTGAAGTTGCTCATGTGACTCGGTGAGTTTGATGAGATCCCCCTTGATGACCCTAGAGCCATTGTTGAGGTGCTCAAAATCCTCAAGGAGTTTGGCATAAGCAACTCCAAGTTCATCATTCTTAATTTGGAGGGCACTTGCCACCTCAAATTCTCTATCACGAGATTTCTTCACTCTAGATATCTCTAGAGCAAAGGTCTCCTCAAGAGATTCCTTGGTGGTTTGTTCCTCTTCTAGAGCTTCATTAAGGTTTGCAATGTCATTAGCATACTCACGCTCAAGACTACCCATTTTTTCAATTGTGTCCTCATGCTCATAAATTAGTTGCTTACTTTCAATGGCAAAGTTCAATATTTCAATGAAAGTGGAGCAAGCATTTTTATCATTGTGAAGAGCACGAAGGACTAGCTCCCCCTTCTCTTTTAGAGAAGCAACATCGTCATCTACTTCATCTAAGTCAACATTCACATCATCAAGAGGTGCATTGGGGTCCAAAGGAGAAGTTACCTTTGATTCCTTAGCCATGAGGCATAAGTGAATGTTGGAAGAAGGTGATGATGGGGGAACACTTGAAGCTCCAATAGCAACCTTGCCTTGGCCCACACATTCTTCAATTTCCTCTACAAGGTTAGCAACACAAGTACTAGAGGAAGTAGAAGTACATTTATCATGGCAACAAGGCAAAGCAAGCATATCATCATGAGATATATTCAATCCATTTCTACATGATATGCAAGGGCAATCACAACTAGGATGTAAATCACATATGGTCCTACATGTGTTCATGCCCAAAGATACAACATTGCAATGAGATAGATAAGGAGGATCATGAATGGCAATCACACTATCCACATTGCAAGTTCTATAACCACTCACCATATCATTACCTTGTGACAAATCACATGTTGGTGTAGTGGAAGAAGATGAGAACTCATCACGGCCGGAGGTGGAGGGAACACAATCATCCTCATTAAGCTTGGACACGTCATATTTTGCTTGAAGCTTGGTCCAAATATCATGAGCATTCCGAAAAGGCATAATTGAGGAAAGAACTACAAAGCTCGCAACATTAACAAGCACATTAGATGCTTGAGCTTCGAGATAAGAGTTTGTCTCCTCCTCCAAAGATAGATTTTGGGGATCCTTAGGAGGAGACAAGCCCATATCTAGAATTCGCTCAATATTTGGGTCAATGACCCGGAAATGACTAAGCATGCGAATACGCCAAACATCATAATTTGTGCCATCAAATGTAAATGTGTGAGAGTGCACTAAACCCCTAGGAGACATCCTTACTCTCGAGGCGATGAAGCCTAAGAAGCGAGAGACCTCGCTCTGATACCAATTGAAAGGGAAATGGACGTCGCCTAGAGGGGGGTGAATAGGCGTTTTAAAATAATTACGGTTTAGGCTCTAATAAATGCGGAATAAAACTTAACGTTTAATTTATTAAGCCAAAACCTATATCCACTAGTTTCACAAAGTGCACCAACAACCTATGCTAAGCAAGATAAACAACAAGGTGATAGCAAGATATAGTACTTCAAGCATGAAGGCTATCACAATGTAAATTGCATAGGTAAAGGGGTTCGGTTGAGAGATAACCGATGGACGCGGAGACGATGATTTGTTTCCCGAAGTTCACTTCCAAAGAAGCTACGTCTCCGTTGGAGAGGTGCGGGGGCACAATGAACTTCGAACGCCACAAATGGCTCACCTCGAGGTGTGGTGGCTCGATGCTCACCCAACGCCACACAAGGCCTCACCAAGGATGCGAAGTCACGCAACTCACCGACGCCACAAAAGGCTCACCCTATTCTCCCGTGAGCTCGCCACAAAGGCCTACTCACGTTCCACTATGGGACACTTGAGGTCGGTCACCGAACCCGTACAAGGCTTGGAGCAATCTCCACAACTCAATTGGAGGGCTCCCAAGAAACGCCACAAAGGCTCTACAATGCCAAAAAAGGCCAACAAGCTTGGGGAACCTCCACAACTCAATTGGAGCCCCAAGAACAATGCCACAAAGGCTACAAAGCCACAAAAGGCAACAAGACCACAAAAGGTCAACAATCCACCACACAACCGTCTAGGGTTCCAAGAACCCAAGAGAAACAAGCCCAAGGGCTTGAACTCGCCGAATCTCCGAGGAGAACTCAAACCTATGCACCAAATGCAAGAGGCAAGTCCTTCTCTCTCAAATTCCACCAAAGCTACAAAAGCTACTGGGGGAATAAGGGAGGAAGAACACAAGAGGAGAACACAAAACTCTCCAAGATCTAGATCCCAAGGGTTCCTTCACAAAGAAGGGATT
Organism: Avena eriantha; assembly: GCA_910589775.1. Lineage (NCBI taxonomy): Eukaryota > Viridiplantae > Streptophyta > Magnoliopsida > Poales > Poaceae > Avena > Avena eriantha. The sequence continues at coordinate 227,755,771 of OU342743.1, read as the reverse complement.
TTGCTTGGTGGGGCTTGTAGATCTAGATCTCCTCTCTCAAATCCCTCAAAAAGATGCAAGAATCATAGGAGGGAGAAGGAGATAGGGCAAGCTCTTCAAGGTTAACAATGGAGGAGAGAGAGAGCAAGAACCAAGAAAAGAGCAAGTTATATGGGCGAAGGGGAAAGGGGAGCTCCTTTTAAAGGGCTCCCCGATCTGCCCGTTACCCACAGATTCGCGCACGGCCGGTAGTACCGGTGGGTGGCCGGTACTACCGGTGGCACCCAGCCAATGGTCAGAAAACAGCGAGGCAAAGATCAAAAACGCGAGCTTGGCCAGAACTACCGCTGCTTGGCCGGAACTACCGGTGGCAAGAATATCCTAGCGGTACTACCGCCTGAAAATCCGATCCAAGTTCCGTCAAATAGCGCTAACCAGGCAGAGAGGGTACTGAACCAAAATTTGGGTTGCCGGAAGTTGGGCCGGAATTAACACCGGTACTACCGGCGGCATTTCTGCCCGAGCGGTACTTCCGGCGTCTGGCCGGTACTACCGGTGGGAGAAACTTTAGAACCAGAAATGCCACAACTTTTGCATCCAAACTCCAAATGAGATGAAACCAATTTTGTTGGAAAGATAGCGACGCGTAGAATCCAACAAAAAGTCGCAATATTGGGTATCACCAAGGGAGAAAATACCATGAATATATGTGTGAGATACCTCCCAAGGTGTGGAGCCGGAAAACCCGCAAGATAAAAAACGCAATAAGATATGCATGGGAAATCCGTTTTTGATGAACTAGAGCTTGTTATGAAGATAACCACAAGCTCTAGATCCTCACATGGACAAGAACCAAACAACAACCAAGAAAGATGATGCTATGTATGCAAAGGTTTGAGCTCTCTCCGAAAGATACGAACGAGTCACCCACTCGAGAGCCCCTCTTGATAGTACGGCTATCTATCCTAAACCCGGTCTCCCAACACTACAAGAGACCGGTAAAGTAGAAACCCTATCAAGATCATACCTTTGCCTTGAGCATCCCACTTGAGCTTGATGAAGACGATCTTGTCACCTTCAAGATGGAACACCTTTCTTGATTGCTCGTGCTTGCTCTTTCTTGATGAAGACTTGCGAATGGCTCCCCCACACTCCACGGGAAAACCTCTTTTTTGACCTTGTCTTTATCACTCCATGAACGCCGAGGAGGCAAGCTCCAAGCATGAGATCTTCTAGAGATGGTGCATCTTGAGCTTGCACAACAATTCTTGACGATGTCTTGAAGATAGCCATGAGGAACTCCATCTTCTTCTTCTTCTTCTTCTTCTTCTTCAAGACATACTTGATCTTCTTCTTCTACTTGATTCCAATAAGCACAAAGCTCTTGGACGATGCTTCTTCTTTTTCATCCTTGAAACCAACACATGGTCCAAGCGATGCCAATGGACAAACCTACAAGTGAAACTCAATTTGCACATTAGTCCATAGGGATTGTCATTAATTACCAAAACCACACATGGGGGCATACATGCCCTTTCAGCTCTGTTATAATGAATTCATTTCTTTTGTGTGATGAATGTTGGCTAAGCTCAGCACTTAAATGGAAGAGGTTACCACAACAGTTAGGCACCTTGCAACCAAACATGCAACACCTGCATCTCTTCAGGTAACCGAATGGCTATCTAGCTCTCCTTATACCCTAATGGTTTATTGAGCATATGCCAATCATAATGTAATTCCTGATGCTTTTGAGTAATACAAGTTTCATTCGGGAAAAAAATTATTGTATATGTTGGCTCAACAATTATCTATACTATTAAACTTATCTATACCTATACCTATACCTATACCTACTTTATTTAATAATAAAGGACGGATTGTTTCTTCCGGTCTAACACTTTTTTGGACCTTTTTACCCTCCCACAAACCCACGTATTACTCACAACTGCCACCACCGAGTAAAACTAGACGGTTTAGTTCTTTTTTTTTCTCTGCTGCCTGTTCACGCATCTATTTTCTCCCGGCTATTCCGTGCACCTGGAGCAGAGCGTTGGTTGAGGTGAGAGCTCGCGGACGGAGATGAAAAGGCGGGGTCGGCAAGCTCCTCTTGGATTGCAACGAGCCTCTGTGACGCGTCCATGGAGCTGCGGTTGTACCAACGTGGTGTCGGCCTCGGTATTCTGGTCGGGCCTGATGGGGACTCGCACTACCGCCTCGGCGTATGCGGTATCTAGGCCCACAGCCTCCGGGTGTTCTTCGCCTTCAAAGTCGGACGCCTGCCGACGCGGCCGCCTACGGATCAGGACTGACCACACCTCTAGCCTCACTGCCTTGCCCTTCCGCGGCCGTGCCACCATAGTCCTCGATGCCAGAGTGGCTGCGTTCATCAAGAGTGTCTTCATTAAGCCGTGGATCCTCACCAGCGTTAGGGTGGTCAGTCGTGAATTTTGTTGCTCTTTTTTGTTTGCTTCAATTTACTTTTGTTAGCCGATTGTTTCTATAGTCACTTGGATTGTTGGGTTTTCTGAGTGTGATATAACTAAGAAATGGATCTAATTTGGGATATGCCGGCTACTGCTGCATGGCGCAGATGTGTCCGTGGGGGTGAGGCGTCGTTAGTGAGCGAACTGCTTGATGAGTTAATGGAGGAGGAAAGTTCCTCTGTCTTGGTCCATGGAGGACATGGTAGCTGATACAAGATGGAGGCGACAAGTTGATGCAGAGATGTGAACACACGGGCACGGACACCATATGGCAAAGGATGTCTTGGGCTTGCTCATCGACATAGACAAAGGCTGAGAACAAATCGATTGGTTGGGGATAACATTGGATCTTGCTGTTGCTAAAGGAGCCGTGAGACTCAGTGAAATACCTGTTTCTGTTTCAGTTAAAGATCTGTCAACTGATAGTTGTTCCAAGAAGATGAGAAAATGTGGGCCTGAATTCCTGAACTAGACAGTTGTACTGACCCATTAATATTCTACCCACGTAAAACTGGCCTGGTAACTCAAGGTCTTCGGCCATCCTAATTAAGACTGCATTAAAGAGCAGAGACACGAATATTTTGTGTTTAATAGTACCACATCGCCTCTTTAGACTAAATCTATCTGGTTTATATACGTTCCTATACTGCATCGGATATCAGCAAGCAAAGTCGGAATCAACAAGCAGACACATCCTTGTGGTGTGAGCTAAATATAAACGGGAGGATATTGAAAGAGCTTGCTGCCCATATTGGATGGTGCATGATAAAAGGAGAGTCCGTGTGACAATTAAGTTGGCCCGTATTAAACATGGTTGAGGGAGAGATGCGTGTATTCATGGAAAGAAAGAAGTGCAACCTGAGAGGCAGAGCATGAGTGAAATGCGTGTGCTGGTTTGAAAGAAAGATGTGTAGGGTGGCGGCGGAGCGTTGGGTGGTATATGTGGCCTCTCATGCACAGTATTGAAACTAATAAACCAGAAAGTTTCTACCCCATTTGATGCGCCATACTAGGTGGACTAGGGTTGATCAATTTTTATGGCGCTGATGTCCTAAAGTTGATTTTGTTTGCACCGTTGCAACGCAATGGAACGATTTGCACTATTTTAGACTGATGGATTTGTAAAAAAAAATATGTTCATTGTAAAAAATGTGCGTGTTGTCTGAACAATATGCATTTGATTACCTGGTCAACAACATTATCTATATTGCTTTGTCGCAGCAACGCGCGGATATTGTGCTAGTATAAGTTTAAAAATACTATCCCACAAACTGAACGATTCCTTTTCGCAGGGACCGTCCCCAACTTTATTGTATTCCTCTTGCATCGCAGCCACTCAAATCCGAGAGAACGATTCGTGTTGTCCCAACCCTCAACTTTGTGGGCGCCAACTTCGTGCAGGTGAGTAGGCGTTTTCTTGCTTAATACCCATCCAACTCCCGCATATTGCTGCCAGGTTTGCGGACATGGCCTCGCGTCGCGTGGCATGACTCGTGCCGCCGCCTGAACTACGGCTGAAGGCTGCACGGCATGATTTCGCATGTTCAGTCTTCACCCCGACTCGTATGATTTATTTAGTTTGGTCAAAGTTTGCAGGCTGCAGCCACGTTGCAACATGTTCATTTCTTTTCCTGTTTTTGGCACGAGTTTCAATTCATTTTGAACGGTCTCACGGCTGCTCTGCCCCGAGAGTATATACACACACATAAATTCGAAAAACCAAAGGGCCTAAGCGCAAAAGCGTAGAGGCGTTCTTGATTTGGTTGCGGCGAATATATACGGGGGACAAGAGTCCCCATCTCGCCTGAGCAGCAGCAGTCCCTCGGGCCTCGTGTCCTGCTCCCCGTATTCTGTTCTCTTCTGCTTCACCCACGAGCCGTCCCCAATTCTCCACAGTTTTCGCCGAACTTCCGCCTCACGGAATGGGCGAATCGAGCGCGCTCCAGTCCATCCTCTACGACCGCGGGTCGCTCCGCCTTCTCGATCAGGTTCCACCCCTCCTTTACATCCTCCGTGTGAAGTGGAGACGAGTTCCTCTGTTCCTGATTGGGTTCTTCTTGGTTTTCTTCTGATGTGATGCAGAGGAAGCTGCCTCTTGAGGAGGTCTACATCGACGTCAAGGACTCCACCGATGGATGGTGAGCTTTCTTTTCTCCTCGGATCCTCCTTACTTTCCTAGTAGTAGTAGTAGTAGTAGCAGTAGTAGTAGAAGGATGTTGTCAGCGGCGGACGCTGGTGGTAATCTCATTCAAGGTTTACCGATGGGGACTGAATATAGCAAAATAGATTCGGCACTCTGGATTCAAGATAGGAAGTAGCAGTGGGACTTGGGGAGGTGAATCGTGGCGGCGGTGGTTACTGCCTCTGTGGCTGCGTTAGGGCGCTGCTGATTACAGGTTGAAGACAGCTTTACATGTGGGATTTGGTCCGGCTGGGTTGAGTGTTGAAATGGGCTAGGCCAGATAAAGGACAAACAAACAGCCCATTAAAAATAATTATTGAATCAGTGCGAAAGCAAGACTGATAGTTGATCTAAAGAAAAGAAAAACCGAGAGATATAATTTGTTCTATATTATTTAGATAATCTGTGAGAGCTCAAAAGGCTTAGGAAACATATGAATTGAATTAAAACATGTGCAAAGAACTAAATGTAGTATAATTATTCTTCACATTCTGAACTCGATAAAACAGTTTCAACATATTTGTTAAATTACTCGAAAAGTCGATGCTACACTTGTATTTCGAGAATTCCTGAGTTATTTTTTATGACCACTATAGAGTTTGTACTGTGATTTTCTTCTATCGTGAACACTTATGTTTCAAACTGAAGAGCCCTTTTTTGGTAACATTTAACCAAATAAATCATAGAAAAGAAAATTAGATTTTTATAACAATAGCACGTGGCATTTGTTAAAAATGTCAACAAGTTTGTTGTATGCTCACATAGCAATGTGCCAGTTCAAGTGTCTGGCGATGCATAAGAATTGAAAACTAGTTGAGCTTTGAGGTTAGAAGTGACATCTCCCATTGATCGTTGATGTTTGTATTTCTGGTTGTATTCCTACTGAACATTCAACTCTTTAACACTATTCAGGAATGCGATCAGAGACATGGTTGTCCGTGGTGCTCCCGCAATAGCCATAGCGGCAGCATTATCTTTAGCCGTCGAAGTTTTTGATCAGGATTTCACTGGTACACCTGCAGAAGCTGCCTCGTTCGTTTCTAAAAAGTTGGAATACCTTGTATCTAGGTAAACATAGTTCAACTATTCCACATTTTGAGTTCAGCACCTTGTGGGCAAGTTTGTTCCACTGCTCATGTTATATGCTTCTAATTGATTGTCTACCTCAACTTTTTTTACATAGCTAATCGATGTCTTTAAAAAAAAATCTTTGTCAGCCGGCCCACTGCAGTAAACCTATCTGACGCTGCAACGAAGCTTCAGAGTTTAGTGTCAAGGACAGCTGAAACAGCAAAAGACGCAAAATCTATCTTTCAGGTGATAAGCACTATATCAATAATGTGTGCTCACTTGTAGTTGTGTACCTACGTACGTACTACAGAAGCAAACTCATTGTGAATTGGGCCTATGTGCTAACCAGAGGCATAGAGTCAATATGTTGTGCGAGTTATGTTTCTTGGATTATAAAAGTAAACTGGAATAGGCTGATGATATGAGTTGGTATGAGGCTGAACTCCCAAACTTATAAGCATCGGACCAACAGTCCAACACCTTTTGGAGCTGAATATATTCCCTAGTGTGTATCTTTGGTTATTCTTCAAGCTTGCACATAGTGTCAAAACATTTTTGACGGGTAACAAATTTGTGCTTATTCTGGCTGAATTGTGTTGCCCTTGCATGGCCAACTCTGCTTTGCACAATTCATTGAAACAATGATGAAACCTTAGCTCTGTTCTTTAAGTTTTACCCTGAAATTCCTTTGACTTTGCCAATTAGTTGTGATTTTAGTTGGTTCCTGGAAGAGTTGTTTGCGTTCACCATCTGTGCTGAAGTGTCTCAATTCCTACAAGACTGATTGCACCAAGTAACCAACAAGAAACTAGCATTATCTTTTGTGCACAAAGTTTCTCAGTTAATTGCATACTGGACTACTGGTTACAACATACAAGTTACAAATGATAACAAGTATAATAGCATAAATACTGATCATAAGAATTTACCAGGTGATAACAGATCACAGAACCATGGTTTTTCCTCTTAGATGTCGTTGCATTTGAGAACTGTTGCTAATTGCCACCTTGCCTGATTTTAGTATCCTCATATATGGTGTAGTGATATAACGATAAGTATGTAGCATGATGAATTTAGATTTCGGGTGAAAATAGTTGACCTACATTTGCTAATCTGATTTATAATCCTTTCATCAACCAGGCATTTATCCAAGCTGCAGAGACTATGCTAGTTGATGATGTGGCTGATAATAAGGCAATTGGCTCTCATGGAGCTGAGTTTCTTCAACGGCAGCTTGGAAGTTCGAAAAACATCTCTGTTCTAACTCACTGTAATACTGGCAGGTATACCTACCTGTGAACCGAAATAACTTTTGTCTTCTATGTCGGACCGTCAAATTCCTTATCTGACTATACTCTATGCTTTGTAATTTTAGCCTTGCAACTGCTGGTTATGGAACTGCCCTTGGGGTTATTCGTGCGCTTCACTCTGGAGGAATTCTGGAGAAGGCCTTCTGCACTGAAACCCGTCCATTTAACCAGGTAGAGATTTGTCATTCCATTATTTGCATGTCGACACGACATGTCGTAGAAACTTTATGAATAATTTAGCTCATCTTGTTTTGTATTAGAGATAAGTAGATCTTATTTGCTGCACCCGATATTTTCTCAGAGCACCGTGATTAACTGTATTTGATTTTTTCTGCTAACTGTCTATGTCATGTATCGTGCTACAGCACTGAAAATTAATTTATTCAAATATCTTCTGAGATCTTATAGTAATTTACTAGGTTATGTATCTCGCTTCCATTCATTTGATGTCAAAGACATTCTTGGAGAACAACTGATTGCTACCATTTTCAATAGCACTTATTCTTAAGATAGGTTTTGTAGTGAGTTCACAGACATACAAAGCTCTCAAGGATTTTTTTTGTCCAACTTCCAGGGTTCCAGGCTTACAGCTTTCGAGTTAGTTCATGACAAAATTCCTGCCACGCTGATAGCAGACTCTGCTGCGGCTGCATTGATGAATAATGGACAAGTTCAAGCTGTAATTGTTGGTGCTGATCGCATCACTGCAAATGGTAACCACCCGCAGTAATAATTCGTAAATAAGAGCATTTTTCCTTGTCGCTCACTCTACTTTTGGCTATGGAATTTAAAGGTGACACCGCCAACAAGATCGGCACATACAACCTCTCGATTTCTGCGAAGCATCATGGCGTGCAGTTTTACGTGGCAGCACCAGTAACTTCCATCGATCTCTCCCTCCCATCCGGGAAGGAAATCGTGATAGAAGAAAGATCTCCTAAGGAGCTGTTGAACTCTGAAGGTGGTCTAGGAAAGCAAGTTGCCGCGTCAGGTATATCGGTCTGGAACCCCGCCTTCGACGTCACTCCAGCAACTCTAATTACTGCAATCATAACAGAAAAGGTATAATCTAGTATATCCTTGCACTTTTTACATGTGTGCTTATGTTCTTTATGTGTTGGTCTGTACATGCAGAACAATGGTTGGCTAACTTTTCGTGTGTTTTCACCTTGATTCACAGGGTGTAATCACAAAGTCTGATCCTGATGGAGCTTTCGACATCAAAGCTTTCATCGAGGCTGCAAAGTAATGCTATCCGGTGAGGCTCAGTATTGTTTGACATGGATGCGGCGGAGGACCATTCTACTGGTTATTAAGAAGGCGCATGCTGTATTCGAACAATGACATCTCTCCAAGTGAGAGAGAAAATAAAATCGTGTGGCAACTCACGCGTAAGAGATGTATTCCTAGTATGAATGCCATAAACACATGTAAAGATGCATCTTTTTTCTAGTCAGTTGAGTTCGGTCTATCGTGAAACGATTTTCTTCTACTCCTCCATCCACAAACCATTGTACTTCTAGCTCTTATCTTAAGTCAAACTTTTAATATTTGACTAACTTTATCAGAAAACACATAGCATCGTTTATGACACTAAGATTAGTACTAGCAACCGTGCACGTGTTTTCACTAACATTTTGTAGTACGCCCAAACACAAAAAGACTAAATCAAAAGGATTTCATGGCATTTATCGGTGCATGAGAAAACCAAAGGCATAGAGCTACCCCATCTCTATGTGGCATCCATTTGTGTGAAATTAGGGGCAGAGCTACCAAATTGAAGATCAAATGATGATATCACATATGTACACGCCACCCACTTCTTAAGTTGTATACGCAGCACATAAGTCACTATCTTTTGAAGCTTCATACATACAAATACTATAAATCAAACAAGAATTACAAAGAATGTAATGGTATTTAGAAGGAAACAAATATGGCCCCCATTTTTACTTCGATTAAACCCAAGGATTTTGTACATTACAATCTTCTTATCAAATACACTTGGACTGACATAATTCATCAATATGAAGAATGCAATCATCAATGTTCTCAACACATACAAGAGAAAAATGAGTGCATTGTCTTCCAAAACTCATACTCCCAAGAATTTTGTACATTACAATCTTCTTATCAAATACACTTGGACTGACATAATTCATCAATATGAAGAATGCAATCATCAATGTTCTCATCACATACAAGAGAAAATTGAGTGTATTGTCTTCCAAAACTCATACTCCTGACCTTTTAGATATTTTAAAGTGAACTAGATACACTCTAAAATGAGTGAACATACACGCTAAAACATGTGTACATACATGTGTTTTAGAAAAACGGCTAGAACATCTTACATTAGTGAATGGATGGAGTACATGAAATCCAATCACGTTTTATGATTGAGTTTTATGGCACCAAATTACAGGGTACATGTAAAGTTTCCATGAAAACCACATGTAGAGTCCTTAATCATGCATGCTCATTTTGATATAATTTTCAAGTATAGTTTATTTGCAGGTGAATGGCGATAAAGACTTCCGAGATTGCACTCTAGGATGGTGCGCAAGTTGAAGCGTGCTCATGCAGACACCATGTTGCGGGTTCCTTTGGGATTGACCCTTGGGGTGGCCCGATCTTCACGGATTTGGGGTCGAGGTGAGGGGGAAACACGTGGAACGCGATGAACTCAACTCGAATGCAAGGTAAAGATACAAACAAACGCAAAACACACACTATATGATTTGCTCTCGTTGGTTCAAACAACCAATCCAATAGAATCCTTAGGAGAGAGGCCTTGCAGTAGAATCACCTGAGGAGAGATTGGCAAGCAAGTGATAGAATCCAAATAAAGGTGAGGGTAGCAACCAAGTAGAATCCCAAAGAGAAGAGACCAAGCAGCTACTTGAATCCTTAACTTAGATAGACCAAGTACTTGAGGAGGGTCTTGATACAACTCATAGATTCAATCTAGAGAGGGGGTTCCCAGCCAGGGTTTGTTGGCACATGCCAAGAGTCTCAACTCAATTCATCATCTCTCTACCTAGATCTGAGCTACAAGGGGTTATTTATAGTACTAGGGAGAAGGGGTAGGTGGAGGGAAAATTCTAGGGCATCAAACAAGTGATTTTGGCAATAAGTTCAGGGGCGCCAGGATCCACGCCGGAATGTTCGGTGGTCGCCAGTCGGTTTCGGCGATCGCCGGTTTGGTATGCAAAGGTGGATTTCGATGGTATGTCCGAAGGTTTTGGTGGGGACCGGTGGTTTTCGGCGGTGAGTCCGACGCGCCGAAGCTGGCAACGGTCGGTCTGACAGTGGGTCCGGTGGCGCCAAAGCTGGCATTGGTTCGTATGGTTCCTTTCTGCCATATTCTCTTCCATGCCTCTTGCTTGGGCGAATTGGCTCCTGGATCATCCTTGTCTCCTCCTATTAGCATCATGGTCATGATCATATTCATACAATAGGCACTTGGCTCAAGTAAGATCTCATTTACGTGATGACCAACAAAAGACAAGAGATGGAAGGAATTCACCTTTGTAGTAATGGTTGGTGTAGCATGATGTGGACCAATGGTGATTGCTGTATGTTGGGATGCATCACACCCGACCACAAAGACTTCATACCAAGAGTTTCAAAATCATGGATCCACTGCTGTTGGATTGTTGCTTGATGGAGAGGGGGCCGTCGAATCCGTGATTCCAACGTCCAGACTTCCCATAGACGGCGCCCATTGACAAGGGTTAACCTCGGCAATGCGTATGGTTATGGACTTAGGGTTTCATGGAAAAGATAACGCTAGGGATTTCGTCGACTGATCAGACAAACAAGGGAGTCGAAGTCGTCTAATTTCTTATGGTCAAATCGATTACAGATTGATCAAGGCTTTTTTGGTGCCTCTCCGTTGGCTCCTCCCAGCCTAATAGGCTAGGTCCCGAGGCCGTATACGGATAGGTTACCAGTTACAATTACAACACTAATACAATGTCGATTTATAATTTCCTTGTCTAGCAAGTTATGCTTTCCGTCGGATGCTTCATGTGCCTTCTTCTTGGGCTTCATGGGTTATGAGTCATCATGTAACCAGGGTAACTAATCATAAGAACCCGAATATTCATTACCATGTCACTTTGACTCTACAGAATTTAATTTGTGGCAAAATTGACTTAAATGCTATTACATCCTTAAGAGTGGCCATGTAGATGCGGCGGCTGGCCCGCCAGGAGCTGACAACTACGGTCTTGCTCTACATGGGTGACATGGTGATTTTCTGTCACCCAAATGAGGCAGAGATGCGCGTAGTTCTTGGCATTCGTGAGGTCTTTGGCAAGACCTCGGGATTGCGCATCAACTTTGTGAAGTGCTTGGTATCTCCTATTGCTTGTTCGGAGGAAGTGGCGCCTACAATGGAGTGCCAATTGGCACTCTTTCCCATCAAGTACTTGGGCATACCCTTGGCCATTTGCGGACTCCCGACTGAAGCCTTCCAACTAGTGATTGACCGGATTGTAGAGAAGCTACCAACGTGGAAGGCATCCATGATGCCTAAAGTAGTACGGCTTACTCTCATCCGTCCAGTACTTGCTGCAATTCCTCTTTGCCAACTTATTGTGCTTTCCCTCAATAAGAAGGCCCTTAAGCAAGTGATTAAGATTTAGCACGGTTTCCTATGGATGGGCAGGAAGGATGCTTAAAGTGGACATTGCCAAGTAAACTAGGACAATGTGAGGATGACACTTTGCCATAGAGGTATTGGTATACCAGACCTCGCATGTACGGCCATTAGTCTCAAGACCCGTTGGTTTTGGAGGATGCACACATACCCATTATGATCTTGGCGCAGGCTCGATATGCAGCTCACCAGGGACGAAACTGCAATCTTCTTCACTTCCACCATCATGGACTGCCAGACGGGGCTTCCGCTTTGTTCTGGGAGGACAAATGTCTAGATGGGGTCGATCGGGGAGATAGCGCCGGACCTACTAGTGCTAATCCCTCGACGCCCAGAAATCGGAGGACGGAGAGACATGTGCTTACTGACTGTTGTTGGATCATAGGAATTGTAGGGGTCGTGAACCCTCTCGAACTTTGGTAGTACGTTTAGGTGTGGGGCCAGAATTTGAGAGGTGCACTTGGCGGGTGAACCAGACAAGCGTGTCTGGTGGTGGATGATCAATGGTCAGTGCTCTTTCAAGTCCTGTTACTATGCCCTCTTTCAAGGGTCTTTAGTCTCAGGGTTTTGGAAGTTGAACTGAAAAAATCATTAGCTATATATGGAAGTCTCACGGTGAAGTTTTTCATATGGATAGCTTGTCAGGACATATGTTGGATGGGTGAGAGGCTAGCACGCCGCCGGCTACCTCACGAGCCGTGTTGCGTGACCAGTCGGAGGAGACTATGTCGCACATCCTCAGCGCCATCGTCGGGAGAGGGATTAGATGGATTAGTGTTCATTTGCGGTAGTACGTTCGTGATCAACATTGAATACAGATTAAAAGCTAGCCGTTTGATTAAGTGGATGCATGGACGAGATTGGTTGGATCACCCCACTCTAGATCTTTTTATATTTGCATTGGTAACTAGATCCATTTTGAAATAAAGTTTCTTAATATACCAATCTGATGTTATATATGTTGCTACTTTTTTCTATAAAATTGATCAAATAAGAACATTTGGCCAAGGATAAAATTTCCGAGAAGGGGTGGAGAATTTTGGCTGCCGAGCACAAGTCCTCCTGTTATTTAAAAAAATGGAATGTCATATTTGTGGGTTTCAAAACAAATTGAGAAAAATATCCATATATAGCCAATGATTTTTTTTCTCAAACATGCAAAATATCAATTTCATATACTTTGTATTCTGAGCAACTCTAAAATGCCAAGAGTGTTGATCTGTGCATGCATTTTTCAAATCCCCAAACTTTATTAGATTTTGTCATTTTTATGTAGCCCACAATTTGTGTTGCGATATTGCATACTTATAGGATACAACATTGACTATGTCCACAATTATTTTTATTTTTAAAAATACTTGTAAATATGATTTTTGAATTTTTTAAATTGAAAAGAGCGGTAGAGCTCAGTAGTTAAAGTTGTTTCCCGAGAATTTTATGGACAGAGGTAGTAATAGTAGTCACTTCTGGACCTTCAGAGAGAAAAATATTGGAAGTTGTGTCCATGTTCCCGTTACAGATTTGGGTTGGAATGACATTGATGCAGGGCACCATGGAATGCCTTGCTGAATTTGATGAAGTTTTCTATTGCCGCCTTCTAACCCTAAGAGCAGTAATATCCAGGCATATCAGAGCTTACATATTTTAGAATTTAGTTAAAAAAGTTTTTACTAGCAAACAACTGCTCAAAATCTAGTATCTATTCTATGAAATCCACAAAACATCTGACCCATCATTACAAAGTTATTTTGTTTTGAACAAAGCGGGCAACATTGTCTCGTTTTATTTTTAAAAGGAGAGAATCAGCCGGTTAATTAGTAGGAAACCGGCCTAAAACCGACACAGACCCGTGCCGACCGTCGTGGAACACGACCGCTTCGATGCCCACACAAAACCAACCTAGCTACCCACACAAACTGCACACACATCTCTAAGTGGAAGTGTCACCATCAAGATTGCCCACTCATGGCAATTTGACCAAAAATAACCCCTATTTATAACAATTTCACGAAATAAACTCTGGCTAGAAAAATTTCACGAAACTAACCCTTTTTGCAACGCCATTAACGGTGGCGCCGCACTCTGAAGCGCAAGGCCATGTGCAATGGTGTTGCACGCCTGCCAGCGTGGACTCGTCGTGGCCTCGTGGGCCCCGATTTCGTAAGTGCGGCACCACAGCTCATGGCGCCGCACTGTGTTGTGCAACACCATGTCCGGTGGCGCCACACTTTAGAACTAGGGTTACAGCGCGCGGCCGCCCCGGCCCCGACCCATACCTCATTTCTTCCCTCGAACAGACACACAACGGCGGCGGTGGCTCGACTTCCCTCTCAAATCCCTCCCTCCTAGTGGCCAAATTGGAAGCTTCTCTCCGTGGATTTCGACCCCCACAAGTGCCTAGAGGTATTCTTCCCCTTCTTCTTTGTTTTCACCCATTGAATTCTTGTTTTGGCCCATATCTTGGAAACCCTATGTTGTTTTGTAAGATGCATGGTAGATTGTTGTTGCATTGGCATATGGGTTGGGTATTGTGTTCAGGTAGCATGGGTATCTATTGAGTATGTTGACCATGATATTGTTGTTTTGATTATCTTAGGAATGGCAAGAATTGTTCATGTTCACCGTGTAGACAAGGATGCCTTTTTGAGAGGTAACATAGAACCGACCCGAACGATCTTGATTTGGTGTTTGAGCGTACTCCAATGTATGCTGAGGTCTTGGAGCAATTGAGGATTGAATTGAAATGTATGGACCCAAATGATGTTGTTGAGTTGGAGGGAAGACATAATATTGGCTTGGGAAATGCATGTCCGTTGGAAGACCATGTGTATCTACTCCGAGTCCTGTTGGGTTGCATACAAGGAGGTGGTGGCCGAATCACTAGACAAGGCTCTTGAGCTATTTGCCACCAAGAAGGTTGATATTTCATTGCCTTTGGACTTGAACCGTCTTGCCTCCCCATTTGATACTATGAGTCCTCCACCCGTAGACCAAGAGGTATGGAGTGAACCTCCTTTGACCCAAACATTGAGCCCGATTTCAAAAGACCAAGACGAAGTGTTGGAAGAGAACAATGATGATTGTGGGGGTGATGATGATGATGTTGAACTCCACGACAACAATATTGGAGATTTGGACAAATATATCACGCAAGATGACATGGACTGTGACCTCCCATATTCTTGAGGCTATGCATCGGACTCGGATAATGATGGTCCCGAAGAAGAAGTTGATGAGGAGGGGTTCACGGCTAGAGAGGCCGAAATCCACGATACCTATTGGGGAGGGACCATCGGGTGCCTTTGTTTCGTGATCTTAGTCTCGTGGATGAAGCCACGGTTGATGGTGGCAAGGGCATATTGCTTGGACCAAGGACAAGTTCTTACCGGGGTGACAATCACGAGAATAATGGCTTTTCCAAAGGATCAAGGTTCAAGACCTTGTTGGAATTTAAGCAATGGATAAAGGACTTCTCGGTTAAGCATGATCGTCCTTACACGGTCGTACACTCGGACATCAAGAAACGTTACACGGTTAAGTGCGAGGAGGAAGGATGTCCTTGGATTGTGCGTGCAAGACCATTCAAGGGAGGTCCCGATTGGCACATATCTAGTTGTGTATCAACTCACATGTGCCGAGGCCCGATGCTGGATGGCAAGGATGCGAAGCACAAGCACCAAAAACTCACCTCTAAGTTCCTCACTTATAGGCTTTCCAATGACATCGCGTCATTTCCAATAACGAGCATCAAGATGGTCATGGAGCTTGTGAAAGCCCTCTTTCACTATGAGGTAAAGTACGGGAAGGCATGGAAGGCTAAACAAGACACATTCAAGATGTTGTACGGTGATTGGGAGGAATCTTATAACCGAATCCCAAGGTTGTTGGGAGCGATGGCCAATGCTAACCTAGGCATGGTTCATGTCATTGAACCTTATGGGAACAAGACAAGGATAATCAAGGGAAGAACCGTTAGAGTTTTTGGCCATGAATTTTGGGGTTTCGAGCAATGTGTTCGGGCTTTTGAACATTGTAGTCCGGTCATCTCTGTTGATGGCACCTTTTTTAACTTGCTCGTGGTATCCCGCAGGCGACATTTGGACTATAATCATCCGCTCCCGGTGAGAGAGTCTGAGTTCTCTATTGAGACTACTAAGAAGACATGGTTTTCTAGATTTCACCCATACGTGGACCAATCACAATGGCCGGAGTACCATGGAATTCAACTATGGCTCGATCTAAAATGGAAGGTGATTAAACGTGGAAGACGCAAGACAAAGCGCTTTAGGAGTGACATGGATGAATGGGGCCATGGTGGTGGTCGAGAAATGGGTAACGACCAATTCCAAGAGCCTCGTGAGAGAGCCCCGTGTGGAACATGCAATGGTGAAGGGCACAATGCAAGAAAGTTTTCCCAAAGGAAAAGAGCAAAAGGAAATGAAGCAAGCACAAGCCAACCGAGTGGTAGCCAACAAGTCCCAAGCCAACCGAGTGGTAGCCAACAAGTCCCAAACCACAATGTTCCTAGACAACAAGATCCTAGACACCAAAGAGGTCGATCACTTGGGCTTAGAAGAGGAAGAGAGTGTGGTGGTTTTAATCCGGCTAGTATGATAGGTTACTTGGCAGGACCAAATTTGTATGATCATAGGTATGGCGGAAAAAATGTTCACACTTTTATGCTTATTTTACTATCTTCTATGCTTATTTTATTCAATCCACTATTGTTCACATTCATGCTTATTTTACTAACTTTTACCTTTCATTCTTATTATAGGTATGGTGATTCAACCCAACAAGGGCAATGATGGGGAAGGTGTGAACTACTCGAAGATGTGGGCGGACGCTTTGGTGGTGGTGCGAGAGAGGAAGGAGAAAGAGGAAGAGGAAGAGAGGAAGAGGGAGGAAGTCGCGAAAGAGGAAGAGAGGAAGCAGAAGGAGAAACTTGCTCGTGAATTCGGTTCGGTAGTTCAACTTGCTCGTGACTTGGCGAAAAAGAAGGAGGAAGAGGACGAGATGAAGAGGAAGGAAGAGAGGAAGAGGAAAAAGGAGAAGGAAGAGGAAGAGAGGAAGAAGAAAAATGAGAAGGAATACGAAGAGAGGAAGAGGAGGGCCAATGCTAGGACACCTTGCGCTAATCAAGAGGAAAGTCCATGGAGGGCGTATCATACATCAGAGGCCCATGGTAAGGAGGTTCCAATTTGTTGGTGGGAAGATGATTGCATTATTAAAAAGTCCAACGACTACAATTCTGATACTTGCGGAAGGAAGTTCTTCATGTGTCCCAACTATTCTCACTCTCCTGTGCGTACCCGCAATCCGTATGAGACTCCACCGGTATGCACAACGCAAGATAGTTTAAGAACCTCTATTCCATATCATACTACTAACATGCACTATTATTTTAGTCTCCTCCTCCAGTATGCAGGTACTACACTTGGATAGATCGCAAGCAAGATCACGCTACGAAGAGTATCCAGGAGATTGATGCTGCAATAGTTAGATGCCGGTACCATGAATCTGTGCGTAACGAGGAGATGGCAAAGAAGCGCAAGGAACGTGAGGACAAGTGTTGCAAGGAAGAGGAGGAAGAGAAGCACATCACTGAGGAGGCTCGTGATGCAGAGAGGTAAAGGAAGCGTCAAACAACGTGGCGCTCCATGGAGGAAGAAGAAGAGCGCAAGAAGAAGGGGAAATGGCCTCGTGTTCTAGACTTGTAGACGGAATCCATGGAAGAGGCTCGTGGTCTTTGAGCATGTCGAGTATGTTGTGGAAGCTTGAGAATGTTGTGAACTTTGAGCATGTCGTGAACTTTGAGTATGTAAAGCCCATTAAGGGAAAAACGCCGTGTATGGAGGTGCTTCTATTCGAGTATGTCATGAACCTTGTGTTATTTTGTATGTGTTTGTGCTTGTACTCGATTATGTGCCCGCGAAACATGTAGAAGCATGTCTAGGAAATGTTACAGGAAGGTGCGGCGCCACTGTCCATGGCATTGCATGTGTGGCTTCAGATACCATGGCGCCGCACTTCAGGAAGCGAAGTAGACAGAAGCTTCTGTCTAATTTTTCCCCAAAGTGCGGCGCCATGGGTCATGGCGCTGCATGTGTGGTGCCACAGCCCATGGCACCGCACTTCGGGAGAAAATTAGACAGAAGCTTCTATCTAATTTCCCCCCAAAAGTGTGGCGCCATGGGTCATGGCGTTGCATGTGTGGCACCACAGCCCATGGCACCACACTTCGGGAGCGAAATAGACAGAAGCACCATGGGTCATGGCGTTGCATGTGTGGCACCACAGTCCATGGCACCACACTTCGGGGAAAATTAAACAGAACCTTTTGTATATTTGGTTTCCAAAGTGCGGCGCCATGGGTCATGGCATTGCATGTGTGGCACCATAGTCCATGGCGCTGCACTTCAGGGAAAATTATACAGAACCTTCTGTCTATTTGGTTCCCAAAGTGCGGCACCATGGCTGGCGGCATTGCACACTTTGGGAACCAAATAGACAGAAGGTCATGTCAATGATATTCCGAAAGTGTGGCGCCACGGTCTATGGCATTACACATGTGTGACGCCATCATATATGGTGTTGCACCTTCCTGTAATTGACAGCAGGTTTCATGAGAAACATGAGAAAATCATAACAAACATTCAAACACTATTTGAACTGAAACCAGGGGGTTTGCTATCTTACATACTCAAATTTAATAGTTTGTATTGTCATGCTATATGTATCTATAACTAATATATTGCACTCTGTGTAGATTTGGTGAGCTGCAAAATATTGGTGACTTACTTTGAGTATAGAATACAGATAACAGTGTCTGATTATAGTTCTGAGCAAGTTCACACCAAACCAAAAGTTCACATCAAGCTAGGTGTTCAGAAGATAACAAGTTTGAAAGGATCCTATGGTCACCTAGAGGGAGGGTGAATAGGTGCTACTTCAAATTTTACTCCTTTTTCAGTTTACGGTTTGACACAAAGGTAAATTCTTTAGATATACAACTATGGTGAATTTACCTATATGTCACACTAGCACACCTAGCTAAGCAAGAACTAGATAAAGTAAGGTGCGGTAAAAGGATAGAAGTAACCGAAGTGAAGCACACAGGGACACAAGGATTATTTCATGCAGTTCCTTCCTTTTGAGGGGAAGTACGTCTGTGTTTGGAGATGTGGTGGTATCAAACCACCAATGCCACGAGAGGCCCACCTTGTTCTCCGGTGAACCTCACCCCAAGGGGATCGATTCATGCTTCCAATATATCGACAACCTTCAAGGTGGTAGCCGGCACCCTTACAACAAGTTCGAGGCACACACCCATAACTTAATTGGGGGCTCCCGAATCCAAGCAAGCTGTCGCACAATCAAAGACAAGCTTGCAAGAATCAAATCAACCAAAACAAGACTTAGGGTTTCCAATGAAACCCTAGAGCAAGGGGACCTCAAGTGAATGAGGGGGAAATGAAGATCTCTCTTAGTGAAGCTGTAGATCGATGTCTCTTCCTCCGATTCCCCAAAGATCAATGACTTTGGGTGGTTGGATGAAGATATCTTGGAGTTTTGGTGGATCAAATGGTGTGGTCTTCTTTTTCTCAAACGAGCAGCTATAGGAAGGGGATGTGGTCCCCTATTTATAGGCCACACACTTGTGAACCATCTTCTGACTGTTGGAGACAATTCACACGAGAGACTCTGGTCTGCCAGACCGGAGACTCTGGCCTAGACCAGAAACTTCGGATCACCTCCGGTCCATCTCCAGACCGAGCATCTGATTGACTTGGGCAGGGGCTTGACGTCCACTCCGAAGATTCTGGCCAAAACTCCGGGCCAGAGACACCGGAGACTCCGGTGTGTCGGCCTGAGAAGACACACCGGAGACTTCGGCTGATATCCGGTTCGTCTCCGAACCACCACACAGATTAACCCTAGGCCAAGTCCAGCACTCACACCGGGAACTCCTGGGGAAACTCCGGACCACACCGGAGACTCCGGTCTAGAATCTTCAGGAAAGCATAGATTTGGTCATGGAATTTCCCATAACAAACTGACTATTTCCCTTTTCAATAGATTGACATGTAGACATTAACACACAGTAAATGTACCTTATGTTGTTAACGGACACCAAAACAGATTAGAACAGTAAATGTCCTTTCAATCTCCCCCTTTTTGGTGTTCGATGACAACATGAGGTTTTGCATGGAATTTTTGATAAGACATTGCTATGCTCCCCTTGACGATGTGCAGCAAGATAAACAAGTAATACATGCCTGTCAGGAAATGGATAAAAATTACAATAGGAACGGGCATAGACATGTCCACACACATAGATAGTTCACATAAGCCAAATAAGTCTCACAAGAACCAAATGAAAGCAAATGTTTGAACATAAAGATAACAACCCAACCCATGCAAATCTCGATGCTCCTAATGGAAAACTTCTCCCCTTTGGCATCGAAACACCGAAAAGGAAAAAGGTCCCAGCTATCGTCCCAAATAAGATCACTCAAAGTCATCGTCGTCATCATCCTCATCCTCATCCTCATCATAATCATCATCAGCAACATAAGTCTGTGGCCCTTTGCCGTGAGGGCGAGAAGAGGAGGTGCCTTGAGGTGCAAAACCAGAAGTAACCTTAGAGAAAGTCTGCTAGTCAACTAAGCTTGCATTCATGGCATTCCAAGCCCCAAAGGAAAGTGTGTGATCAGACTATGCAGACGGTTCAGCTCCATGTTCATCATTGTACTCTGACTCTCCTTGTTCTTCTTCCTCACCTTGAGCCTTGATTTCCGTGAGAAGTTTCTCAATCCTGCGGTTCTCTTGTAGGCATCATGTTGTCCCTTACGAATGTCTACATTCATGTAGCAAAGGGTCTTCTCCCAAAAGGATGCTTTCTTGACTTTCTCCTTAAAAAACTCACGTGTGACAGGAGGAATGGGTACATTGGAGGCATGCTTCTTCCTAGAGCCCCTAGGAGTGGTGGGAGCATGCTCAGCCTCAGAGATCTAATTATCCTCACTCTCAAACGGCTACCTAGTAACCATCTTCCCTTTCTTCTGAAGGGACACCAAAGCATGCTCCGTAAGATTGGGAGGAAGGGCAAGTGGTGAACCATGAGTTTGAGTGTTGATAAGCCTCATCACTAAAGGAGCATATGGAGGAGATTTTCTGTAGAGAATAGCATGGTGTATCTCCTAAAAAATGTAATCCATCACATCAATAGCAAAGCCCTCAGCATCAGGACCAGCAAGATATATCTTGTGAGCATGGTGAAGTAGACTGACAAGCCTGCATCTAATGGCATCATCATTGCCAGCACTGGGAGAGATACTATGGCAGAATATCCTTAGCAGCAGATTGTAGAGAGGTTTGAGGCCCTTGGCCTCACCGACGACTTACCCTTGCCATAGAGAGGAGCCAACTTGGCCATGCTCTCCCAAAGAGCAGCATCATGCATACGATGCTCAATAGGAACAGCCACACCCTGGAAGGTCTCATTGATGACCCTGGCAAAGTCAAAGAAGGTAGCAGTGTAGCGGACATCGCTAGTCATCTAGGTCATGGTCCTTGCCTGATCAGTCCCAAACACCACAATGGCATAGAATTGTTGGACAAGGGGAATGTTGTAATATTCTCAGAGTTCCATGAGCCCATGCAACCCAAGCGTCTTAGTGATCGACACAGCATCTACAAAGTAACTGTTGGCACGCATGTACTCAAGCTCCATATACCTCTAAGGAAAAACTGGGGACTTGGTGAGCTTGCTATAGACATCAGCCATGAATACTTTCTGTTTCCTCCTCCAATAACGAGGATCCTCACAAGTCCTTGGAAACTCATAGAAATTAGTCTTGCGAAGGTCACGAAACTCTTTCTTGGACATGTGAGCAAGAGATTGCAAATTGTCATACTTGGCCCTCTTGGCATGGTTTTGCTCCTCCATATGTTCTTGATTCCTTCTCATATAATCAGCATCTCTAAGTTGATGCCTACGGTTGGATAGAGGGATCACATATTGCCCAGCCTCTTCATCAAACCGAGGATCCGCCCTTCTAGACTTGGCCTTGGTGCGACCACGACGAGAACCAGAGCCTCTTGTGAACAGAGAGAGAGGGGGATAGCATGGGGGTAAGCACATCTGTCCAGGAGATAGGCACAAGACCCTCACAGCTATACCAGATGTGCTGGAGGCAATCTACACCAAAGTCTCCATAGTGCAAAACCGGAATCTCCGGTCTGACCAGAGTTTCCGGCCAGACAGACCGGAGTCTCTGGCCCGGACCGGAGTCTCCGGACTGACCAACCGGAATCTTCGGTCAAGAGATTTCTATTTGCACATAGAGACTACAGGTGAGATTTATTCCAGCAGATCGGGCAAAGATATGAGACTAAAGTGATGTAGTGCACGCAGGCATGTTGTTGCAATGGACAAACTAGTACAAAAACTCAAAACAAACAAAGGGGATGAATCCTAGGTTCATGGTGAGAGAAAACGGTACCATATCTGTCCATTGGGGAGGTTCCACCAGTGGGGAAGGTCCCAGGGGTGGAGAGGGTGGAGTTGGCCGACAGCACGGCGGATCCCAGCGGCAAAATGGCCTCCGGGCAGCAGTTTTGGAAGAGGAGGACGTGGTTGTGAAGGTGGGGTCGGGGTGGAAGATAGAGTCTGTGTGACTCTTTCACCCCGGCCTCCTTAAGTCATAGCCTAAAACCACCCCAAACCGGAGACTCCGGCCTGCACCGAAGACTCTAGTGTATGCACACCAGAGACTCCGGTCCTCTTTGACCAAAAACAACCAGTTTCAAGTTTTGGGACATATATGTTGGATAGAATGTTTTCATGGAATGGAGACATGCTTAGGTTAAGATTTCAAACTGTGAAGAACAAAAGGCAATGAACTTCAATAGAAATGGCCATGTGAAACTTTAAACACTCAAAAAACGCGAACCAAGAACCAATCCTTCGTAGTGAAGGGGGCGGTGGCCGAGGCCACCATGTAAGAGTGTGAGGCATGAGACCGCGCAGAATTATCCTTGGGTTCATAACCTCTACTCATCAATGAGACTCACAAATCACAAATGATATTTAAGAGAATTGATTTTCTTAATTGTGGCATTATGGGGGAGGGATAACCCAATGAATTAGGACCGCACTCCCCCTATGTCCATGCTTGCACCTAAACCACATAATGATCAAGTAACAAGTGAGTATACAAGATGATCAAGTCAAACTTCTTGAATCTACGATATTTAGTTCATTCCTCAAATAACAAAATCTTGCTTCATCAAGTGGCTTCGTGAAAGTATCTGCAAGTTGGTCTTTGGTTGACACATAAGAAAGCTCAATATCCCCTCGGGCAACATGATCTCTAATGAAATGGATCTCAATATGCTTTGTTCTTGTATGATCCACTGGATTGTAGGCAATTTTGATAGAACTTTCATTGTCACATAAAAGAGGCACTTTGTCACAACGGACACCATATTCCTTTAGTTTGACTCATCCATAACAATTGAGTGCAAGCACTAGCAGCAGCTACATATTCAGCCTCGGCGGTGGAAAGAGAGATACAACTTTTCTTTTTAGAAGACCAACACACCAAGGACCTACCAAGGAATTAGCAAGCCCTGGAGGTTGATTTTCTATCATCCTTATCACTATCCCAATCTGAATCAGTGTATCCACAAAGAGAGAATGTAGAGCCCCTAGGATACCATATACCATAGTTTTGGGGTATGAACCAAATATCGAAAGATTCTTTTGACTACCATCAAGTGGCTTTCTTTAGGATCCGCTTGATATCTTGCACACACTCCTACACTTAACATAATATCGGGTCTAGATGCACGTAGGTAAAGCAAAGAACCAATCATGGACCGGTATACCTTTTGATCAACATCTTTACCATTTGGGTTAAGTTCAAGATGTGTCTTGGTTGCCATGGGAGTTGGGGCTCCATTTAGTTCCATCATGTTGAACCTCTTGAGCATGTACTGGGTATATTTTGCTTGGTTGAAAAAGGTACCTCCTCTTATTTGTTTGATCTCAAAGCCAAGAAATACCCTTAACTCCCCCATCATGGACATCCTGAACCTGTTAGTCATAAGGGGTGGACTCAAGGCGAGCCACGGGTGCATAAGTATCTCCATAGTCAATGCCTTCAATTTGAGAGAACCCTTGTGCAACCAATCTTTCCTTGTTCCTCACAACAATGCCATGTTCATCTTGCTTGTTCTTGAATATCCATTTAGTGCCAATAACATTGCGGCACTCTTTGGGCTTTTCTACTAACTTCCATACTTTGTTTCTCTCGAAGTTGTTGAGCTCTTTATGCATTGCTTCTAGCCAATCTGAATCTTCAAGAGCTTCCCAAACTTTCTTTGGTTCCACCATGGATATGTGAGCTTGATGCTCACCAAAGTGCTTTAATTGAGCTTGAGTGGACATTCCACTCCTTAGATCACCAAGAACATTCTCTAGAGTGTGTTCTCTTCTTTCTAACATTTTATCCACTCTAGCTTTGTGATGAATTTCGATCTCCTTGTTGTTCCTTGCAGGAGTCTCTTCATCATTCTGGTCCTTGTCTTGACCATCAAAATGACCTTGATCAACAATGGGTTCAAATTCATCAACATGAGGTAGCGGTTGATCTTGGTCTTGATCAGGCAAGTTACTAGAGAGCCTTTGAGATGATCTTGTAGCTGCCTTAACAAATCTGCCTTGAGCAACTGACTGCGCTGGGCTAGACAGTCCCGTTAGTGGAGAGAGTGGACAATTCTGCTTAGCGCATTCAGCCTGTTCATCATCGAGAGGGATCTCAACTTGTCTTTGGCTTGGGTCATCATTGCCCTCAATAGTGGGAGCTTGTTGAAGTTGTGAAGATGAGGGCTCCACATGAGTAGAGCATAGTTCTTCTCGATCTGCCACAAGGGGTTCCTCAACGAGGCGGATGAATCCCACACCCATTCTTCTTATGGCAACTTGAGGTATTTCATCATCTACATCATAAACATCAACATGCCTCGCTTGGGGGCCATCATATTCTTTCAAAACCACACTACAAGATTCTATGACAATTCCAGAGAGTTTGTCATAGATTTTATAAGTGTGGGAATTGAGACCATAGCCAACAAAAATACCCTCTAAAGCTTTGGAATCAAATTTGGACAAACGAACACCTTTGATTAGATAGAAACACTTACAACCAAACACCTGGAAGTATGAAATGTTGGGCTTGTTACCGGTAAGTATTACATATGGCGTCTTGATCAATTCTTTATGGATGTAGAGGCGGTTTGATGCATGTCATGTGGTGGATATAGCCTCTGCCAAGAAATTGTATGGAGACTTAAACTCTACCAACTTAGACCTTGTCATATCCATTAAAGTCCTATTTTTCCTCTCAGCTACACCATTTTGTTGAGGGGTATATGCAACGGAATATTGATGGTTTATCCCCTCGTCACTAAGAAAGTCATTTAGAGTGTAGTTCTTGAACTCGGTGCCATTGTCACTTCTTATTGTTAGCACGGGAAAATTGTATTGACGTTGAACCATATTGACGAAGTCAATGGAATATTGTTGAGTCTCACTCTTCAACTTGAAGAAATAGACCCATGAATATCTTGAGTAGTCATCAACAATCACCAAGCAATATTTCTTTCCACCAAGGCTAGCATGAGATGGAGGACCAAAGAGATCCACATGAAGGAGCTCCAAGATCCTTTTTGACTTTATGATATTATTTGGCTTGTGGGGAGCATCATGCATTTTTCATATTATCCTGCAAACACGATCTTTGGCAAAAAAAACATTATCCTTTAGTCCCACAATGTGGCCACCCTTGTGAATGCTTTGCAAAGTTCTCATATTGACATGGGCTAGTCGGCGATGCCGTAGCCAACCCACATCGGCCTTTTCGAATAAGTACATCGCATTTGTAGTGGTTTTCCCCGAAAAGTCCACCACATACAAATCATTTTTGACATACCCAACGAAAGCAACCTTTAGAGTCTTGCTCCACAAGAGGACCACAATATCATTATCAATAAAGATGGCGAAACCCATCTTGCCTAGGGCATGGACAGAAAGTAGATTATAGCCAAGGGTCTCAACAAGCATGACACCCACGAGAGTAACATCGTGTGCAACCACAACTTTTCCAAGACCCATTACCTGAGATTTTGATTTATCGGCATATGTGACGGTTATATGATCTTGATTTGCCCTTATCTCTGTCATTATTGTCTTGCTTCCGGTCATATGACTTGTGCAACCACTATCAAGCGCCCACTTTGACCCTCCGGAAGCATAGTTCTACAAGAGATCAAGCTAGTTTTTAGGTACCCATTTTTCAATGGGTACTCTCTTGTTAGTGACAAGGGTCTTTGGAACCCAAATAGACCAAGCAATATAACCATCAAATGGAACAACATATTGTGCATATACATCACCAAAAGAATTACGCATTAAAACATAGTGAGGGTTAGCACTTCCCGCAGAGTCATCATGTGACATAGTTTTCCCACTTTGAGCATCACTACCCATAATGGCCTTAGCTTTTGGTTCAGCGGGCTTGGCCTTCTTCTTGTTGTTGTTCTTTTTATTCTTGGCTTTGGAAATATAGCCAAGACCTTTTTTCTCATTATTTGGCCTTTGCTTACTTAAAAGGTCATCAAGAGACTTGTTACCTTTTGGGAAGGTTGCCTTTGCAAGCTCCCCCTTTAACCTTGCATTTTCCTCAAGGATATTTGTACTACTAGAGGGAATGGAAATGCTAGGTGAAGCAACATTAGTTAATTGAGTTTGAAGTTGTTCACTTGACTTTGTGAGAGTCGTGAGATTACTTTCCAAGGCTTTGTGAGCCTTGTTAAGCTTCTCATGATCCTTGGAAAGTTGGTCATGAACAACACCAAACTCAATGTTGTCCTTTTTAGCCTTTTTGTATTTAGCAATGGCATGATCATGTTCCTTAATGAGTTGAGCAATAATTCGATCATTTGCCTCATCAAGGCCTTCAAGTCTTTCTTCAAGATACACCCTAGTCTCTTGTTCTTCTTCAAGAGCATTAGTTAGAGCATCCATTTCAAGTAGATGCTCTCTCCCAAGCTTACATCTCGCATATAGGAGCTCTTGTGTGTGAGCAAGTTGGTTCAAGAGGTTTACAAAATGTTGATTATGCTCCCCTTGCAAGTTATACATGTAAGCATCGAAAGCAACTAATTCTTCCTTCACCTCAAGAGTTATATCATCATTCAAATCATCATTGACACTAGAGGTGGAGATAGGAGATGGTGATACCTCTGAAGCTCTTGACATAAGGCAAGTGACGTTCTTGTTGGAGGTGTTCTCATTTGGGGAACCAAAAAGGGAGAAGGTGGGTGTAGAGGTAGTATCAATTGCTGCCACACCATTTGTTGTTTCTTCTTCTTCCTCCTCCTCAACGTCGGAAGAGAACTCTTCATGTGTTATCAATGCAATGTCACCGAACTTCTTGTTGGTGGCATTATTATTGTCAAAGGGCTTCTTGAAAGGATCCTTTGGATTTTTCTTTAATATGAGTGCACCACCATTGTCTTCTCTCTTCTCATAAGGACATCCGGCAACAAAGTGATAGCAGTCACCATGGTTGAAGCAAGTTCTTAGTCTTGAAGAATTTTCTTTTCTACCACTAGGGTTGCTTCTTCGTTGCATTTCCATCTTGGCCTTGGCAGGGTCTTTCCAAAAGTTTCTTGCATAGAAGACCATATATTCACCATGAGCAACCTTGACGTCTTCGAGGTAGCTCATAGGGAGTGCATCATCACTTCCTTCTTCTTCATTATACTCCACAACGTTGGCTTTCAAGGCAAGATTAACACCACTACTCATTCCAATAGCACGAGCAAGGGAATCTTTGGCATTCTTGGCATCAACCTTGAAGGCGGGCATCTCTTGCATAACTTCATTGGAGGTTGTGAGATGGTAGTTGTGTCTTCCTTGGAGACTCTTCAAGTCAGTGGGCTCGAAAGGCATGAGAGAACTCACATACTTCCTCTTGATCCAAGCATCATCAATGTGAGAGGCACCAACATTTTTGAAGGTGGTGGCTGTGGATTTGAGTTTTCGATACATGTATTCATGATCCTCACCATCCTTCATGAAGAAACCTTCAGCTTCATTGCCTAAGGCATCATATCTATTTCTTCGCATGCTCTCATTTCCAACAAACAAGTCAATGAGAGCATCCCAAGCTTCCTTGGCGGTATTGTAGTGCTCAATGTGAGGGGAGTCCTTTGGTCCCAATCCAAGTTGAATCATGTGCAAAGTTGTGGCATTGAGTTGTCTATTGACCTGGTTGGATCCTCAATCTTAAGTTCATCTTCAATGATGTTCCATAGGTCAATGCAAGAGCTGCGCATATGAGATTTCATTAGCACTTACCATTGAGCAAAGGTATGTGCAGCTAACTTAGGTGGGCACCTCTATTATTTATATGGGGATGAGGGATAGGTGGGCCAGGAGAGTACCATCCGGGAACCGCATGGTGCCCTTCCTTCCCATCACCCTTTTTGGTGGAAGAGTTAGTGGAATTATGTTCATACCCCACTTCCACACCCGTAAGCATAGCCGGAGCATTGTCCTTAGCGTTAGGAGGTGTTTCCTCGGGAGAGGGAGTTGGTGAGACTGACTTTTCTTTAACAAGTTGCTCAACTAGTTGACGCAATTGTTGTATTTCGTTGCCCAAAGTAGAGCTCAAGCTTGTTTCCATTTTATTGAGATCTCCCATGGTCACCGAAGTACTAGTCTCACCCTCTCCACCATCCTCAGGATTGACCATTTTCTCTTAGGCGGTTAAGCCCGAATAAAGAGCGGAGGCTCTGATACCAATTGAAAGGATCGTATGGTCACCTAGAAGGGGGGTGAATAGGTGCTACTTCAAATTTTACTCATTTTTAGTATAGGGTTTGACACAAAGGTAAATTCTCTAGATATGCAACTATGGTGAATTTACCTATATGTCACACTAGCACACCTAGCTAAGCAAGAACTAGATAAAGTAAGGTGCGGTAAAAGGATAGAGGTAACCTATGTGAAGCACACTGGGACACAAGGATTATTTCCCGCAGTTCCTTCCTTTTGAGGGGAAGTACGTCTGCGTTTGGAGAGGGGGTGGTATCAAACCACCAACGCCACGAGAGGCCTCCATTGTTCTCCGGTGAACCTCACCCCAAGGGGATCGATTCACGCTTCCACTATATCGGCAACCTTCAAGGTGGTAGCTGGAACCCTTACAACAAGTCCGAGGCACACACCCACAACTTAATTGGGGGCTCCCGAACCCAAGCAAGTTGTCACACAATCAAAGACAAGCTTGTAAGAATCAAATCAACCAAAACAAGGCTTAGGGTTTCCAATGAAACCCTAGAGAAGGGGCCCTCAAGTAAATGAGGGGGAAATAAAGATCTCTCTTGGTGAAGCTGTAGATCGATGCCTCCTCCTCCGATTCCCCAAAGATCAATGACTTTGGGTGGTTGGATGAAGAGATCTTGGAGTTTTGGTGGCTCAAATGGTGTGGTCTTCTTTTTCTCAAACGAGCAGCTGGAGGAAGGGGATGAGGTCCCCTATTTATAGGCCACACACTTGTGAACCGTTTTCTGACTGTTGGAGACAATTCACACCGGAGACTCCGGTCTGCCAGACCGGAGACTCCGGCCTAGACCAGAAACTCCGGCTCACCTCCGATCCATCTCCGGACCGAGCATCTGACTAACTTGGGCAGGGGCTTGACATCCACTCCGGAGACTTTGGCCGAAACTATGGAACAGAGACACCGGAGACTCCGGTGTGCCCACACTAGAAACTCCGGTCTGAGAAGACACGTCGGAGACTCCGGCTGATCTCCAGTCCGTCTCCGGACCACCACATAGATTGACCCTTGGCCAAGTCTAGACCTCACACCGGGAACTCCTAGGGAAACTCTAGACCACACCGGAGACTCCGGTCTAGAATCTTCAGGAAAGCATAGATTTGGTCATGGAATTTCCCACAACAAACTAACTATTTCCCTTTTCAATAGATTGACATGTAGACATTAACACACAGTAAAATGTACCTTGTGTTGTTAATGAACACCAAAATAGATTAGAACAATAAATGTCATTTCAAAGTTCACGCGACATGATCACATGACGAGTTCAGAAGCTAACAAGTTAACATCTACTTGACTACACCGCGTCTACTTCCCATGGGTCGTCTTCTTTCCTCGGCTCCTTCTCGCGGGAAGCTTCTGGTCACCGGTTCCTCATCATCATATTCCTCCATGTATGTCTTCTTGGCCTTCTTGGCCTTGGCCACGAAAGGGTCGGGTGTGTAAGGCTTCTTGGGTTGCCTTAGACTGAGCACGTAGTTGGACCGCTCGTGAACCTTGTATCGAGTGTATGTGCCCAATGTCATCTCGTCATCGACGCTTTCTTCATCCTGGGGCTGTCAACAAAAAACAATGGCAAGGACATATAGTAATGCAAGGGTTAGTAGGAATGCAATGCTTTGCTACCTCAGGTGTGTCCTCCTCGTCCTTAGATGTGGAGTGATGATCACCAGAAGGGTCAGGGGGTGTGTTGGACCGTGACATGGACAATGTTGCCACCTCGGGGTCACGACAACCTAGCAAGTTCAAAAACCACCTTAACCGTAGGGCCTGCTTCTTAATGTACCCTCTAAACATACCCTCTCCCTTCTCTTCGTGTAGGTATGTCTTGAAAGCTTCCTCGCATGCATCGGCGGACTTTCTTACCTCTGCCCGTTGTCATAGACAATAATAAACATATGTGTGAGGTGCGATAAGGGCCAAGATGGAAAACAAACATTCTACATACATTACCATGAAGTTGACCAATGGAGCATACTCGGCTTATCGCCCTTCTCTGACCATCTTGTTGTATTGTTCAGCTGCAAGCTCATCAAACAGCAATGGCTCCTCCAAGATTTCTTCCTGAAATGCTCGTGGGTATATCTCCACCCGCTCGTTTTCAAGAAACCATGTGATGTAGTTGTTGAAAGCATCCTGACTGAAGCCCCTTTCCTGTGTTCCTTTTTCTTTCTTAGCCTCAACCACACACCTATTGAATTTGTCAACGTGCTTCCTGTGAAGCTTGTCCCAATCCTTCTCCTTCCTCTGCTTCTTCCTGTCCAAGCTGCACAGCAACAAGTCCTAAAGCGTTATTTGTCAAAAAATATTACATCACAGGTTAAGTCGGTTGATATCTTACCCATGGAGCCCTATGTCCATGTCCTTCCACTTAGGCGGCACAATCTGAAATAACCCAAACTGGGTCATGACACGCTGTGGCCGGTGATGCTCAACCGCCCACGTGCATACCATGGGGCAATGCATTAGCCACAGACAAGCTTCTTCCGTGCACCTCGGGTTAAGCGCATAGTTGGCCAGAACACCAAAGTTCCCCCTTGGACCGTATGGCTCCTAGGTCACCTGCAACATACCACACTCATGTCAAGTTGAAAGATTACACATTCAAAACATAGAATTGACTGCACCCTTGGAAATTACCTGATCCATGGTTATCATGTCAAACTCGTTGGTGTACCTCCTGTAGGCCGCCACAGGGTCGGTTGGGGGATCAAAGACTACATCCCACTTGTAAGCCCATGTGGGAGCTTGAGAAAGTTGTCGTCATCAACATAATGGTTGTAGCGCAACAATCTCGGCCGTCCAAATGGGAAGCGTTCCTAGCTCCACACCAAAGAAGGAGCAAACAACCACCAATGCATCCATCGGTTGCGGTCCTAAGACAGGCATCCTCCAGCTGCACATGAAGTGGCACACCGTTTAGTAAGAACAATATTTTTTTGAGGTCATGCAAACATAGACAACTTGATAAAGAAGCGATTACCTGACGGTACAAAGAAGCCAATGCCACCAAACCCCAACTGAACTTTGAGTCAAAAACTATGAGCACCTTAAGCCAATGCCACTAAGCACGATCCCCACTGCTGTCAGGAAAGAGAGTCCTCGTGATGATGTACCACACATACACACGAGCGTACGTCATGACCGTGTCCTTGTCAGCATCCTCGGGGCAGGTCTTGAAATTCCGTACGATCCAACTAAAAGTGGCCTCGGCAGCGACCCTCAGTGTTTCCCCCTTCTTTTTACAACCTCGGGTGGATCCTTCCCTATAAGGCTGACGATCGGCTCACGTCACCCGTCTGAATTTGTGCTTATGCACACAGGGTTTCCCTCGATTGGGAGTGCCAGGATCATGATCATGTCCTGCAAAGTGACTGTAGTCTCACCGATCCTAAGGCGAAAAGTGTGTGTCTCCGGCCTCCACCGGTCGACAAGCGTGGTGATCGCAGCGGGGTTGAACTTCGGTGTCGATCGAGTGACCATGTGGATAAAGGGGAGGAGTCCTAGATGCTAAATGTACGGAGTGTACCGCTCATCGTAAGACATGTTCTTGGACGAGACCTCGTGATACCTAAGTCGAAGCGGTAGAACCTCTTGCAAACATACAATGGCCAAGGTTAGATTTACATCTTAACAAACCGGAGCAATAGGAACTATCGTGTGGGTTTTTTAGTACATGTCTCTTCTCCGACAACTTGTAGGAACAATGTTGAACATCGTAGTGAGGATTGAGAAGATCCATCCTACATATTCAAAACAATAGAAACAATAAGGACAAATATTCTCACATGAACATATATTCCACCTTACTCTAACTATACTTGTATCATTACAAATTACCCTTACTCTAACAATAAGGACATATATTCTCACATGCTAACACATTGGTTTCTATGCTAAAATAGAAATTGTAACATATCCTCTAACATAATAAAAGAGAATTTGCTAATATAAACAACACATAATAACATTTATATTGGTTTCTATGCTAAAATAACCAACTAAAAGTCTACCATTGAATACTATGCCAATAACACATATCAATTTCAAAATCTAGTAGAATCTAGGGTTTCATAGGCTATTCCAAGAATCTTGTAGAATCTAGGGTTTCATTGAATACTATGCTACTCCTAAACCTAAAGATATAAGAAAACATGCCAACAACACATACCAATTTCAAAATCTTGTAGAATCTAGGGGTTCATAGGCTATTGCAAATAGAGGAGAAAACATTGAAATGTATGGATGAAATTGAGAAGTTTGAGAGAGCAAACCTGAGGGAAGGGATGGGGATGGAGATCCTTGATCTAATCCCACAGATCTGGCCGATTTGGTTGGCCAAATCAATGGAGGCGCCGAACCCTAGCCGCCGTCGTTGTGTGTCTGTTCGTGGCTGGGAGAGAATGAGTGTTCGGGCTGGGGCAGTCGTGCGCGCTGGTATTAGTTCTATAGTGCGGCGCCACCCAACATGGCGTAGCACATCACAGTGCGACGCCATGATCTGTGGCGCCGAACTTACGGAACTAGGGCCCACGAGGCCACGGCGACGCCACGCTGACAGGCGTGCGGCGCCATAGGCGATGGTATTGCTCTTCAGTGTGCGGCACCAGGTTTGATGGCGTTGCAAAAAGGGTTAGTTTTGTGAAAATTTTCTAGCCAGAGTTCATTTCGTGAAATTGTTTTAAATAGGGGTTATTTTCGGTCAAATAGCCCTCACTGGTTGCTATCCACGGACTCCTATTTCATCAAAGAGAGGCCACCAAGAAGCTCTAGGCCTTGACATGATTATTAACGAAAACATGTCGGGTGAACAGTCAGGCTCGGTCATTCTGGAGCATCTCCTACGTCTCCCAGCTAGCATAATTCAAAATTGTGACAATGTTGGAGTTCAGGAAACAATTGCTACAACTTGTTGGTACTTATGGTGGATCAGGAGGCAATTTACACATGGTGAACCTGTCCCGCCTATAGCTAGAGCAGTAATGTCCATCAGAGCTATGGTTGCAAATAATTCAAAGGCAATTGTTGGCAGTACAATGCCAACCCAGACCTGCTGGACCTGTCCACTGTCAGGCTATGTGAAACTTAACGTGGATGCGTCATATCATGCAGATACTCATGAGGGTGCTACTGGGGTTGTCATCCGAGACCGTTTTGGCAATTTCATTGTAGGTAGCTGCAGATTCCTACCACATGTCGCGGACGCGGGAATGGCTGAGGCTTTGGCAATGCAACACGGACTGCAGCTAGTGGATCAAGGAGGTCACCACAAAATTCATGCAGAATCAGATTCTGTTGAGGTAGTAAATGCATGCTCAGGACATGACAGGATCTGAGGGCCAGACACGGCGATATTTGCAAATCGTTTCACATTTATTGGGAGAATAGGTGAAGTGGAGTTTTCGCACTGTCCAAGGGAGGCCAACAAAGTCACTCACGAGTTAGCTAAGTTTAGTTTCCATAATAAAAGCTCCTGTAATTGGGTCGACGAGGCCCCTAGTTTCATTCTGCAACCTCTTGTAAACGATGTAACAATAGTCTGATGGGCTGCAAGTTTTAGACACACACTTTTTTCTTACCAGGATACCTACGGGGGCTTGAAGGTTTTACTGAGGCGGCTTGCATGCTTAATATATGATGTTTACTCGGAAAAAAAAAGACCTTGTCGTAGTAACCTCGTGAAGTCCATGCTAAATAGTCGACCCTTTGCACATAAGGCTGACAGCTTTGATTCTGATGACGAACTCCAAAGAGGAGATATACAAGACCTGCGCCAATGAAGATCATCATGACCGGAACACCTATCGCAGGGCATCGTTGCCACATAACAAACACACCCACAGCTCCAACTTCACAGCAAGGAAGACCCTTGACATACATCTTTGTACATAGAAACGTATGCCCAAAATTTTCAGATACGTGTCCAAAACTAATAAACGGGCCCCACGCAACCGAAGCTGTTCAAACTGGTCAGAAAACGGATTTGGACGCTGCAAGTGCTTAACCAACAGTGGTCACTAAAACAGGACGAGCACTACTTATGGTAGCGACGACAATCAATGGGCCAAAACGAACCGTCACAAGCATTCGGTCGAACGGACCAGGGAGCATCAGCACTTACCACATTTACAGGATTCCACTATAAAAACGTACTATTTACAGGACAGAATACAAGAAAGAAACCCCCATAGAACAAGCAACAACATTATTAGATGCAACAACACGTCTCAATGGACTAACCATCTAGCAAGGCATTGCAATAAAATATGGATGGGAACATGCCAACCCATATCATGTAGCATACAATTCTAGGTAGGATAAGAGGCAATACAAGACATACTTGAACATGCCCCCTTGTTAAACGACTATTCTACACCCATGAACATAAAACCATAGGAGAGAATATAGAACATGATACTACAAGATTTACAGGACTACTCTGCGGCTACAACTATACAGGCGGTAGGCACAGAAGAGGTGCAAAGAATTAGTTGGCTGGCCAGCTATCATCATACGGCCCTAAACTTCTACTAATTACACAACCTACAGGAACCCGCCCCTGCCCAGACAGGTAGCAGCACTCTAGCACTACTGCAACAACTCTAGCACTACTGCGGTGGCATCATCTTTCGCCGATGTTGTGCCATTTTTGCATGAGCTTGAGCCATCCTTTCATCAGCTTTCTTCCTATCAGCATACATCGGGAGGGAGCTAATCTCATTGATCTCTTCTAGAAGCTTGTCTTCGGTTATATTATCAGTGATGCTCCTCATCACCTACAGATAACGCAAAAATACTGTCAGAAGATTATAGTAATTCCACTGCCTCATTTTGACTGATTGATGTCTTCCAGTTATTCAAAATCTACAAGGTATATGTTTCTCATGGAAAGCAAATCAAAGAGGAAGTGAAAAATTGCCTAATTAAACAAGAGACAAAAGTAAAAAAATGCTAACAAGCTAAGGAGATAACCTTGAAGTGCATCTACTGCAACCATGACAAATTATACAGCTTTGAGGGGCCAAGTTCTACTGGAGCTTCTTTATGTATAAAATATTATAATGCAAGTTACAGAGGTAAATGATTCAAAATGCAACCATCGATTACTGAGTCTTCTTCAAATGATTAAATAAATGTTTTCATATTAAAAGAACCACATATCAATATGTAACCATATATGCACAATAGATAAATTCTAGAAAAGGGGGTTGGAGAATCAGCCTTGCGATATGTATTGATATCATTCGGAGTTGATTTATCAGATCTAACACGCATGCAGACCCAACACTGGTCCTGCTTATTCCAAGAGCACTCGACAATCCTCCCAGAGATGGAAGATGGATCTTCTTCATCTGCATAAGTTTCAGAACACTAGAATAAATATCGAAAAAATAAGCTTCATCAGCTAGGAGCATGAATAGGGGAAACCTACTGAAATGACACCATAAGATGAAATACAGGGGCAAAGAGCAAATAACTACAATGGAGTACCATAATCAGAATTGCATGAAAACACACAAAAAACTGTTCACTGGAAGCAAGCTGTCAGATCGGCACAAATAAATGAACAAAAAACTGCAGGAAATGCTCACTTGGAAATACCATCCGAGAACCATCCATGAGTTTCTTTTTGCCTCTCTCGTAAAGGAAAACCAGCTGGCGATTATCACTGCCAACCTGCAGAAGTTAGGTATGATGAAATAAACACCACCATGAAAAAATATTAACCATTAACATTGGGAACACAAGGATGATACACACCTCAAACAAAAAGTCAACCGAATTCATTTCAGGGTATTTCCACTTAAGAAGACCTTCATGCGTACGAGTTACGTATGGATCATCCCAGCCCTAATGAACAAGAACGAATGGAAGTGTTAGCCAAGACAAAAGAACTGTACTTCTTGACGTCTGAAACGAATTGTTCCCAACAACAGTAAATATCGACAATGACAGAGGAGAAAGTGTGCATAAATCGTTACAGACAGTCAAGGGAAGCTCAAGGTCACAGGTAGGATGTCATTGCAAAGATTCAAGTATATAACAGCCCTTGGTTCTACAAACCTTTAGCCATATACTCCCTCTGTTCCAGTTCACTCTGCGCGTAAGCTTTTTTCAGTTTTTCCAAAATACTCTGCGTGTTGCCTTTTAGAAGGGATGGTTTCCAAAAGAACCCCCAGCATGCTGAGGGACGTGGGCCACAAGAACGAAACGTCTGAGACGAGAGCCAATCAAGCATGCACTGCCACAAATGCAGAGCCTCTGATCATCAGAAACACCAGGGCAAAACAGTCCGCGGAAAAATGAAACCAGCCCTCCACCAGTCTCCTTGGTATGCGGGTCTGAGCTTATGCGCAGACTAAAATGAAACAGAGGGGGTATAAAACTAACAGGCATTCCCAACCTGCTCTATGAGTTCGTCATGTGAAGAAATTGTTAAAACAGACTGCTCGTCCATGTGAAAAGCACTTTATGTACTATAGCAACGGGCCCACGTCAAGGCTTGGCACTCTCCCTCTCTCTTCGTTGCTTCTTAACACATTTTCCTCCCCACGTGATCCTATGATAGTCTAAGGAGCTGAGCCAGACACTTCTGGCTCCATAAAGAGATCTGGGAGCAGTCGTCGAACAGAACAGTTTAAGTAGACAGGAGGAGCGACCTGTCTGTAAATTCTTGTGGGGTCAAAATAAACCATCCAGAGAAGCGCCGCATAATTACCCGTAATTGCCATAATTTAATGTACCAGTTTTTTCCTATTCTTGTCTTCTTTCCCCTTATATTTGCTCTCTCCGTGAATCATAGGAGGCAACGGGCGAACCATGACTACATGAGCCGTCATACTCCTAGAGGCTGCCAGCACGAGCGATGAGAATGGTGACCAGACAAACTTCTGGTGTGGCCTTCTACATTTCCATCAAAAGCCCTAATCCTACTGCAGTGTCGGCGCCAAAAACAGAGTACACATTGCAATCCTCTCTGTCTGTTCATCTAAACAACTCCGGCTACCCCCTTCGATTTAGATTTGGTGCAGACTTTGTCCTGTTGGGTTGTTCAGCAATGAATGGTGCAATTGATTGTAGCATCCGTTCTTTGTCATGTAGCTTTTGTTACAGCAGTAGTGGTGAACTAGGGGAAAAACACGAGTCGCTGTAGAATTAACAATCGATGTTGATGTTATTTTGCTTCTCTGTTGTGGACCAATAAGAAATTGGTTTATGGAACAGCATGGCCATATTGCCCCTGTATTTGCATATATGATTTTATATGTTGTTAATTTATATTCTGTTGCCAACCGTCATATTGGCTAATTTGAACCAATCCCATAAAAGTACTAGATGCAGTACTGGGTGCCGGAAAAGTAATACGGCATAAATTAAGATACGAATTAATCTGGAGCATTATAGCAAGGAACAATATAGTCTAGTTTTCCTCAAAAAGCGCTTTTAGTGTTTCTCGGGTCGATCCATGAGTGAATAACTTCCCTAAGGAAGATCAAAGATCCTCGTGGGAGTGGATCTCTGAGGATCAGAAGGGACCTAACAAATAAGGATAAGATCAACCAAACAGGCATGGCACCAAAAACATTACTGCTGGTGCGAGGTGAACTGAAAAATAAATGGGTGGTGGGATCAAAGAGAAGAAATTTGCACCTAACAGCTAAACTGTTACTAAATTAATTTCACACTGCTACCACAAAGCCTTTAACTGTATGTTGCTATACCACATTTTCATGCTTCCAGGCACATCACAATCAAATTACCTGTGTACTCGATGATTAATATAGTGGGCGCAAACTGGAATAAACAGTTCAAATAATTATAAGTCCCGGTAGTTTGCAACATCAGGGAGAGTAAAATGGAAATACTTTTCTCTCCCTCTACTGTTAGTGGTAACTCCAAAATTGTGTAACAATGCAGTTTCACAAGAGACTCTATCAAAATAAATAATACTCCCTCCGTCCCAAATTAGATGTCATGTATCTAGACATGTTTTAGTGTATCTAGACACGTTATAGTGTATAGATACATGTGAATCTAGACAAATCTGCGCCATCTAATTCGGGACAAAGAGTAGTATAGTTCACCGTTATAGCTTGTTTCTTAATTAAGCATTTATGCATCGCATAGACTTGCACTAGAAATCTTAATACTACTTATTTACAACTTCCAAGTACAACCACAAATAACATACCTGAAATATCAGGCCATCAGCATCATGGCAAAGTGATGGAATAAAACCCTTCAGTACCTTTTTTGCTGTGGACAGCAGCCAAAAATCCTTTCTCCGGGCCTGGTAATGCACCCAAGCATTAGAAATGTAATTCAGCTCATCGACATAAACATGAAAATTCAGCATGTTTGGATAAGTTCACCGAAAATAGCTCCATGTCATATCTGTATATCGGATTGGTCTTAGCACCACTCTCAAACTGTTCTTTCTCACTGTAGCGTGGCCGAATTATTTCATCTTGAAGTAATCTCCACCTTTCAGCAAAAGGCAACTGCATAAAATATTCCACGAATTGAAAGCAATACTAAGGCCAAATAATAATTTGCAGCAATAAGGTGTAACCGTAACAAATACCTACCAAACGAGTAACTCGTATTGGTAAAATAGCATATATAGTCAAATGCGATCTTTTATGTTGCTTCAACAAAGTTTCAATCAACAACATCAGATGAAAACATAAAAGGAAAACTGTGATTACTGTTTCAATAAACATGCACAGCAACAGGATATTTATAGTTGTCAAGCTTCATGCACTAACCAACTATTCCAAAACACCGATTTGATGGCAAGTGCTAGGCAATCCACTTATACACTTCAACCATAGTTTCGTTCATATAATGTTGAATATAAAATGACTACGAATGGATCGCAGCAGAGAATGGAAGCATTAATAATAGACGAAAAAACTGGCTTCCGGGTAATACATAATGAAGGGTGCTCGGTATATACCTTTGTTTTAGACACTGAATCAAGTGCCATCAGATCATACGCCAAGTACCTCCTCTTCAATCCTGAATCTGGTATTGTGTCTATAATCATTTCCCCATCAATCAAGGTCATAGAATGAAGGCCCTTCAGTTGGCAAAGAAACAAGGTTAATTTGTAAAGTAAAAATGAACTACAATCATTTCTCCAGCATCAGAAGAACTTTACTTCATTAAGGTTCCTGTGAGGAAAGCGCATCTGAACTCTCCTGAAGCAAAAATTCCGATCAATCAAAAAGCAACCATCCCTCATTATAAGCATCATATATCGAGTTCCATCAGCCTTCCATGTAGCATAATAGTACCGCTGTCTAAGTAGCTGCAGATTATCACTACATGCAAGAAACAAGAACATTAGATTAAAAGGGATGGTTGATAACTATTGCAAGAAACAAGAACATTAGATTAAAACAAGAAATAGAAGTATTTGAAAACAATAGGTCACCAGGAACCAATATTGATAATAAAAATTCAGAAACAATGAAATTTTGCTGAACCTTGCTTGTTTTCATACCCTTGAAATAACTATTGTTTTCTTATAAAGATTAGCTAAAAACACTACTATTCTTTCTTTTCACTAGCAAACATACTTTTGTACAATGCACATTTTGTCCAATATATATACTACTCCCTCCGTCTCGAAATAGATGTCGGAGATGTGCCTAGATTCACATGTATCTAGACATGTTTTAGTGTATAGATACATGCAAATTTAGACAAATCTCCAACTCTATTTCGAGACAGAGGGAGTATATAAGTTGCGTCTGTCAAAAATATAATGCATCCAGATTTAGGACTCTTTTTGAACTTAGCCAATTTAAATAATACCAGAAAAGTGATATGAAACAATTATACTCCCTCTGTTTCAAAATATAAGATGTTTTAGCTTTTGTGAAGCGAATGTATCTAGACATCTTTTAGTGTGTAGGTTCACCGAATATACAAACTAAAAGATGTCTAGATACATTAGCTTCACAAAAGCTAAAACATCTTATATTATGAAACAGAGGGAGTACTTCATTATATCAACACATCCTATGGTGTGGCAAACAAGGTCATCAGCATGGGCTGATCCAGTTGGGGTGCAATGGCAGCCCATTAAAAAATGGAACCTTTTTTGTATCATATACAATTTACACTTAATTAACTAATCCCCACTAATGCCAATGAATGAAAAATACAAAAGCCCATAGTTCAACCACCACTACAAAATCAAATCCTTCTTGGCCATTACAGCGAGGATCAAAATATTTTTCTATTTGAAACAACTTAGACAATTCGTACAGAATCTTCCAAAAAATATACTTGTGTGTTGTATCCACGGTGTTAATGTCATCCATGCAACTAAATTGTGGATGTAAAGCATGGCACCCCAGCATAACCATTATGGTGTAACCAAGGGGTTAAATGTACAATTAAGAGAGAAAAATCATGTATTCTACTTATTTCTTCGAGACATCAGATTAGATTGGATGGACAAGATCAAATGCGTCAAACACCAACAAGCTACCGTGCTGACACTAGTGCCAAGGTCGACAGTTTTACCTGGTTTTCTTGAATTTTACCAATCTGTGCACAATTCTTTTAGGTATTTCACAAAAACTAAATACGTACAATCAATCAAAATTATTCGTAAATTTCAAGAATTGTGTAAACAGTGCATCAAGGCAAACATTCAGCATTGCGCGCTACTGACTACGCCGGCTCACGACGTTTTCGTCACATGAACATCTAGCGTCGCACCCAATGCCAACACACAAACAATCACAGGGCACCAGAAACAACTGCACTAGAAAAATTGCGTCAAAAGAAGTTCAGCAAAACCTATCAACACGTGATCGAGATTTGAAGATGTCAATGCAAGAAACACAACAGCAAACGCAGATCGTAATTTCGATACTGCGTTCAAATGTTATTTAAAACGCGTCTAGATACATGCAAATCTAGACAAATCCAAGTCAGTTATTTCGGGACGGAGGGAGTATAAAAATAATCATGTGCGCCTCCTGCAAAAACCTGAGGTTCGCCCAAAAAACAGCATGCCGCACTGCATGTGTCAAGCAAGGGAACATCCAGAGTCGTGCATAAATGCGATACCCACCGAACCTCTATGAAACCTCCTTTTTTTAGCTACCTCGATACCTTCTATACTAGTATAAGCATAGCTAGATTTCAGTAAAAAAAATCGGAGAGCTGGATTGAATTACTTAACAGAGTATATGAGAATAGATTAAAGAAAATTGATACATAAAACAAAGACTCCAATTTCCAGAATTGCATAATTTTACTTTTAACTCAACAAATGAGCATTAAACTAAAACTAGGTACTGATTTGCATTCTTATTATGCTTCATAAGAATTCCTGCTCCTAGCTACACAAGGAAATAACCAAGAATGCATATAGAACATGTAAGAGAAATTTCAGTGATAACAGAAAGGTGATAAAAAAAATCAACATTCCAAACATTACATGGCTTATGTTTACTGTTGGTTACCTGTTAAGGGAAACTGGGTGTGATCCTGGAAATTGTG
This sequence comes from Avena eriantha, assembly GCA_910589775.1. Lineage (NCBI taxonomy): Eukaryota > Viridiplantae > Streptophyta > Magnoliopsida > Poales > Poaceae > Avena > Avena eriantha. The sequence goes on along the minus strand of OU342743.1, from coordinate 227,713,634 downwards.
CATGCCCTCGCGTCTATAACCAAAGAAAGGATGTAAGAAAACTCGTTTGGCAGCTCCACATGCACAAAACTGAATACAAAAAAGGTTGATACATGGAAGTGACAAATGAAAGTGTTGCACAAAATAATAAGCTATGGACAGGCCAAGGGCCGAAGACACAGAAAACATGACTCACACCTGCCCATCATAGTATGTTCCTCCCATGCCATAGAAAATTATATACGTACTACTCCCTCCGTCCCAAAATAAGTGACTTGGTTTTGTCTAGATTCGTATGTATAGATACATGCAAATCTAGACAAACCCAAGTCACTTATTTTAGGACGGGGGGAGTATATACTTTGAATTTCCAATAACCCTTTTAGGACTACACTTAGAGAATGCAAAATCAGATCTTTGTACAATCTCGCTTACCTTGGTAAAATAGTTAAAATTTTGGTGCCCACCATGTAAAACTGCCACATCAAGTGAAATGAGCAAATACTTGCATAAATAGTCCCGCTAGATTTCATTCATATGCTTTTGCGGTATTTGACAGACAGTAACACTGCATGAATGTACTGTCTGCTTGCTTGAAAATTGAAAAGCAAGACCAATAGTGGAACTGGTAAAGTGGTAATAACAGCAAGCAAACTTTACTCCCTCAGAACCAAAATATAAGACGCACACATTCTACAAGATTTAACTTTAGTCCTATATGAGGATTAAGTGACACATAATTTATATAATCATTGGTCAAAGTTAAAATTTGGAGAAAAATGTGCGCCTTATATTTTGGGATGGGAGAGTACACGACAATTGGCAACACTGGTGTTTGACTCTATCCTCAATCTGATGTTAATCCACACAAAAAAAGTGTAAGCTGGGCGAGACAAAGATTTAATACTTACAAGGGGCAGTTCAAGCAACCGATAACATAAAATGCGCAGAGCCTCTTGCTGATCAAAAGGTACAGCGTCTCCCAGCACATCATCATTAGTTATAACTTTTTCCTCAACCTCGTTCTGCAAAATACAAAGGGGGTATCTCATGAGCAAGAAAACAGTAAATCAGCTATCATGAGCAAAGATAAGGTTGAGTCCCATCTCTGATGTTAAAAAATAAAATTCAATCATTAAAATAGGATGTGTGAGTTTGTGTTCCAACAAATAAAATAAAAGTGAAGTATGCAAGGAAGCAGCCTACAATTACTTGGAATTGTTTTACCTAAAGGGAGAAAATACATACATGTACTGGTGCAAGATCGCCAGCATCATCGTCGTCATCTTGCTTAGCTTCACCATTTAAATCAAGATCAAAAGGGCTCTTCCATTCTGGTGTTGAAGGGCATGTTACAATCATATTTTCAGGAACCTCATGGTAAAATGAATACAACGCTTCAATGTAGTCCCTCTTATATATTCCAGGAGGGCGCCTCTGAGCAAATATATTTATTGCCTAGGAAGAGAACTGATGTCAAGACAAACAGTGGAACTACACTGAACAAATCACATTCAGTGTCTAGTTGCCCTACCTCAGCAACCCAAGAGATGTGTGTGCGCATGAGGTAATGAATAATCATGAAGCCTGTACGATTATGACCATGGGTACAGTGAACTAGAATATATTTTGGAGTCCTTGACTGCTTTTGTCGTTCAAGAAACGCCATCACCTGAAATAGCAAAATGTTACTTAAGTAGCTTATGAGGAACTCTATGAATATGGTAGTTAATAATGACCTACATGCAGATCAATATATTCTACAGTACAAAAAAACTAACCACGTCGAGTTGAAGGGTATCTCATTAAGAAAACAAGAAAGTCGCAGAAGCCTACAAAACGATAAAGATCCATGTACACATGTATATAATCAAATCTGTGCTCCCAACATATTGTTATAGAAAACAGAGATGAACATGCAACCACTATGCACAATTCCAATTAACTGAAACTGCAAACGAACTGGTACACAGGATATAAGAATATAACAAAAGGAAAAGGGCTAGATATTCAAATTGAGTAACATGATGGTGTTCACATAGCACAAAACATGATAATTATCAACCAATCCACAAAGTGGTCCATCATTAAAGGTAAGGTGCCACTGATAACCACCTTGCAGTATAAAGCATGGTGTGAAAGAAACAACATATGAAACAATTGGGGTGAAATGAGATGTCAAATCATATCAAGAATTAAGCATCAGACTCCTTCGCAAATACATACACTATCCAGAGTATAATTTACGTAAATATCTGTATCAAAAAGATTACTGTTACTACCTCATAGACAAATTCATTAACAGATTCATTATCCGGTACAGCATCTCTCCCCTTGCAAGGAATCTAAAAGGGAACGTGTTAGGAAGGATTTCTTTCAACATACGAAGATTTTTTTAAGCTAAACTCTCTCACCTTGACATGCTTGGTACCTTGCTTTGTCCATTCTGCTGGTGAGTAATATCTAGAAGTATTTGTCAGATCAATGACTAAACCTATCTGGAAAAAAGAACAATTACAACTGAAAACAGAAATACAATTATCTGCTGGTAATAAGTGACTAATAAGAATACAAAAGAAAGGCGTGCCAATAGTATCAAGGCTTGTGGTACAAACAAGAAATAATTAAGACTTCATAGTTTAAGTAAAGAATAAAGTCCATTTTGAACTTTGAACTTGTAGAAGTTGGCTAAATCAAACGGCAGACTTCGAATCCCAGAAGTTGGCACCCTAAACTTATGAATCCCGGTCTATTTCAAACCTTGGACTTGTTTTTAACGCCAGAAAAAAAAAAGGGATAATTCGCTACTCTCACTAAGTTGGCTAACATGTATGTCTCTTCCACCTCCAGTCTATGTCACTTCCCACTCGATTTCTATCTCTAATCTACCAAAATCGACATGTACGAAAAAAAATCTCTCGTGTTGGTTGGTGGGTTCATTTATGCTGCACTGGTGTTCAACTACAGAGAAGAGTAAGAGCAAGTCACGCAGGACAAGCACATGAGAAGACATACAAACTCTCCTTCACTATACACAAATCAGTGCTAGTTGTGTTGTGCACGTGCAGGGAATGGATGAAGGATGCACACACGTATGGTACACACTAGAAATTATCAGCCACCCAATACTTACTTCACGGCCAGCTTTTCTTTGCTTGTTTATTACTTGTTTGGAAGAATATCTTTTGCCAGGAGGAACTGATTCATTGAACGTTTCATCAAGGGGAACTTTGGAGGGTATGATTCTATCTATTGGCTCACCAAATGCAGGACAATCCAACCAGCCTGAAATCACAACATGAAAATACAAATATTAGAAATTCACTCATGAGGAAACAATATCATAACTAAAAGTTGCTAGGATGAGAAGACATCTATTGTATTAACAATTATGAAACTCCTTAGGAAAGTTTGGATTCTTCGTACCCTGCGGTGCCTCTTTAATCCGTCCTCTACCAACTTTGATTGGAGGTGCATATTCATTCCTAATCTGCTGAGGATGTTGCCTTGAGCCTTCATCCTGCTGCTCTCTCTTTAATTTCTTGCGTCTCTCTTCACGCTCCTAGTGACAACAGCAAAATTTCGCATAAAAATGACACATTTAGCAACATCAAATAAAATTGGTTATTGCATGGCACAAACTTAAAGCAAAAAATTTAAATTGTACGGCACATATGTCAAACCATAATAGCTGTAAAAACATAGCCTCCACAAGAAAGGACATCTTATTATAAGCATGATGCAAGAGCACAGTCTAGGATGTGTTCTTCAGTCGCAATGTCGCATGCATAACAATGATGGACTAGACTACGCAGCGGCACTGCATATGGGGATTCCCATGTGACATGTCGCACGCCAATCCTCATCTTTTGTACCTTGGACTACTAATCCAATTCACGATCCAATTTTACTATTGGCTTAGTCAAGGAGATCTTCGAAACTAGATCTCATGTTGACATGTTTTGACGACACCTTTATTTTTCATCAGTAATTGCCACATTGTACTTGATTATAATAACCTGGTTATCATGTTCATGAACATCATTCTACAATAATGCAAGACTTAATGATGACATATCTTAGTTGTTGGTAACACTTGAATACCTACTCTAGATCTACATAACATTGCAATGCCTAAAACAATGTAATTAAATATAAGGTAACTATGTACTTGTATCGTTTTAACTGTGCAATCACGGTACTTGTGCGACAAAAAGAGTTCATCGAAACATAGCAACAGGGTATCTAGTTCAGAAGCCTGGTTATCATGTTCCTGAACATCATTCTACAGTAATGCAAGACTTAATGATGCCATATCTTAGTTGTTGGTAACACTTGAATAACTACTCTAGCTCTACATAACATTGCAACCTAAAAAACGTAAATAATTATAAGGTAACTATGTACTTTTACCATATTAACTGTGCAACCACGGTACTGGTGCGACAAAAAGAGTTCATCGAAACATAGCAACAGGGTATCTAGTTCGGAAGCCTTCGTTGAGACAAAGTTAGCAGCCTTTCGAAGTCCTCATTGAGACAAAGTTAGAGGTGAAGACGGATCGCTAATCGGGTTAACGGTTTAGGAGATTATTTTTTTAATTTCTGACTAAGCAATTAATTCGATGATGTCAGTGTAGTGGAAAAAAAACTATTAAAACACTGCACCACCAGAATACTAAGTAGCATACGTGTGCTACTCAGATTTTTCCTTCAATCATAACCATCTCCTTGTGTAGGCAATTTCTTTCATCTTACCATGTTTCACCTTGCTCTCAAGTCTGATAAGAGATGGTTTACCTTCCAAATATAACTAAGCAGACACCATCAGTTTGATCCATGTACAGATCCAAAGTGAGCAGTTCACGGCAAATGGAAAACTATACCCAGAACTGACATTACATACCCTTCGCAATATTGCAACAGCAGACTCAACATGTTCCTCCTGTGCATAATCAACCTCCTCAGGTTCTTCATAAGGCTGTTCATCTTCTTCAGGCAATGGTAATGCGTTTAAATCCATGGAGAAGGTCATTAAACATCCACTGCTTCATATATCCCTCAGTTCAAGTTGAGATATATACACCTGATAACAAACACATTCTAGATTTTTCAGAAGTCACTAATTAGCTTAAGTACAGTAAAAGGCTTTGAAACAATATGTGCAAAGACAACCAACTTTGAGATATGAGCAGCACAGCAGAGCAAAGAAGGAACCAAGCTAGAAAAATTGGGTACATTTCAGCTACATGGCTGATGGACAGGGGAAGAAGAAACAGTTTCTGAGAGCTTCGTTCGCACACAATTGATACGCTCTTAGAAATACAGAGGATCTGGAAGGATAGCATTCTAATACTAACCACGGATAAGAAAATACATATCACATACTAGCTATTACCAAAGTTCCAGGCTGCTCACAGTACAATTTTACCAACTCTCCCACGTTAAGCAAGTGATGTTTGTATTTTTAAATTCATAAGCACAGATAGAAGATGAATGTACGAATAGCAATGACAAAAACGCTGCAATGTGTACGCTTAAGGCAGAGGCAAAACTAGGAATTTAGGCCTAGCGCATTTTTGAACCTTACTAAACAGTGCAGGATACGAATGCGGAACACATAAAGCGGAAATGGAACATAATAATATACGGAGTATTTTGTCGGAACATAGGACACCTTAAACCATGCACAAAGAGTCAAAAGCCACAAACATAGTTCGTAAGTTCTTCTCTTCGCAAAAATTATATAAATAGATTTGGAAAGAGGTTTAGGTCTAGCTTAAATTAACTTAATACAACAAAAACAATCAATCCGATTAGCTTAAGCAAAAATATGGAATTCAAATATTGAATCTGCAACCATGCATTTGTTTTTCAGGATTATTCTTGTCCATTTGGTATTTCTCCTAGCTTAATTGAATGCTTAATTTCAAAATCATCTTCATGGCCCATTCATCAGATTTTACCCCCCTTATATATGTCCCTGGTGAACAAAAGTAAGGCAATGCAAAACACAAATCATACTACTTTTGGCATGCCATCCACAGAAGAACATAATATAGTACCAATGAATGAAGGCCATTGTCCAAGTGTGCAAGGGACTTATGACTCATACACCAAAAAGGGATATGGACAGAAAATAAGGCAATCAAGATTAACTCAGAACATGCGGATTCAGCAGTATAAAACTATAAATGGCAAAAGAAACCAGGGAATTACTCCACTTCCTCTCCCACATCCTCAACCACACAATCCACAAACAGAAATACCGTTAAACACGCAGAATGATTGTCACACGATCGTTTTCCTGCACTATTACTGCTTGGCAATCCAATGTTTCCAAGTTGGGAAGCAAACTGTGGTTCACGGGTAGGGTGGCGACATGGATTAAGTGTCACTCGACAAGTCTACAGGTCGCAACTCGACTGTCGACAAATTGGAGCGACACGACAAGTTGAACTTGTCGATCGACAAGTTGACTTGTCGGCGACAAACCTCGACTTGTCTCTGTCAACGAGTCGAGCGACAAGTTGACGCCTGGGATATAAGGTATCTTGTGTGAAACCCTACGCCCTCCAAAACAGATTGTGACCTCCCTCTCCCAGCCGCCTCTCCTCTGACGCCCCTCTCCTGGCGTCGCCTCTCACCTAGCATTTTGTCGACAAGTTGACTCCCTATGCCATTAATATTTATTACATCATACCAAAATTAATAGGCTAGTTACTTAGTATTGTTTAGTACTTACAGCTCGACTACACATCGACAAGTCTAGCACTTGTCAAGACTTGTCACGACTTGTTTGCTTGTCGGTACCCTAGCAACAAGTTGCGATGCGTCGACATGTAATCCTTGGGTGGCGAGCATGCATGGAAAAACACAATAACAAACCCACAACATTCCGTACCCACACCCAAACCCTCCCCGTGCAAGGCGTCCCGAGAACACGGCTAGCCTATGGTTCGCCTCGAATTAGTCAAGTACCTGTACCCGGCACATGGAACCGCAGTACCCCGCAAGCTAACCATCGAGGCTCAGCACATGGACCGAGCGAACTCAGAGCATTATTTGCATATTATCCCAGATTTGGTGGGCGTATGCGATTTTGGCATGCCCTCTACAGAAGAACATAATATCATACCGATGAACGAAAGGCATTGTCCAAAGTATACAAGGACTCATAATTCATACACCAAAAAGGGATATGCATAGACAAAAAAAAAGAAATCAGGATGAACTCAGAGCATGCGAATTCTTGCAGCAGTATAATGGCAAGAGAAAAAACAGTGAATTGCTCCGATTCCTTTCCCACATCTTCAAGCAATCCATAAATGGAAACAGCATCGAACAAGCAGAGTGATTGCCACACTCCTGCACCATTACTGCATGGCAATCTAATGTTTCTAAGTTGGGACGCTAACTGTGATTCACGGCTAGGGGTGGCGAACAGGCATGGAAAAACACAATAACAAACCCACACCATTCCGTACCCACCCCCCAAACCCTCCCCGTGCGAGGCGCCCCGCCCCGAGAACACGGCCTACCTAAGGTTCGCCCACGAATTAGTGACATACCGGCGCCCGGGGCCCGGAATCGCAGTACTCTACAAGCTAACAGCCATCGAAGCGCAGCGCGCCGAGCGAACGCGGAGAGAGAAGAGGAGGGAATGAGTTAAGCGTACCTCACGCGCGACGGCGGAGGCGGGCGTCGAGACACCGAGCGTTCCGCCCGGTGGAGCGGCGGAGGACGGCGGTGCCCGCACCGGCGAGCACCGCTGGGGTGTAGAGGAGGGAGATTGGGGAAGGGTTTAGGGGGCAAAGGATCCGCAGGTTAGGGTTTGGGAGCCTCGGCCATGCGAGGAGGGCCCGAAACCGGTTCGGGTCGAGACGAGGGGAAGGGAGAGGGGAACACGGCTGAACGGAAGTGTGTTGCGGCCGCACGGGGCTCACCTTTGTCAGCGTGAGCTCGGCCCCGTGCGCGCAGCCATTCTGGCGCTGCCACCTGGGCGACACGGGCGAGCCGGAGGTCGCAGGCTCGCAGCGGCCTTTGAGGTTTGTGCACACCCAAACAGCTACGGCTCGAATCCGATCAACCGGCCGGACCAAACAGCTACCGGTCCAATACGATAACCGGCCCGGACCATAGTGCAAACCAAACCGCAACAATGGGCATCTCCGACTGCACTACCTAAACTGTCTGAGCCAAGTATGATCAGGGAGTGCAATCTCTAGAGACACTATCCAGACAGACTGACATGTTCGGCTCAACCTATTCTTACATCAAACTAGTTGAATACCCGTGCGTTGCCACAGTTTTATAAAAAAATATCATCAGCTCATATATCACACATCTAAACATGAAATGCATGTATAATATGCATCCATATAAATCTTAAGCACACAGATTTATGTGTGTAAACCTCCGTGGAACAATGATGTTTAAAATTTGAAAATATAACTCGTGTAAAACTCTTATGAAACTCTTAAAAGCTGGTACAAATCGACTACGGTGTATAGCAATCCTGGTAACAATTCTCGATGACCATAATGTATACCTCTACCTTTCCGTCTCCTTGCCATGACTCCATTGTTCTTTCTCTTTAATGTCTTGACACTCCATTTTCCATTGGTATGGACTACATATGTTCTCAGACTCCCAAAAATCTCCACTTATTATAACAACACTCTCGTGTATTATATTCTCGGAGAAGGAAGGTCTGGGATGATGCCGAATTCTAGAGAGGAAGGCCCATATGAACAATCAAACTGTTTCTTAATCAAGTTTAAAATTTATACCATTATCACACTAAACTAAGTGCATGTAACTAAACATACTCCCTCTGTTCTCTTTTAGTCTACATTTTAGAACAATTTTTTGTTCCATATTAATCTACATTTTAGCTTGTAGTCAACAAAACAGAGAAAATGAAGCGGTCTTGCTCACTTTATTGGATGTTATTACTTTTAATGTAGCTTGGATTTGTAGTTCATATTTCTAAGTAGTACTAATAAAGGTCGTACTAATTTGTATGATATTTTCTAGGAGGTAGACTAAAATGGAATGGAGGGACTACATAACATCTAAGAATTTGTTTGATCCTCCAATTTGTTTAGCCTTGTATTTTGCATGCCTAGACAACATCAATCAATCTATTATTTCTATTATTTCTCGGTAGTTCCAATGCATGGTGCCACCAGATCGAACCGATAGAATCAGATGTTCGATTCTAGCATCAGACAGAAGTGCAGTGAGGATGCACAACATTGGCACAGTTTCTTATGGGACACGAGTGACCTCTTGAATTGCGTAAGCTCGTCTTCTAGTGTTTTAGGTCGGTGGATCCATAAACAATGTTAGTTAGGATAAGATAGTGAAAAAATAATTGGCATAATATGCACTATGTGATGATTCCTGTTACCCAATCCGAATATAGCATCCTCCGTATTCACAAAGTAACATGATTGAACTTTTTAAAGTGTCATTTCCTTTTATCTATCAATATAACTCTTGCAGACGTATTATAAGTACCATGATGAATTAATTTGGCGAGACACCAAAACGACGTATTATACAATTTTCAACCTTATTGTGTGGGTGGTTACAGACCACTCTTGTCTAATATAAATTTTTAATAGCATATATTCATCTATTCCCCTACATTCTGCAACACAGTATTACCAAATTTCCAACCTTATTGTCTGGTGGTTACAAACAACTCTTGTCTAATAATAAATGATTTAGATATTTCTCTATATTTTGCATCATAGTTCTTGTGTAGTGTCTCCTCCATCATAATAATTGGCATGCACCATGACCTTGACTTCGTTGCTACGCCTGACCTGACTCCACTCATGTACATTGCTCAGTATAGCAGCGAGCTAGAGAATATAAAATAAACACTCTGTAAATTAGAAATTAGTCAACCATTAATTTGTACTGAATATTCCCAATTGTTTTTTAGGGAGAATATTCCCAATTGTTGATGTTTAGGGCTTCGCATAATCTTCGTACCCATATAGAACTAATTGTGTGCCATAAGACTTATGTTTTCTCACTAGTGCTCATTTGTAGAGTAAAATGTGAGAGGATTGATAAATCTGGCAAGGTGCTAATATCTTGAAACAATATAGTGAAGAAACTTCCGACATTCACAAGATAACGTATCTTATTTTGGCTTTTAACGAAGGAGAAGCAAACCTGTACATGTTAAGAGTATATCACCAAGAAGGTTTGGCGCTTTTCTGCTCCAAGACCATGAACTAAAGAGTCAAAATTTGGTTGCTCGTGCATATGGAAGCAAAGATACTCATTACTTTATGCGAATATATACTATAAATTATTTTTACACGTTACTACTGAAATCCATAAGAAATAATAGGGGTAACTCAAGGAATCCATCTTAATATTAGTAGAGTTCTAAATATTCTCACAAGTGGTCAACGTCGTAATTACTTCATCTAATTATAGGTAAATACAGAGCTCACAGACAGCCAACCTCATAATTATTCCATGTAATTATAGGCAAATACAGACCTCACAATCGGTTGACCTCATGTTTCTTTTATCTAATTATAGGCAAATACATACCTCACAATAGGTTGACCTCATGTTTATTTTATCTAATTACAGGTAAATACAGTGTGAGTTTTACAACTTATGATGAGGCGTAATTTTAAGATTCTAAGATCATATTCACGGAAACGTACTTTCATTAGTGTTTTGCTTTCCTTAGTCGATCTAGTCATCCGCTTTTGTTTACTAAGATCCAATCATCTAGAAGAACTGTTCAGGAAATTATTTCCCTCTGAACTGACCATGACGTCCTGCAGAAAACAAATGCAGATTTAAGATAGTAGACGAATGAGTATGAGTATCAGAAACTTTAAATTGATCACATTGATCGTCTACAAAGACTTGGGCGGAGTATGTCAGAATTATCTTGAGGTGAAAGAAACTACATCAATCTAATCACTTGCGAGATGGTGAATACGGTCCTGCTGCTCGCTGCACACATAGTCAGCACAATAGCTCACCCAGACAGTTAAATGTAGAGCACAAGCAGGCCAATGCCGCCTCCACGATCTTGGCGAGCGTGTCAAACTGTCAATGCCTCCCCGAGCTTGGCGAGTGTATCAGCGAAACTGAAGAGAGCAATAAGGCGAGCACAGGTGGCTCGTGGGCGCAGCTGTGAAAGAAATCCGGGCAAAATATCCCCGTTGGGATTGAGTCCTCCTCGTTGCCACCGTGCTCGCCGTGACAGACTACGGGTCACTCCTGTTCGCCGCTACACAAGTCGGTGAAGCCGCGCCCGTCCACCGTCGACTCAAGTTTGAACCGGTCTCCCATCCCGTCCAAGCCGTGATCGGGCCCTCTAGGTCGCTCCTCCTCATCCGCGCTGGCTACTCTTGGCGTGGCCATCCACGAGTGCCTCCTCCTCACCATCGTGTCGGACGAGGACGCTGCATCTGTCGTGGACCTCCGCCACCGGCTCGAGGCGGACCCTGCTTTTCCACCCCGTACTATGCCACGCTCGGTGCTCCCGGCCACGTGTGAGGGTGGCGGCGAGCAAACCCTGGCTGTTGCATCTCTTTGGCAGGGGAGGGAGGAGAGGGATGAGTATACAACGAGTTCAGCGGAACTGAGATTGTGGACGACGTACTCCAACGGTTTGGCCCAAAAAGTCCGTCCTTGCTCGTGAACTCGACGGAGGAGAAATCTCACAACAGTTCGTTGCATAGTTTGTTTGCTTTGGAACTATATAAGAGGAGAGATTCATGCTTGACTTATCTAATAAAACAAATCCGACGAACTATGTCCTAATTTTTCGCTACGTCTGAGATGGTTAGGTACACTGTGGCATTTTTCCAGTAAATATGACCACCGTCTTGCTTTTAATAGTAAAGATTTAAGCCATGAAGGCGTCTGGTCGCACGGTAGTGACCGCACGCCGAGTGATCGGCTGCTGGGACTTGTGTTTAAGTGACAGGTTAACTTAGATTTTTTAATTAGATTGATAGCCGGTAAATCAAGCCCTACAGCTAATGAAACTAAACGACTACAGCGGGTCTACTCCTCCTTGTCCTGCGTGGTAACACTCTCTCTTGATAAGGCTGAGTTCTTGTGTATAGTGTTAATTTCTAAATCGGTTCATAGCACATACAGTACAGATAAATACCAAAACAGTGTATCATTATTACGTCGAATAATTCAGAAATTGCAATTATTACATAATGTTTAGCTCAAAGCTAGCTCAAATATTCAAATAGCAGCGGTAAACGTGAATATATATAGCTCCAATCTACAAATTGTGCCACATGCGAACAACTGTCGAGTGGAGGTTCGTGACAAAATCGATCACTCGAAGTCTGAATAACCTATAATATGAAAGATTGCAGCCAAACAAGTCGTCAATATTTTAAATGTATTGACAAGTAGAGCTAAGAGAGAATATGACAAGTCTAGTCACTGCATGCTTATTTGGCTTGTGAAATTCAAGACTTCTTTACAACATCAAAATAAGTTCATCCTATCATTTTTAAATCATTTAGTCTTTTGGCACACAATCCAATTAAGTTTAACCGCAAGTTTTAACAAATTATGAAATTGGGATGAGCGAGAACATGCCATAGCCTCTAAATCCTAATAGGGAGAAATCCAGGAAAAGACAACTTGGGAAGTAGTTTCTCAAACTCATCCACGCACCGCTCCTACCTAACAATCACTCCATCTCCGGATACGTAAGGTTCGGTTCACCACGACCTACTAAATCCAACCAGCCACCTATAACTCACTGGCACATGGTTGCATACGTAAACTAGCAAACAAAGACACTAAATATTCCTCTAAGCTTTAGGTAACTTTCCGCATTAAAACCATCCAAAAATTAGCAATTCCATCACACCTAGAAAATTCATTAATTAAATTGTTTTGATTTTCACAAAACAATTGCTTTTAAAAACATAGTTCATCATGGTGTAATCCCACCCCCGTTTAAGTAGCACATTTATCATACGGTGCCTCTCCTTGTTAACAAGGAGTACAACAACAATAATAATATATAGCATAGCATAATATTTCTACACGTGCAACTACAAAATTAGAGCTACAATGTATAGAGAAAATAAGTAGGACATTATACTTATAGATGACATGCATGGAAAACTTTTTAATGCACCAAAACTATTTATTGCATTAATTAGATTCATTTAATAGGCTTTTACTCTTATTAAATTAGCCTTTGTTGTAAACAATATTTCAATTCTTAGTAAAAATATTTCTAGATAGATATTTTGATTTAGAGCCAGGAGCAAAACGATTCACGTCAAAATAGTTTACAGAATTAAAATACTACAGTATGCATTTTAATATATTTTAAAATATTTATAATGTAAACTCAAAGTTTTATTACAAAGTCATGTTCTACACAATTTTGTGAATCTAGGGGTATCTCATTTGTCTTTTTCGATTTGTAGTTTATTTTCTATGAATTAATTGCTCTAAAAAGAGTATTAAACTAATTAAATAATTTTGACAAATACTTACAGTAAAAGTCATATCCAAAAACATATTAATATTCTTCACAAAAATTTGAATATGTTGATATATTATATGTTATTTTTGGATCTATAGATCTTTTTATATGAATTATACAGGATTACACGATTTTCTATAATTTTTAATCAATTTCCAATTAAAAGGGCCCTGGGAATATACCGCGTTGACGTAGCTATTGCGTGGCCCTGGCGCGAAAATGACATGGCGGTGACGTGGAAAGCGGTGTGGTTGCGCGCCACTGGCCGATACCTCTTCATCTAGGGATCTAATCTTGGGCGTCGGTTGAAGATCTGACAGTCCGGGTGCAAGCTTGAGGGCTCACCGGCGAGCGACGCGGACGAACGACGGCGGCGGTGCAGACGACGGTGCTGGAGGCGGTTCCGACGGTCTCTGGTGAGGTTCGAGGTTGTAGACGCGATGCGGCGAACGACGGTGAGTTCGTAGGTGGTCACGGCACGGTCTCTCGCTTCCTTTGGCGACGACAGGGAGAGGATGGATCTCCTCAGCTAGGATGGACCATTGACGTCGTGATGCGCGGTCTGGTAGGACTCGACGATGGCATGTTGCTCGTCGACCCTCGCATGCAGGGCGACATCGTCCTCTCCCCTGAAGTCGTCTAGGTCATCGTCATCGTCCATGTCGGCCCACCCAACTGCCATAGTACCCGCCTCAGCCATGCGGTTCATGCACGTAAAATGCATACATGAATTATGTTGTTTATTGATTCATATTTCCACATATTTGCAACATATATAATATTATATTCATGTTTTATGTTGATTGTTTGTGGATTTACCAATGATCCTATTTTGGTTAAAACTTTGAAGGACAGGAAAACCTTGTTTTATGTATGTTTATCTTTCAAGGACCTAAATCAAGTCAAATAGGGCTAAATTTTAGAGAAGTCAATATTTCGCGAAGGGTGATCTGAAGTGCTTGGACCTCACGAGAGGGGCTTGGATGCCCAAAAGAGCCCAGGTGGTGTGGCCTGCCCCACTGCACGCGCCACATGACCTCTTTTGATTCTTGGTCGTCCGATTTACTTCAATCTTTCGCTCGTCGATTTGGTTTTACCTAAAAACGCCTATATAAAGGGTCTCACGAGGCATCCTCGAGGAGAGCGTCACTGAAATACCAAAACAAAGACATAACCAACAAAGATTGGAGGGAGAAATGATGAGTGTATATTTGTATCATTACATTATTAATTTGCATTGTAGATGTAGGATTTGGGTATTTTACGGTGTTCGCGCGCATATTTTATGGCTGTTTTCACCAGGATCAGGACAGATGATGAATCCAATTGATGCAATTATTGAAGTAGATGGACTATGGAGAAAAGGAGTAAAAACAACATAAATCGCTTATTTGGGAAATATTAATAATGTCAGAAGAAAACCAGAAGCGAACAAAGGAGGCAGAGAGCGTAACAACCAACTATACGGTAGGAGAATTTCTTCCGCCCGTATAGCTCCGGCCATATAGTTGGCGCCACCTCCCCTCGTCAAATAGTTTCACCCTGTGCAATTGGTTCAACGAGACGACATACAAAATACTCAAAAATCGCAGAAACCTCACCTCTAGAAAACATTTGGAGGGGGAACTCATCCGCGAGGGATCCATCTTCATCCTGCGCAAATCCAGGAGGCTAAGGCATCGATCTTCATCATCCACCGCTGCATCACCACCATCTCCATCCATCTCATCTATATCGTGTCTAGATTTTGTTGTAATTCCTATACTCGTTATGGATTTATACAAGTACTATTCATCTATGATTGTTCCTATTATCATTGCTATGATGTTGATTGCCTCCATGTCTGAGTAGATCATTAGTTTTTGGAGAGATGGAGAAATCCTAGTATGAGATTGAAATAAGATAAAGTCTATTATGATATTCATCACGGTGACCATGTGTTAGATTATCTACATCTTGATGTTCAGAGAAGTCAACCTCTCAATATTTGCCTCTCCTTGGCATTTGATGGAAGGAACTACTTGTTGGCAGACGGAGGCGTGCTAGTACTTACAGTGACTATAAAGCTGTTAGCAATCCTTACGTATCAACTTGGAAAATCGAGAAAACTCACGGAACACTATCCATGCCATGGGATACGTCCTATGGGATTACGTTCCTTAATAACGCAGTAATTCGATTGATGTCGATTGCTAACTGTTGTGGTTATGAGGATTATGTGAGCAGCGGTTGTTGCGTATTCGTCCACATACGGAGTTCCTTCCATAGATACATAGTTGAGAATGTTCATGATGATAATCTTTATCCTAGATCTTTACAATACTTGTGGTGTATCCGCTACTCTCTGAGAACGATTTTTCCCTACTGCAGTTCTAATCTTTCTTTACATACACAATACTTACTTTCTGTATTAAATTATTCTGCTTTACTTTATTATTACTCTTATACCCAAAACTCCAAAACACATGTTTATACATTAGTCGCATTTTATCTTGTTACTTAGAACTTTATCTAGCATTTCTATCGCAATATTTATTTTAAGAATTATTATACTTCAGACTCCTACTCCCTGTGGGATCGATATATTTATTTCAAAACTAACTATAAACAATCTGTGCACTTGCAGTCATCAACCTATTTTCCGACGCTGTTGCCGGGGAGCTAAGCGTTGTAGGTCTTTTAGTTTTTGCTTATTTATTTTTGTCTTGCTAAATTTTGTTTTGAGTTATAGGTTTGCACTAACATGATGGAGTTTGAGCATATGACTAGTGCTAACTCACTCAACCACTTTGGGAAGCCCTATGATATTTATAAAAGAGACAACTTCAATGATAAGACAAGGGGGTTTGACATAAATTATCTACTACTTAGTTTTCTACATAAGAAGCAATTTACTAGAGATGAAGAAGATCCTGATCCATATAAGCATATTGCATGTTTTAAAATATATGTGACACTTTTTTATTGACAGGATATACTGCCGATAAGGTAAGGACTAAAAAAATTAGTCAAACTTTGACAAGTACAACTCTCCCATGGTATAGATCTCTACCCCCTGAAGCCACTACTACTTGGGATAATTTAGCTTGTGAATTTCTATCAAAATATTATCCATTATCAAAATCTTTTGGAATCAAGTGTCTTATAATGACTTGGAAGAATCGTTCTAATGAAGGACTAGTAAGAGCTTATATTAGATTTAAAGATTTACTACGATTATGTCCTCATCATGATTTACCTGAATGTTATTTACTACATATATTTTATGGCGGTTTAACTGAACCTAATAAAATTGAACTAGACTCTTTCGCGGAAGGAGCCTTTATGAATCTTTCTATACCTAAATCTTGGGCTTTGCTTAATAGAATTCGTGATCATAGAGTTTCATGTAATTTTAGTCTAGGAAGTGAAGGAGGCGTAGAAATAGAGCATGATTGTATTCATGATTATAATAAAAAAGGCCATGTGAAAGAATTGTCTAAAGAACTTTATCTGGATTCAGATCTTGTGTTGCAAGTTGTTAAAGCTTTACAAAACATATTAAAGCTCCAAAGGAGGGTCTAGTCAAGTATGATCACCACTTGAACCAGAGAAGAAAAGAGAAGATAAAGCAACGCTGCCTCTGTAGAGCTAATATATGAAGTACCTTTCCCTAACACTGCACAAAAGCATATTTTTGAATATGAACAGGTCAAAGTAGTACAGGAAAAGAGGGAAGAGAAAAGTGTGCCAGAAGTCAAGGAATGTCTGAAGGAAAACAAAGATGAAGAGGTAACCAAGGAAGCAATTATGGCTATGTACTCACACTGTAACATAGTTGAACTTGATGTACAGACTTTCATATTGGTTGAAGGTAAAACAAAGGTAAAAGATGTGGGTAAGTCTATTCTTCCCTGCATATTTAAAGAAACCTCTCATTACGGTTTATGTGACCTTGGCACATAAGTTAATGTTATATCTTATGATTTCTATCTAAAAATAAAAGAAGAAATAGAACCGGCTACGATTGAGAATACTGATATAACAATTATGTTAGCCAATAAAAATCTTAGAATTCCAATGGGAGTAGTTGACAATGCAACTGTCACGATTGACAAAAAGAACTTTCCTATCGATTTTGTAGTTGTTGATATGCCAGTTGACACTTTCTGCCCTATTATATTTGGAAGGTTGGGTGATATAGATTCCTATGCTAATTTCAAGAAGGAGATTGTGACTCTTAAGCTTGGGAAATGGAAAATAAATTCCATTTTTCCAAATTTAAAGACAAGCCTCCACAAGCATGGGAAGAAGAGGAAGAGAGAACCATTGAGGAAATGGCAGCTCTTTTCTTTGGTAATGGAGAAGAAGAAATAAATGAAGATCTAAATTATGAAGAAATAGTTATGGAGGACAAGTCCTTAGAAGAACTAGAAGATGAATTTGATTCACTTCCTATTTTGGGACCTCCCACTGATGAGGCTTTTGAAGAGCCAGAAAAGAGAGGGGACGAGGAACTACCACCCCCAGAGTTGAAGACTCTACCAGATGATCTCAAATACATGTTTTTAGATGATACCAATAAATTCCCTATTATTATTAGTGCTAAACTTTCAGGAGAAGAAGAAGAACTCATGAGGATACTTAAGGAGCATCACCAAGCCTTTGGGTACTCAATGGATGACTTGAAGGGCATTAGTCCCATGATAGCCGTCTATTGAATATTCATGGAAGAAGGTGCTAAACCAGTTGCAAAATTTAATAGAAGATTAAAGCCTGAAATGAAAGAAGTGGTAAGAAAAGAAATTGTACGCCTACTGGATGCATGTATAATTTATCCTATTAAAGAGAGTGATTGGATAAGTCATGTTCATTGTGTTTCTAAGAAAGGCGGTTTTACTATTGTTCCTAATGAAAACAATGAACTAATACCTACTAGAACTGTTGTTGGGCACATGATGTGCATAGATTTCAGGAAGTTAAATAAAGAAACTAGGAAAGGTCATTATCCATTATCGTTCATAGATCAAACTTTAGAAAGGTTAGCAAACCATACTCATTTTTGTTACTTGGACGAATATTCTAGTTTCTCTCAAATAGCTATTCTCCGGATGACCAACTTAAAACAACTTTCATAAGTCCTTACGGTTTACATGCTTACCGATGTATGCCATTTGGTCTATGTAATGCTCCAGCTACTTTGCAACGATGTATGACTGTTGTTTTTGCAGATTTTATAGAACTTATAATGGAAGTATTTATGGGTGATTTTTTTGTCTATGGAACTTCATTTACTAGCTGTTTGGATGATCTCAAGAAAGTTCTACAGCGTTGTGAAGAAACTAATCTTGTTCTAAACTAGAAGAAGTGCCACTTTATGGTCAAAGAAGGTATAGTCCTCGGACACAAAATATTAGTAAGGGAATTGAAGGGGATAGAGCTAAGGTTGAAACAATAGAGAGAATGCCACCACCTAGGGATATTAAAGGTATAAGAAGTTTTCTTGGTCATGTGAGTTTTTACAGAAGGTTCATTAGAATTTTCTTTGGGATATCTAAACCTTTGAATAACCTCTTGCAAAAGGAAATGAGATTTAATTTTGATGATAAGTGTCTTGAAGCCTTTGATAAACTAAAAAATGCTTTAACTCGTGCTCGAATCATTAAACCACCTATCTTGGATACAACCTTTGACTTAATATGTGAAGCTAGCGATGATGTTGTAGGAGTAACTCTTGGACAACATATTGGTCGTATATTTAATATTATACATCATGCTAGTAGAACTCTCAATGGTGTTCAAAAGAACTATCCTAAGGAAAAAAGGAACTGTTTGCTGTATTTTTCGCTTGTGATGAATTTTGTTCTTATATAGTTGATGCAAAGGTGAGAGTTCATACGAATCATGATGGCTTAAAAGAACTCCTTGAGAGGAAAGAACATAATCCAATACTGATCCGTTGGATTCTTTCACTTCAAGAATTTGAGTTGTAGATTATGCAAGGACAAGAAATAAAGATGTTAGATGTAGTATCCATGCTTGCCCAGGAAGACATTAATCTTATTGAGAGGAACTTTAGTCATGGTAATTTTCATTTACGAGAATTATTTGATGAGCTAAGTTCAATTCCTCCAAGAGAGGAGTCCTTGTCGTGGGAGGAACTTTTCATCCCCGATTAAGCAAGTGGTAAGTGCAAGGTAAGTGTTCTTACCCAAATAAGTGATTTATTTTCATAATTTTTACTCTTGAAATTTTTATTTTCGAATTCCTTGTGTTTTTCTGAAGTTTTAGAGGGGTTTTACCAACTATACGGGCGGAGCTATACGACCGAAGCGAGAGCTCCCGCCGTATAGTTGGTCGTTAAACTCTCTGTATCATTTTCGTGAAATTATTTTCGATATCTGAGCCTATATGGTCGCAACTATACGACCGGAGCAAAACTTCCGGTTGTTGAACTCTCAGATAGTTTTGCTTTTTGGTGCCGATATCTATACGGTCACAACTATATGACCGAAGCAAAAATTTCGGCCATATAGTTGGTCGTTAAACTCCCAGACACTTTTAATTTTCGGTGTTTGAAACTATACGGTCAGAACTATACGACCGGAACAAAAATTCCAGATGTATAGTTGGTCGTTAAACTCTCAGATACTTTTCGTTCGATCTTTCTTTTCATCTCATTATCTAAAAAACGTTATTGTCAGTTCTAAGTCGAGATTTAATCGACCTAAACTCGGGATATTTAGAAATATCTGCCCGGAACAAACTATACGGCCAGACCTATACGGGTTGCGCTCGTACAGTTGGTCGTTACATGGCAGGTTACTTCCAAATCCGTGATTTCTTTTTCTGTTTTGTTTGGATTCTTTTCTTGGATGTCAATTTGGTGTTTCTCATGTGTTTTACCGACCTCTGACCCCCCTTATATACTGCCATTGTCTATCTCTCTAATCGCAATCTACAGAAACCAATCTACCTTTTATTTTGCGAGAGGGCTCTAAGCCAAGGGATAGAAGTCAAGAAGAAAGACTCTCATGGAGATTGGGAGCAGAAGCGACCAAGGCAAGGAGATCAAGACCATCCCTATAGAGTTCCTCGATGCCAACCATGGGTGTCGGACGAGGGACTTGAAGGCCCTGGAGCTGAAGATTGAGGAATTGGACAAGGAGAAGTCAGGGACACCCAAACACCTTCGATTACTGCGAATTTATTTTGATAAACTTGATGAAGATATCAAGCGGACAACCGAAGCGGGTTTCGCCATGAGTTTTAAGGCACTACAAACACTCCAAGATAACAATGAGTTCATTAAGGAACAAGTGAAAGTGCTGGAGAGGAACAATCTTTTCTACAAGCCGTGTGTTAAGGAATTAGAAGCTGTCAACCAATCCCTCCGCCTCAGGCTGGCCCGTGAGGAGAAGATACCACGTGCCATGGCGCCCCAGTGATCTACAACAATCACGGTATCAAATAATCGCAAGGGATTATTTGATCCCGCCTGGCTTGATTCCAAGCTTGGGGAGATCTTTAAGACCTTGTAATCTATCTTATAATTTTATATTATTCTTGCATAAGTTCAAACTAGAAATAAAGTTTGCATCATTAGAATTCCCTTCAGGAATAGTCGATCCCTTTTATAAAATTGCGAGTTTATTATTATATATGGAGCAATATTGAGTTTGTGTTTGCTTTATTGATATATGAATGTCTTGAGTATGATTTTACTTGCACTTGATGATAGCAATAGTAGTCCTCCACACCATTGGTATTAATGGAACACATAAAGATAATTTGGTCAATATGTTGTAAGTTTACGATTTGATTCACAAAGTAAAATTATCTATACAAATTAAGTTGAAACAGAAAACCTTAAACAAAGGAAAATGAAGTGTTATCTAAATAGAGTGAGAACAAGTCGTGGTAGAATCTCAAGTCATAAGAATGCTTCATATACAGTTGGAATTTGATAATTGAGATCGTTGAACTTTGAATTCCTACATGAAGTGGAATATATGGCTAGCTCCTTTGCACAACACTTAAAACAAACGTGTGAGCATATATGCAAAAGAAAAGAAGAAAAAGAGAGAATGTGCAAAGAGAAAATAGGCATATGCCACTCTATTGTAGTATGACAAAGAGATACTTTTGAGATTTTGAATCCCAAGTGAATATGTTGATCCTAAAAGAACTCGTTAACTCATTCGGTTGAACTGGATTCTTTACATTATGTTGAGATTCATCTTTTATGAACTATTGATAACTAAGGTGTGGAAGCCTTTCAATACTATTTAGATGGTTCGAGCAAGGTACTATTCATGAACTTATTCCCATGTATCGTACATTATAAACACATGATGCAATTGCCTCATTTATTTTATCGACTCAGCTTCATGAATATGAGAATCACATCCATTAAGCTAAAAAAATTCTCGGGACGAGCAAGAGTCTAAGTTTGAGGAGGTTGATGAGTGCATATTTGAATCATGTTTTACATTATTATTTTGCATTGTAGATGTAGGATTTTGGTATTTTACGGCGTTCGCGTGCATATTTTATATCTGTTTTTACCAGGATTAGGACAAATGATAGATCCAATGGATAAAATTATTGAAGCAGTTGTACTGTGGAGAAAAGGAGTCAAAAACAACGTAAATCACTTATTTGAGAAATATTAATAAACCAGAAGAAAAACAAAAGCGAACAAAGGAGGCAAAGAGCGTAATGACCAACTATATAGTGGGAGAATTTCTTCCGCCCGTATAGCTCCGGCCGTATAGTGTTGGGGATTGGTGCGGAAAACAAAAAATTTCCTACGTTGAAACCCCAAAACTTGCCTAGAATCTATCTATGTAGTAATGCGGTAACGGTCGATGCATAGAGAATACATACCCTTGTAGACCGTATGCGGTTAACGTTCCGCGGGGAACGTGGTTGATGTAGTCGTACTCGTAGCCGACCTCAAGGTCACGAAGCTCCTCGTAGGTCACCCCTTGCTCCTTGTTGATCTTCATCGCGCAACAGCTCCGGCTCACGATATTTAAGCGCCCCAAGTATTGCGCCTCGTGTCTTCGTACACATCCAGTGCACGATGAGACCTCCGGCTCCCCGATCCCGCTAGGAGTGCGGAAGTTGATATCCGGCTAGGAATCCCTGCAGCGCAACGGCGTGATGCAGGTGTGCCTCGATCGCACATCCCAAACTTGGGGCCATGGTCACAAGGGCTAGAGAGATAGAGGGAAGGATGAAGCCAACCAAAGGACTTCTCCAAATATTGGTGTGTCTCATCCCACCCATGGGCACCCCTTTATATAGGGGGAGGGGGTGTGCCCTCCCCTTTGGGTTTCCCATGTGGGACTATTCAAGGGAGAGGGGGGAGGCGCATGGGCCTCATGGGCCAGCCGGCCAGGGGTGGGCCCCACCCCGCGCATAGCCCTAGGCTGGCCGGGTGGGCCCCCTTGAGGCGCCTGGGCCTTGGCCCTTCCCTCCTTTAGTTTTTCCTCATGGGCCCTTTTTCCCTAGGAAGTTTGGCCCATTAGTGGAATATCCCTTCAAATTAGATTTTAATATTATATTTAATATTAATTACATTAATTAATATGTAAATACATATTACAAAATCCGTCTTGACCCGAAACACCTTTCGGTTCCCTTTCGATTTCCTCCGAACGTCTTCGGATCTTTCCCGGAATGATTCCGGTCCTTTATTCTTTCTCCGAACAGCTTCGGATTTCTCCGAGGAACAATTCCGGCTTTCTCTTTCTCTACTTTGATTTCGTCTTACGAATGATCGCTCTCATCGTACCCTTAAGTGTATCCTCTCACGGCTCGGGAATGCTCTAGACATGATCTGTATCAATGATCAACAGAGGGACCAGGGATGTCCATGTGACCCCTATGCATTCTTGATGACAATGTCGTTTGAACCGTCTAAATGTAGCATCCTCTTCCTTTTGTTTCTCGATACAACTTGTCTAAGATCCAATCACCGGTATCCCATACCTTTGTTCTATCTCGTTCACAACAAGTTCTGTTTTCTTGTTACCATGATATTACATCCTCGTGACCTAGTCACATGTTGCAACATTTATGGATGTAATCTCACCAAGCCGGCCGTATGTATCTTTACCCGTCATGTGGGTGAACAAATCCTAGTCTTGCAGTCACATGTCATCTACTGTTCCTTCGGAATACCCAACATACACCTTTATGGCCACCATATTACCAAATGACGGTTGATGCAGTCTAAGCAGCCTAGGGAAACAGTGAGTAATATGAGCTCACGGTCTAAGGAGGAGTGTAGGTATAGCTGTTTCAACAATGAACTAAATGACTTGATCGTGTTGCAATCCTTCGAGGAACGTCCAATCACATCATTCTCCAATGATATGATCCCGTTGTCAGTCGGCATAAATGCCCATGATCTTGAAACCCAGATCATCTTCGTGACCAACGAACTAGTATGAATAGAGGCTACTAGGGACTTTGTTGTTTCATACCATGATACATTGCAAATGTATCTATAATTTTTGATGTTCCATGCTTGGTTTTATCCACTTTCTTGTGTTTTGTCCACACTTTGGAGTACTTTTCATATGATTTCTTGGACTAACCTATTAACAAGAGCTACAGTGCCAGCTGCCTGTTTTCTGCTGTTTTTGGTTCCAGGAAAGTCAAAAAATGAATATTCTCGGAATTGGACGGGACAAAAGCCAAAGTGCCTATTTTTCCGGAAGTCATCACATGCCAGAATACGAGACGGAGAGGGGCCAGAGGCCGGCCACACCACCTGGCCGCGCGACCAGGCTTGGCCCGCGCCAGGGGGTAGTGTCGTGGCCCCTGGCACCCCCTTGGCCTCCCCTTCCGCCTATAAGATGCCCTCGGAACGAAAACCCTAAGTACCCGATCAAAAATCCATGAAAGAGTCTGTAGCCGCCGTCATCTCCATCCCTAGATCAGGAGGGATCTTAAGCTCTTCCCGGCACCCTGCCGGAGAGGGGAATTCACCCTGGAGGCCTTCTTCATCACCATGCAAGCCTCCGGTGTGATGCGTGAGTAGTTCATCATTAGACTATGGGTCCATGTAGTAGCTAGATGGCTGGTTCTCCTCTTTTGTGCTTTCATGTTTAGATCTTGTGAGCTCCGTTCATGATCAAGATCATCTATTTTTAATTCTGCATGTTTTGTTTGCGGGGATCCGATGGATATTGAGATGCTATTTCAGATTGATTATTGATTCTATCATGTCTTTGTTATTTGTGATCTTGCATGCTTTCCGTTGTTAGTAGCTATGTTGGCCAAGTAGATGCTAGCAACTCCAAGAGTTAGTATTTATGCTCGGTAGTGGGTTCATGCCTCTGGTAATCTGGGGAAGTGACAGAAATCTCTAAGGTACTAGATGTGCACCCCGTGCAATTTGTTCGACGAGACGACATACAGAACACCAGAAATCGCAAAAACTTCACCTCCGAAAGGCATCTGGAGGGGGAACTCATCCGCCAGGGATCCATCTTCACCCTGCGCAGATCCGGGAGGCTAAGGCATCGATCTTCATCATCCATCGCTGCATCACCTGTTCGGAATATTCCCTAGAGGCAATCATGTATGATGTTATTCCCAATGTATTCATAAAGTTAATGTCCTTGTATGAACTTCTGATATATATCATTGGATATGTGATTCAGTTGTGGAACTATATATTCATGTTGTTCATACTAGTTGTCCTTGGTCGTTGAGGTTGTGCTGGACACACAACTTAGACTAATGTGAAAGTCGACTGATGACACGGTTCCACTTGTCATGGGCATGGAGATGCTATTCCGACTTACACTGATTCATCTAAAGAGTTTAGCGAATCGGACTGACCCACAGTTGAGATGCAACGAGCATGTTGTCATTTGCAGTCTCAAGCAATGGAATCCTTCGACCTGAGGTGATCGCATGATCCGAGTTGTGGATCGCCAGCTTAGGTCCTATCAAACGATGTTTTGTAAATGGGCAGTTATAAAGGTAGGGTTCGGGTTGGTTGTGAAGCAAGCTGCGTGACGTGGATTACCAAGATGGAACTTGCCCCTCCGTAATGGAGAGATATTCGCTGGGCCCTCTCGTGTGATATGATTCGGAAGCATGTCCATGCGCGACTTGGTTAAGTGTTAACCAAGGAGTTGGACTAACTGTTAGTCTAGTGAATCGTACATCATGGAACGAGAAAAGAGAGTCGAGCTATTAAAAGGATGGCAACAACTCGCCTATAGCTTGACAAGATATATCGTGAGGCAAAGGGACTTGGAAGAAAGTCACATTTAGAAAGGTTTGTCTTCTGACTTAACGGCGCTTGGGAGTTGGGACGTCTTGCTAGAGGCCGCTACCAACTATTGACTCGGAGTGGTGACTCGTGTCGTGTCCAGGCATACATAAACCTACAGGGTCACACACTCAAGGTTAAGGAGCCCATGTGGATTAGATCCATGTGGAGATTGGGATACGACCTGGATGGGCCTCAAGCGTTGAGCCCAGCTAGAAGTGTATATAAGTTGAGTGACAAGGGATTGTCCCTGACCTAGCCGTCACTTTCTCCACTCCCATTTCGGGCTAGACAGGATCTATCAGTCGTCTGCCTAGAGCTCCTTCCTGTACGTGTGGACACCGGTAGAGGCGTTGCACGTGCGGCGCTAGGGACAAAGAGGTCCGTGGGGATCTGGACATGTTGTACGGGGATCGTTCGGCATGGCATCAACTGACGCGCTTCATCAAAAATCTGCACCTGTGCGTCTAGTGGTAAATCTCGTGGTCTATCACCTGAGCTAGATCTTGGGAGTACCGCATAGGGTAAAAAGTTTTTTTTATCTCTGCGTGGCCCAACAGTGGTATTAGAGCGTTAGCTTCTGGTTTTAGGCTCGAGTTCGTGCATATGTGATATGCGGTTGGCATTATATTGGATCTAATTGCTGTTTTGGTGGTCGATCTATAAGATAGATTGGTTTTGTACGAAGTTGATTGGATCAACTGTACTCGGGGGGATGGATGATCTAGTTTCCATGATCTAACTGCTAAGGTCGTAGAACGACATACCCCTACCGGTCGGCTTCCGCCATCGGGGTAGACCATGACACGTAAATCCGGATGTGGTGATCGAAGATCAAAGAGTTTGATCGAATTGGAGTACGGATTGGATTTGGATAAAATTGTTTTATCCGATGAAGAAATCCATGTCCGGAATGCATATGAGATCTGCATTTTCGAAAAAATCGTCGGGCGCTGCCTGCACCCGCAAGGGACTGCCGGCTTCGCCCTGTCATAGTGCCTTAGATGTCGTTGCGAGTTTCACAATGCCGGTAGATATCATATCTATGCATAACTTGTTTTTGCAGGATGATGTTGTGAATGGTATGGCTTATGTGCATGTGATGTCTGTAATCCATACGTGATCCGCGTATCACCTTTTTTTGTCAGCCGGCTGGAGCCTAGGTGCTGTCATTTTATTGTATAACGACATGCATGTCGGATTCTCTATGTAATTTACTTTACTAGCTAATGTAGCTGTTTGGAGAGCCCGGATGGCATGCAAGTCGATGTACAAGTCGGCTACATGGTGTAAGGCGGCACGTGACAAGAGTTAACACGAGTCGAATTACAAGCTTTGTGGAGATGGAGATCGCCATGAAGAGAGCCATACCATTTCACATTATAATTGCTTTATTTTGTGTTCTTGTTATGTCTAGATTCGTATGAGATACGATTGACAAGGAGTTGTCTACCTAGATCACTTGATGACTAGTGGTGATGCTAAAGCTCACTAGTCGGCTTGCTTATTTAGGATCCTGAATCACTAAGTAACCATCGGACGGGTGTTGGTTCTATTGGGAGCATAAGTATTAAAAGTGTTTGATATGCTTGCTCTTTTATGGATACATGTCTTAAGTGTTTTGCATATTTTTCTGTTGTAGATCAATGGTACCTATCAGTCTCCCTCAGATTTCCAGTTTTGCTTTGAGAACCATCTTAGAGAAAGATAAGCTAAATGGAACTAACTTCACCAACTGGTATCGTAATCTGAGAATTGTTCTCAAGCAAGAAAAGAGGGACCATGTCCTAGACAACCCACTTCCAGATGAGCCGAATGAGAATGTGAGTGTCGCAGCCACCAATGCCTACCGTAGGATTTGTGATGAGTCTATGGAGATTAGCTGTCTTATGCTTGCTCACATGGAACCAGACTTGCAGCAGCAGTTCGAGAATGTTGAGGCCTACGATATATGATTGAAAGCTTCAAAAGTATGTTCGAGGCTCAGGCAAAGACTGAGAGGTATCAAGTCTCTCGAGCTTTGTTGAGTTGCAAGCTTAAGGATGGCGATCCACTGAGTCCGCATGTGATCAAGATGGTTGGTTACGTGCAGTCTCTGGAAAGGCTTGGCTACCCCATTAGCGAAGAGTTTGCCACGAACATAATTCTTAATTCTCTTCCTAGTGCGTATGTTCAGTTCATATCGAACTACCACATGCATGGTATGGATAAGAAGCTCACTGAATTACATGGGATGCTCAAGCAGGCTGAGGCAGATCTCAAGAAAGGCGCCAGTCAAGTGTTGATGGTGCAGAATAAGGCTAAGTTCAAGAAGGGTTCTTGGACTAAGAAGAAGAAGGAAAAGTTGGGAGGTAAGGCTAAGGACCCAGTCCAAAGCGCTTCCTCAGGGACTAAGCCATCTGCTGCAGCCAGATCCAATTGCTTCTATTGCAAGGCGGATGGCCACTGGAAGAGGAATTGCAGCAAGTATCTGGCTGATAAAGCCAAGAGTGGAGGTGTGACTTCCGACTCAGGTACGCTTGTTTGCAATGTTATACACATTTATCTTGCCGATGCACCTGGTAGTTCTTTGGTATATGATACCGGATCAGTTATTCACATCTGCAACTCGTTGCAGGGACTGGTAAGAACTAGGAGCGTGGCAAGAGTCGAGGTTGACATTTGAGTCGGCAACAAAGCGATAGTCGCTACGTTGGAAGTCAGCACGATGCAACTTCATTTACCTTCTGGATTCTTAATGGAGCTAAATAATTTTTATTATGTTCTAGTGCCTAGTCGAAACATTATTTTTGCCTCATGTTTGATGAGACAAGGCTATGCGTCGAATACTAAGAATAATGGTTGTTCTTTGTATTTGAATGATATGTTTCACGGCTTTGCACCCATCCAGGACGGGTTATGTATTTTGAATCTTGATGGTGAATCTGTCTATAATATATAAATGTGAAAAGGTTGAAACCAAATGATCTGAATATGACTTACTTTTGGCACTGTCGACTTGGTCATATAAGTTGGAAACGCATGAAGAAGCTCCATGATGATGGACTCCTAACTTCATTCGACTTGGAGTCGTTCGAGACATGCGATTCCTGCCTACTCAGCAAGATGACCAAGACACCTTTTGCAAAGAGTTGTGAAAGGGCGTCTGACTTATTGGGACTTGTACATAGTGATGTAGGTGGCCCGATGAGCACGACAGCCATAGATGGTTATGAGTACTTCATTACCTTCACTGATGATTTGAGTAGGTATGGATATATCTACTTGATGAAACATAAGTCGGAAGCCTTTGAAAAGTTCAAGGAATTCCAGAATGAGGTACATAATCAACTCAGCAAGAAAATAAAGTTTCTTCGGTCGGACCGAGGAGTCGAGTACATGAGCCATGAGCCATGAGTTTGATGACCATTTGAAGAGTTGTGGAATAGTTCCCTAGCTCAATCCTCCGGGAACACCGCAGAGAAATGGTGTGTCGGAGAGGAGGAATCGGACCTTGTTGGACATGATGATGAGTCGGACAGATCTGCCTTTATCATTTTGGGGTTATTGTCTAGAAACTACAGTGTTCACACTAAATAGAGTACCATCAAAGTTGGTAGAGAAGACATCGCATGAGATGTGGACTGGCAAGAAGCCGAGTTTGTCTTTTCTTAAGATTTGGGGTTGTGAATCTTTTGTAAAGCGACTTTAGTCAGACAAGCTTACAACTAAGTCGGATAAGTCTATTTTCATAGGGTATCCGAGGGAAACATTGGGTTACTACTTCTACAACCGAGAAGAGGGCAAAGTGTTTGTCGCTCGGAACGGTGTCTTCCTTGAGAAAGAGTTTCTCAATCGGGGAGTGCTGACTCGTGTACTAATGAGCTCGTTGGGGAACCCCAAGAGGAAGTGATGCCTCGTGTTGATGTAGAGCTTGTTGGGAACCCCGAGAGGAAGGTATGATGAGAACAGCAGCAAGTTTCCCTCAGTATGAAACCAAGGTTTAATCGAACCAGTAGGAGCAAGGAAACACCCCAAAGGTGTAGCTAGCTGAATGATGGCAGGGCGCACTACCGGTGCCAGCAGCAACATGGAGACCTGCACAACACAACCACAGAACTTTGTCCCCAACTTGCGATGAGGTTGTCAATCTCACCGTGTTTTGCGGAAAACAAAGGATTAAACGTATCGATTGGAAAGAAGTAATAGTTTGCAGAAAGTAAACACAAAGCAGTAAAAAGTTTATAGATTGTATGTAAAAGACAAGGACTGGGATCCATAGTTCACTAGAGGTGGCTCTCCTTAAGATAGATAACATGCTGGGTGAACAAATTACAGCGGGGCAATTGACAAACATTGAGAAAGCAATACATGCATATACTAATCATCTTGACTCCTTTGGAACTTGATTGGGCATTACAACATTATACATAGACCGCCATCCAACTGCATCTATGACTAATAATCCACCTTCAGGTTATCATCCAAACCCCCTCCAGTATTAAGTTGCAAGCAACAGATTATTGCTTTACGAACTGCGTGTAAAGTAAACAATACGATTGTTCTAGAACAAAGGATTGTTGTTTTCTCCCTAGTAGCAACAACACATCTAGTACCTTAGAGATTTCTGTCACTTCCCCAGATTACCAGAGGCATGAACCCACTATCGAGCATAAATACTAACTCTTGGAGTTGCTAGCACAAAGGAGGAGAAACCGGCCATCTAGCTACTACATGGATCCGTAGTCCAAGGATGAACTACTCATGCATCACACCGGAGGCTTGCATGGTGATGAAGAAGGCCTCCAGGGTGAATTCCCCTCTCCGGCAGGGTGCCGTGAAGAGCTTTAGATCCCTCCCGATCTAGGGATGGAGATGATGACGGCTACAGACTCTTTCGTGGATTTTTGATCAGGTACTTAGGGTTTTCGTCCCGAGGGCATCTTATAGGAGGAAAGGGAGGCCGAGGGGGTGCCAGAGGCGGCCACACCACCCCCTGGCGTGGGCCAGGCTGGGCCGCGCGGCCAGGTGGTGTGGTGGCCCCTCGCCCCTCTCCGTCTCGTATTATGGCATCTGATGACTTCCAGAAAATAGGCACTTTGGCTTTTGTCCCGTCCAATTCCGAGAATATTCATTTTCTGACTTTCTTGGAACCAAAAACAACAGAAAACAGGTAGCTGGCACTGTCGCTCTTGTTAATATGTTAGTTCAAGAAATCATATGAAAAGTACTCCAAAGTGTGGACAAAACACAAGAAAGTGGATAAAACCAAGCATGGAACATCAAAAATTATAGATACATTTGCAATGTATCAGGAAGGTATGATGAGCACAACAGTAAGTTTCCCTTAGTTATGAAACCAAGGTTATCAATCCAATAGGAGCAAGGAAACACCTCAAAGGTGTTGCTAGCTGAGCTTTGGCAGGGCGCACTATCGGTGCTAGCAACAACGTGGAATCCTGCACAACACAACCATAGAACTTTGCCCCCAACTTACGATAAGGTTGTCAATCTCACCGGTTTTGCTGAAAACAAAGGATTAAACGTATTGAGTGGAAGAAAGTAATAGTTTGTAGAAAGTAAACACAAAACAGTAAACAGTTGTAGATTGATGGTAAAAGAAAGGACCGGGGTCCATAGTTCACTAGTGGTGGCTCTCCTTAAGATAGATAACATGTTTGTTGAACAAATTACAGCGGGGCAATTAACAAACATCGAGAAAGCAATATGCATATACTAATCATCTTTACTCCTTTGAGACTTGATTGGGCATTACAACATTATACATAAACTGCCATCCAATTGCATCTATGACTAATAATCCACCTTCAGGTTATCATCTGAACCCCCTCCAGTATTAAGTTGCAAGCAACAGATAATTGCATTACAAATTGCATGTAAAGTAAACAATACGATTGTTCTATGAACAAAGGATTGTTGTTTTCTCCCTAGTAGCAACAACACATCCAGTACCTTAGACATTTCTGTCACTTCCCCAGATTACTAGAGGCATGAACCCACTATCGAGCATAAATACTAACTCTTAGAGTTGCTAGCATCTACTTGGCCAAGATAGCTACTAACAACAGAAAGCATGCAAGATCACAAATAACAAAGACATGATAGAATCAATAATCAATCTGAAATAGCATCTCAATATCCATCGGATCCCCGCAAACACAACATGTAGAATTACAAATAGATGATCTTGATCATGAACGAAGCTCCCAAGATCTAAACATGATAGCCAAAGGAGGAGAACCAGCCATCTAGCTACTACAAGGACCCATAGTCCAGCGATGAACTACTCACGCATCACACTGGAGGCTTGCATGGTGATGAAGAAGGCCTCCAGGGTTAATTCCCCTCTCCGGCAGGGTGCTGGGAAGAGCTTCAGATCCCTCCTGATCTAGGGATGGAGATGACGGCGGCTACAGACTCTTTTGTGGAATTTTTATCGGGTACTTAGGGTTTCTGTATCGGAGGCATCTTATAGTTGGAAGGGGAGGCCGAGGGGGTGCCTGGGCTGGCCACACCACCCCTGGCACGGGCCAAGCCTGGCCGCGCGGACAGGTGGTGTGGCCGCCCTCTGGCCCCTCTCCCTCTCGTATTCTGGCTCCTTGTGTCCCTCGGTGAAAAACTAACTTTGGCTTTGGTCCCATCCAATTCCGAGAATATTCATTTTCTGACTTCCTGGAACCAAAAATAGCAGAAAACATGCAGCTGGCACTGTGGCTCTTGTTAATAGTTTACTCCAAGAAAGTGTATGAAAAGTACTCCAAAGTTGGAACAAAACATAAGAAAGTAGATAAAACCAAGCATGGAACATAAAAAATTATGGATACGTTAGCAACGTATCAATATTCCTAAGCTTAACTCCTGCCCGTCCTCGAGTAGGTAAGTGATAAAAAGAAAGAATAATTTTTGAGGTGACATGCACCATCATAAACTTGATCAAAGTATTTGTAAAACATTGAAAGCTGGGAGCATAGTACTTCAATGATAACATGAAAGGTAAAGTTCTAGCAATAAGACAAAGCAACTATGTTGCAACATGAAAATGCACAAACAAAAGATTCATGAATAACAATGCTTTGCAACACGTTTGTTTGTTTCACATAAAGAAAACATAGCATAGTGGCATTCAACTTTTCCCTCATAGAGTAGCAAATATAAATGCACAGGGCACCTTCAATGTTCATAAGAGTGACTAGATACAAATAGTTTAAAACAAGCAATATCAAAGTTATGCATCAATCAACAAGTCTTGGGACAATGCACATAGAACTAATAATGGCCACTATGCTCTCAAAGTAGGTGCATAAAGGTAGAAGGTGGAGACTCAACATAAAAGTAAAAAAAAGGCCTTCATAGACGGAAGTAGAGATTCAAGTTTCATAAAGAGCTTCCAAAAATTATGGTACTTGTTAGCTTTCAGCTCCCATTGCCCCTATCATAAGCATCTTGAAGTGATTAAGGTTAAAGTGAAAAAATTATGAAGTATATGCTTGAAGAAGTATAAGTTGGAAATATCATGTCCCTTGAATACGAGGGATGCTCCTCATGCTACTCAAGTTTAGTCACCGGTATGTTCATCGTAAGTACTTGTGTATCATAGAGAACCGCCAGGGGGGTGCCCCTTGCCCGATGATACGAAAGAATCCCATATCAAAATGACAAGGCAAGCAGACAACAAGCATCCCAGCAATCTTCTAATTTACCATGGGAAAATGGTGCCTTTTTCTCTCTTTCCTCTTTTCTCATATCTCTTTTTTTCTTTTTTCTTTTTTCTCAATATCTGACTCTTTTTTTATAAGAAGAATGCTTCATAGACAGATCATTATGGTTACACTGCAGGTTTCCACCATGACGGCATGGGTTAGACCAGTGGCCCAGGCGTTTCTCTAACACACACACATAACTCCATGGACTTACAAGCTTCCCTTTCATTTCACACCGATGACATCCGTAGACAAAAGAGCATGATATCAACTAGGTACAAATTACAAGTGCAATGTTGAAAGCGTTCCCCATGACAACATGGTTCTGCTAATCCCCAACAAATAAGTGCAAGCATATACAACATAGACGACAAAATGGTTCAAGTTTATTAAGGGCAAGAAAAGTAAAGTGTTCCATCAAGTTCGTGAGAGCTTTAATCACTGATTTTCACATAACAAGTTTAATTCGGAAGGTAGATAAAAGCATGAATATACTTGGAATAGCAATTCCTAATAAGTAGGTATGGTGGACTCTTTGGAATAACTTGGTTTAAGGAGTTGGATGCATGAGTGGAACTCATACTTGGTTACGGAGGCTAGCAAAAGATTGGGAGCGACAAACTAAGAGAGCAATAATGGCCATAATCATGCAGAGCGACAACACATAATTGATCAAAGCATAAAGTGATACTACAAGTTGAAAACTAAAAGATCATAAGGCTATGGTGACTTGGGATAGTCATAACATGGTGTGAGCATGTGCCAAGTCAACCCAAATAAAGCATCAAAGGAGAATACCACAATACTAAGCTTTAATATGCTAAAACAACGCATGATCCTTCCAAGGCACATTAAGCAATCTCAATTGTTTATAACATGTCATGCTACAACAAAGAATACTAAGAATAAAGGCAAAACAATATCAAGCATGGCATGACAAAGCATAGGCCACAGGCAAAACAAGCTCTCTTTACCACTTAAGCATGAACTTTCCTACTCTTTTCCAATCGAAACCAAACTATTTGAAAACCAATGCATGAAAGAGGGGGTCCAACCAATTTATTCAAGCAAACTAAGAAAACCAAGCAAACCAAAAACCAAAACAAAAACGAAAAAGAAGACGCTCCAAGAACAACACAACTGTGCATGAAATAATAAAAATGAAGTGTTTGGAGGAAACCTGGGATTTTTATTAATGAAGAAGGGGATGCCTTGGGCACCCCCAAGCTTTGACGCTTGTACTTCTTGGATATTTCTTCGAGTGACACGCGTGGCATCCCCAAGCTTCAGCTTTTGTCCATTCTTCATTTCATTACTCATTCCTTTCATACACCTGAAATTTTTCCTTCATACAAAACTTCACACAATCTTTATTAGCAACATTAGTGCACTCAAGATAATAAGTCTTTGGGTTCAGTTTCAACACCAATAAAACTTCCAATAAAACCCAATCTACTGTAGAACTTCCCTCAAAAAGCTCGATTCCCCAAAAGAACTCAAAAAGGAACCAACAAGAAGCAAATGCAAATAATGGCAGAAATCTGTCAAAATAGACCAGCAGATAAAGACGAATTTTTTCGAAGACCTTCGGTTGCTCAAATCAAAAAGTGTTGAAATAACGAAAGTTAGATAACAACCTAGGGCAGAAGCACAAAAATTCAAGCCTGAAAAGGACGTACAGAGATTTTACACGAATTTTTACGGTGAAGCACAAAAATCTGTTTCGGGACAACAACTTTTCCAATCATTACTTCTCTCTCATTAGAGGTTACTCTTGGCACAAAAAGCAAATAAAAAGGATAAGGAGTGGTTATTACAGAGGTAATAACTTCCAAGACTCATCTAAAACTTTTGAGTTATCTCCCAATAAGTACTTTTTAACGCCTTTAAATTAGGCATAAGAAGCAAGAAAAAGAATCAAGTATTCTCCAATGAAGAAGCATTAAGAGAAAATTTTGTTTTCATAGGAGAGGCAAACGAAATCTTCTCTCTCTTCTTAGGGAAGTGTTCTATACCTTTCTTTAGTGGGAGTTGATATTTAATGCTACCTTCTTTCATATCAATAATGGCACCAACAGTTCTAAAAAAAGGTCTTCCCAAAATAATAGGACAAGAAGCATTGCATTCAACATCCAAACACATAGAAATCAACGGGGACGTAGGCATTGTTAACCATAATAAGAACATCATTAATACTCCCCATGAGTTTCTTTTTAGCATTATCATCAAGTGGGACATTCAAATAACAATCTTCAAGTGGTGGCAAATCAAGCATATCATATATCTTTCTAGGCATAATAGAAACACTACTATAAAGATCACATAAAGTTTTGAAATCAAATCATTCACTTTCATATTAACGATGGGTTCCCAACCATCTCCTTGTTTTATTGGAATTACAGCTTTATGTTTCATGTTTTCTTCCTTAATTTTTATGAGAGCATCAGTAATGCGATTTGTAAAAGCCATATTCATAGCACTAGCATTAGGACTTTTAGCAAGCTTTTGTAAGAATTTAATAACTTCAGAGATATTGCAACCATCAAGATCAAAATCATAATTATAATCTAAAGTAGTAGAGCTATTATTAGCTTTAACATTAGTGGTGGTGATAGGAGAAACACTAATGTTTCTAGCAATTTCATCTTCTCTTTCCCACTTAGCATGCAATTCAGCTAATAGTCTAACATTTTCATCAATTATAACTTGTATGGCATTGGTAGCTGCAAAGGGATCCTCATTAGTTTCAGGTTTAGCAGCCATATTATTCAAAGAAGATTGAGCTTCATCCAATGATGCTATATTTCTTTCGGCATTAGAGAGTTTCTGCTCAATAGTTTTATTGAAAGCACTTTGTTTATTAATAAAATCTTTAAGCATAACTTCAAGTTCAGAGGGTGCACTCCTATTATTGTTGTAGGAATTTCCATAAGCATTACCATTGTTGGGAGGATATGGCCTATAATTGTTGTTACCAAAATTATTCCTGTAGGCATTGTTGCTAAAATTGTTATTTCTTATAAAGTTCACATCAACTTGCTCTTCTTGAGCAACCAAAGAGGCTAAGGGAACATGATTTGGATCAATACGAGCCTTACCATTAACAAGCATAGACATAATAACATCAATTTTATCACTCAAGGAGGAGGTTTCTGATACATTGCAAATGTATCTACAATTTTGATGTTCCATGCTTGGTTTTATCTACTTTCTTATGTTTTGTCCACACTTTGGAGTACTTTTCATATGATTTCTTGGACTAACCTATTAATAAGAGCCATAGTGCCAGTTGCCTGTTTTCTGCTGTTTTGGTTCCAGGAAAGTCAGAAAATCAATATTCTCGGAATTGGACGGGACAAAAGCCAAAGTCAATATTTCACCGAGGGGAACACGGAGCCAGAAGACGAGACGGAGAGGGGCCAGGGGCCAGCCACACCATAGGGTGGCGCGGGTCCCCCTGGCCGTTCCACCAGGTGGCGTTGGCCCCTCGGTCGCCCACCGACCTTGCCCCTTCGCCTATATATTCCTCCCGATGCGAAAACCCTAAATCGTCAAGCCTCCAGCCACGAAAAGTTCCGCAGCGCTGATGGCTCAATGCATGGCGCCCAGAAAAATGCTTGATGGCGGTGTTGATGTAGAGCTCGTTGGGAACCCCAAGAGGAAGGTATGATGAGCACAGTAGCAAGTTTCCCTCAGTTATGAAACCAAGGTTTAATCGAACCAGTAGGAGCAAGGAAACACCTCAAAGGTGTTACTAGCTGAGCTTTTGCAGGGCGCACTACCGGTGCTAGTAGCAATGTGGAGACATGCATAACACAACCACAGAACTTTGTCCCCAACTTGCGATGAGGTTGTCAATCTCACCGTGTTTTGCGAAAAACAAAGGATTAAACGTATCGAATGGAAAGAAGTAAAAGTTTGCAGAAAGTAAACACAAAGCAGTAAAAGATTGTAGATTGTATGTAAAGAAAAAGGACAGGGATCCATAGTTCACTAGAGGTGGCTCTCCTTAAGATAGATGACATGCTGGGTGAACAAATTACAGCGGAGCAATTGACAAACACCGAGAAAGCAATACATGCATATACTAATCATCTTGACTCCTCTGAGACTTGATTGGGCATTACAACATAATACATAGACCACCATCCAACTGCATCTATGACTAATAATCCACCTTCAGGTTATCATCCAAACCCCCTCCAGTATTAAGTTGCAAGCAACAGATTATTGCTTTACGAACTGCGTGTAAAGTAAACAATACGATTGTTCTAGAACAAAGGATTGTTGTTTTCTCCCTAGTAGCAACAACACATCTAGTACCTTAGAGATTTCTGTCACTTCCCCAGATTACCAGAGGCATGAACCCACTATCGAGCATAAATACTAACTCTTGGAGTTGCTAGCATCTACTTGGCCAAGATAGCTACTAACAACGGAAAGCATGCAAGATCTCAAATAACAAAGACATGATAGAATCAATAATCAATCTAAAATAGCATCTCAATATCCATCGGATCCCCGCAAACACAACATGTATGAATTACAAATAGATGATCTTGATCATGAACGGAGCTCACAAGATCTAAACATGAAAGCACAAAGGAGGAGAAACCAGCCATCTAGCTACTACATGGATCCGTAGTCCAAGGATGAACTACTCACGCATCACACTGGAGGATTGCATGGTGATGAAGAAGGCCTCCAGGGTGAATTCCCCTCTCCGGCAGAGTGCCGGGAAGAGCTTCAGATCCCTCCTGATCTAGGAATGGAGATGACGGCGGCTACAGACTCTTTCGTGGTTTTTTGATCAGGTACTTGAGGTTTTCGTCCCGAGGGCAACTTATAGGCGGAAGGAGAGGCCGAGGGGGTGCCGGGAGCGGCCACACCACCCCCTGGCGCGGGCCAGGTGGTGTGGTGGCTCCCTGGCCCTTCTCCGTCTCGTATTCTGGCACTTGATCACTTCCGGAAAAATAGGCACTTTAGCTTTTGTCCCGTCCAATTCCAAGAATATTCATTTTCTGACTTTCCTGGAACCAAAAACAGCAAAAAACAGGCAGCTGGCACTATGGCTCTTGTTAATAGGTTAGTCCAAGAAATCATATGAAAAGTACTCCAAAGTTGGAACAAAACACAAGAAAGTGGATAAAACCAAGCATGGAACATCAAAAATTATAGATACATTTGCAATGTATCAACATCCCCAAGCTTAACTCCTGCTCGTCCTCGAGTAGGTAAGTGATAAAAAGAAATAATTTTTGAGGTGACATGCACCATCAAAGACTTGATCAAAGTAATTGCAGAACATGCAAACCTGGGATCATAGTACTTCAATCATAACATGAAAGACAAAGTTCTAATAGTAAGCAAAGAAACTATGATGCAACATGAAAAGGCACAAACAAAAGATTCATGAATAACAATGCTTTGCAAGATGTTTGTTTGTTTCACATAAAGAAAACATAGCATAAAAGTACTCAGCTTGTCCCTCAATAGAGTAGCAAATATAAATGCATAGGACACCTTCAAAGTTCATAAGAGTGACTAGATACAATAGTTTAAAACAAGCAATAACAAGTTATGCATCAATCAACTAGTCTTGGGACAATGCACATAGAACTAAGAATGGCCACTATGCTCTCAAAGTAGGTGCATAAAGATAGAAGGTGGAGACTCAATATAATGGTGGAAGAAAGGCCTTTGTAAAAGGAAGTAGGGATTCAAGTCTCATAAAGAGCTTCTAGAAATTATGGTACTTATAGCTTTCAGCTCTCATTGCCCCTATCATAAGCATCTTGAAGTGATTAAGGTTAAAGTGAACAAACTATGGTGTACATGCTTGACGAAGTATAACTCAGAAATCTCATGTCCCTTGTATATGGGGGCCGCTCCTCATGCTACTCAAGTTTAGTCACAGGTAAGTTCTTGTCATTGTAAGTACATGTGTATCATTGAGAATCGCCAACGGGGTACCCCTTGCCTGATTATACGAAAGAATCCCCATATCAAAATGACAAGGCAAGCAGACAACGAGCATCTCAGCATTCTTCTTATTTACCATGGGAATATGGTGTTTTTTTCTCTCTTTACTCTTTTCATAGTATCTTTTCTTTTCTCTTTTTCTCTTTTTTCTCAATATAGGACTCTTTTTTTATAAGAAGAATGCTTCATAGACAGCTCATTATGGTTACGTTGCAGGTTTCCACCATGTCAGCATGGATTAGACCAGCGGCCCAGGCGTTTCTCTAACACATATACATAACTCTATGGACTTACAAGCTCCCCTTTCATTTCACACCGATGACATCCATATACAAAAGAGCATGATATCAACTAGGTACAAGTACCAAGTGCAATGTTGAAAGCGTTCCCCATGAAAGCACGGTTTTGCTAATTCCCGACAAATAAGGTCAAGCATATACAACATAGAAGACACAATGGTTCAAGTTTATTAAGGGCAAGTAAAGTAAAGTGTGCCATCAAGTTCGTGAGAGCTTTAATCACTAGTTTTCTCATAATAAGTGGAAGATAAACAAAAGCATGAATATACTTGGAATAGTATAAGCTAGTAGGTAGGTATGGTGGACTCTTTGGAATAACTTGGTTTAGGGAGTTGGATGCATGAGTGGAACTCATACTTTGTTGTGGAGGCTAGCAAAAGACTGGGACCGACAGACTAAGAGAGCAATAATGGCCATAATCATGCAGAGCGACAAAACATCATTGATCAAAGCATAAGTGATATTAAAAGTTGAAAATTAAAGGATCATAAAGGCTATGGTGACTTGAGATAGTCATAACATGGTGTGAGCATGTGCCAAGTCAACCCAAATAAAGCATCAAAGGAGAATACCACTATACTATGCTTTAATATGCTAAAACAACGCATGATTCATCCAAGTCGCATTAAGCAATCTCAATTGTTTATAACAAGTCATGCTACAGCAAAGAATACTAAGCATAAAGCCAAAACAATATCAAGCATGGCATGACAAAGCATAGGCCATAGTCAAAAACGAGCTCTTTTTACCACAAAGCATGAACTTTCCTACTCTTTTCCAAACCAAACCAAACTATTTGCAACCCAATGTATGAAAGAGGGGGTCCAACCAACTTATTCAGAACACTAAGCAAACCAAGCAAACTAAAAACCAAAATAAAAACGAAAAATAAGGCGCTCCAAGAAAAACACAACTGTGCATGAAACAAAAAAAT